>VZRQ01005622.1:0-37400 GCA_013397975.1 Machaerirhynchus nigripectus | reverse complement strand
TTTTTTTTTTTTAATTGCTAACACAGTCACTGAGAATTTCAACTTTTGGAATTTTCTGAGTTCTTTTAACCGGGTTTCTCCAGCCTGCTCCCAAGAAGCATATGGACACACAGTATATTTAGACTCTTCATAGTTTTTATTCTACTCCTATTAGTTTTTCCTCTTTTTTTCTCATTGATCAATGCTGTATTATATAGAATACAGGTTACAAATTTTTCTTTTGAACCAAAATGAAGAATGATGTTTGAGAACATTGTGTTCACTGACATGTAAGGAGTTCAAGTGTGTGCAGAGTGTGTTTACCAAAATTTACAAGATTATCCAAGGTTTCTGGAGTACATAGAGGTTTTCTAAGCTGCCTTTACAAAACCAAACCAGTGCAAAAGGAGAAGTGATGTTTCCCATGGCTACTTTTGAGAGGAGGAATTTGTGAGAAAGATTTGTTTATGTCCATTTTATGATACCATGGGGTAGGTGCCTTAAAGAAGACAAGAAAATAAAAAGTTGCTTTCTGGAGCCTTTATGATTTCTATCGGCAAATGGGTTTAGCTCTTGCAGCTCCCTTTCGGTTTGACCTCTGAAGTGACCCCTACTCCTGCTGGTCACAGGTAGAGCTCATGAGGTACCTCACTGCCTTCTATGGCAAAACTACTGACACTGCCATTATTGTGCTGTGCCTTCTGGCTACCAAAACCTCACCCACAGCTGTCCCCTCTCTGCTCACCTCACTTGTGGTGGATGGAATGAAAATTGTGGGAAGTGAAAAAGAAAATAAACAAATAAAAAAGACAAGATAGAAAAAATACTGTAGTTTATAAAAAATAAATACAGGGAAAAAGATAGCTCATGGTACTGTCTTTTTTAAATTTAATGCCTTCTGGGGATCATAAGGGTGAGCATAGGTAAGAGAAAATGGAGAGGACACTGTTACTGTACCAGAAAGTTCGCTGGCAAAAACGAAAGATTCAATTACGTGTGTTCAAGTATGATTTCTGCTTTATCATTATTGTAGCATTTGGGTCTTCACTTTTTTCATTCTTTGCTGATTGACTTTTTAATCACATTCATGATGAATTTAGAGGAAATAACCAGAAACACCCAAGTCATTTGGACAATTGACAGTGACTAACAGTATATCCCACTTTGTCCAAGCTTCCTGCATTGCTTCAAATTCTTCCTAACAATTTTGCCTGCCCAGTTGAGCCGCACTTGTGTTTAATTGTTGCTGCTCAGCTGGTCCTTCAGACTGCAGAACCCAATATGTTGCAGTGTCCTTTTTCACTCAGAAAACCTCATTACAGTGAATACCAATTTCATACAGCCAATTCAAAACATTTCTAAGCAAACTACCTAAAAATCCTCATGTAAACATTGTATAAGTTATTAATGAATAGATCCCTGAAGTCCATATCCTCCCATTGCATGTAAAACAAATTGCACAGTGTATGTCTGGAAGGTGGGAGGAGCACAGATGGGGAGGTTCATCTCAGAAGATCTGCAGCTTTTAAGCTATTTCCAAGCTGTGACACAGGCCCTTTGGCAGAAAGGTCGGCATCATACTGTGATAGCTGGGGGTGTTGCCAGCAGCTCTCACAGAAGAGGTCTCAGAAACAACAGGGCTCCTGTCTGCAGATCTTTGCCCATGTATGTCTGAAGTGTCAGCTAAGCAAAGTTTATCACAGCTGGTTTACAGAGTGTTTGCAGATTCTCTTCACAGTCGTAGAGTTTCTGATATATTTCAAAAAGTGCAACTCCTTGGGAGAAGTATAATACCCTGGATAAGGTTTCTCAGCAGCTTCTGAGGACGTATATTTTGACCCACTTGTATTCAGAAACACAAGTCCCCACCTACCCTCTGCACAGACTTCAGGTCTGCCTTTATCCGCTCTTTCTTCAGCATCAATTCAGTCCTGAACAGGCCTTCAGAAAACTGGAAAGTTACTGAACACAAAGGAAAAGAGGCCAATTACAAGTGACCTGGGGGGAGCAAAGTACGTGCCTGTCTGAAGGGTTATGGTGGAATGGCTGGCGTGAGTCAAGGGTAATTTTGAACTAAAACTCTATCAAAGGGGAAAATTTTACACTGTGGATATTTACCAAACAGACACACCTAAGTCATTAGAGTGTGTACATATTTATTTTCATCTTATTCAATTGTAGGAGAGATGAAGCTGAGATTGTAAGGTGTTCCAGCTGCAGATCTGGTTCAGAAATCTTTCAGATAGGACCTACAACTCAAGATGTACCTGTGAAAGAAAGCCTTCAAGTTTTACATCATTGTATACAGTACACTGAAAGTTAAAAGAAAAAAAAGAAAAAAAAAAGAAAAAATAGGTCTAACCAGCAACAACAACAAAACACATTGCACCACCTACCAAAGCATATTTCAAATCATTATTAGTGAAAATAAAAGTGTATGTAAGCCATATGTGGCCAGTCAGTGATTACTGATTTTACAGTCTCATTTAGAACATTAAAACTTTCAATATTTTCAAAAATTCATATATATGTGTGTTCATAGTCCTATTTAGGACCATATATTGTGTCACACCATTTTGTAGTTCTTCCTGATTTGAGAAAGAATCAAAATGCTATTCAGCCTTTGAAAGCTGGTAGTTATCGGATCTGTAGCATACTACAGTGAGCCATAATAATTGTGACATTACTTCTTCACATGATTTTCTCATATTTGCAAAGCCATCTCAGGGGGCCAGGCTACCTTGGCATTTGGTGCCAGGTTTCCTAACCATCTTCTTTCCCACCACCACAGCAAGGGAGGGATTTTGTAAGTTTTGGTCCCTTTGCTCCACACTTTCTTCTTCATGTCAGGTATCTCAAAGGGTGGGCTCTGCACTCCTAACTCCAAGGGAGACATGGTAACTTTGAAGGTCTCAGTGAATATGTGTTGATGTTGTAAAATGTAGTTTTCCCTCTCTCCTGAGGATCCTATTGGTTCTGCTGAATTCGGCTTTTGAGTTGGGGAGATACTACTGGGATTCCTTACCCCCTGGCATGACTGTATGGATAAATGAATAAAACGTGATTCAAGATCAAAGTCTGATTTCGAAGTATTTCTGTTTTCACACTGGATGGCAGAAAGTCAAAATGAGCAAGTAAAAACCTGCCTCTGGATATTGCTGTGGATTTAGCCTCAGCCTGGCCTTTGTAGCATTTCTTCCAGTGCAGTAGTCGCAACACAGGTCAAGCAACAGTTTGCCCTTCCCTGAACTGTGCTCTGCTGGCAGTCATTACTGAATAGACCATGAGGTAAATGCACATCCAGATTTCTGTGGAACCAGCAGAGAAAGAAAGAAAGCAATTTCAAGCAGATCCATACCCAAGCAATAGGGATCTGAGCAACATCTTGCTGGGGGAAATGGGGAAGTGGTCAGACAATACTTCCTAAATTCCTAGGTAAACACTTAAGTTAGCAGTGGATCCATTTTCTCACAATTTTTGTCAGCTCATGCAGTAACTTCACAGGTTGTTCCTAGTATTAAAAAAAGTCTACCTTGTTCTAGAGTCATCATGCAATCTCCAAAGCAGTTTACTGGTCTTGTTAGTCTGGACTTGTAGCATCCACCTGAAAGCAAGTGAAAACTGCCAGGTTTTTGAGCTTCCCCTATGAAATCCAGCAGCAATGAACACTCTCAGCATTCAGTAAGCCACCCTTTTGGAGGAAAACTGTTAAGGAGAACAGCTGCTGTCAAGTGAAGTTAAATGACCATCAACTCCAGGCAGAGCAACAAGTTTCATGGAAAAGATGATACAGTCTGTGTCACCTTAGAAAACTTACACCACACATATCTGTAGCATTCTGAGGTTAGCCAGCTTTTCACACTGTACAGAATCTCTGACTGCATTGGTACTTTGTTCATTCATTCCCTTTCATTGAATAGTACCATGATATGTAACAGCATCATGATAAGTGTTTTGATTACAAGATGGTGAAAAATATTTCACAGTAATGATAATCAAAGGGAAGAGCAGAAAGAGTACTCAGTGAAGAACATTAGCAAAAGTGCAAACCAGACAAACACTGTACAGCTCCAGATTCTCAGCAAGCTTTCATGGATACAAGATCATCGTAAATACCCATTTTTCCCCTTTAAGAATACAGGTGTGTAACAGATGCAGAAGGAAGACTCCATTTTAAAGTCAATTTGTACATGTGCAAAGTATTCCTTCCACACGACAAAGATGCCCAGAATACTGAAGCTGAGAATTTCTTTTATTACATCTCTCTCTAGCTCTCTTCCACTATTCCACTCAGAATAGATATTCATGATAAGTCACTGAAAACTTATTTCAAGGACTGACAAACATATATTTATGTCTGGGTGTTTAATTTTATTTGATTTTTTTCCTTTTCTTCAGCCTAAAGGTAGTTGTCTTCTCCTTTGGAAAGATGTGATAGTCATTCCCTGATTGGTAAGAAGATGAGATATGCAGTGAAGTGCTCTTTCACAGTATGACAATCAGTATTATTTTCTTATCCTGGCCAGACAGTGATTTTCATGTGGACACCTTTTATACTGACCTATTATGCATATAGACAGGACTTTTACAGTTGCATTAAGAAAACCTACATTTAAATGCACAGTCTTTGGTGCGAAATGAATTTTTTTTGGTAGTTTCTATTCACACTAGCCTTTTTACGTAATTTGATATAATTTGAAGTGACTAACAATGACTGATAATTGTAGGGGTAAAATGTACCCTTAAAGAAAAGAACTTTGATAGGTGAAGTGTAGAATCCTATATCCAGCTGTGTTGTCCAAATTGATATTAGTTTAATGACGTGTAAACTGTGCTAGAAAAATGTAATTGTCCTGCATTACAAGGGTACTCCTTTAACTGCACAGTTTATTCAAATGTATAATCTAAATAATTGAGTACCTATGCATACAATAGAACATTGCTTCATATGCAAACACTATTAAATAGACAGTTATATCCAAACAGATGGATAAAAAAGATGCCTGAATATAATTGGTTTGCTTTTGATTATTCCACAGATACAAATTTACTTAAACAATAAGTCTAGACAAGGTAGGGTTTGTTGTCAGACAAAATTCAGTGTGGTAAAGTGAAACTGAGGGATTTATGAGGCACTTAGGGGGACTGGTTTTTAATCTACTTCTCACCTTGCTGTTTAATGAGGGTAATATGAGAAAAGAAGCAGAGAAGCCAACTTATATCTGACCTAAAATTTTTTTATTGCTTTCAAGGGGGTACAAAACGTTATCAGACTTTATCATAAAGTTACGCCGTATAAGTGTGCCTGTGGATACAAACATCTAAAAGACTGCATGGTAAATATTTAACAAAAGAGATTGAGATTGGAAAATAGTAATAGGGCAACCAGAGTTTCAAAAGCTCTCAGCACCTTGAAAAGCACTTGAAAGTCTCAGACTCTGCAATTGGTATTAGGGGCAATTTTGGCATTTCTCTGGAAACTTCACACTTGCAAAAAGCCCTATTGAAGTCAGCAGTGCTGTGTGTGAGCACATGAGAAAGTCTGTGCCTGCCACAAGTAATATTCAAACGGTGTCAGAATCTGCACTTACAATTGGGCCTCTTGACATCCATCTCTGAAGACTGTGACTGTGTAATTTCATGGACCACACTAAATTCTGGTCAGGTCTACTTTACTGTTTCTTAGACAAAGCCTTAGGAGAAGCCTCAGACCAGTCAAATAAAAAGAGCTACATTAAGAGACTGTAGTGAAATTTCTGCCCTAAAATATTTTACTGTTTCAGACTCACTCTGTGTATGATCATACTGTGGATTTACATATGTGCATATATATCTATCCATATGTATAATATATAGATGTGTATATTATAAAAAGATAGCATACATAAACTCAACAGACTTACCTAATAGACAAGGAAAAATAAAGAGCTTTTGCTTAAGACTAATCTTCTGAGACACTTTACTGGTGTCAGAAGAGGTTGACTATTAATCCCCAAATGATTGGCCACTGTATCTAGAAGTCATTTGAAACAGAATTTAGACTGCCTTCACTGGTGCCTAATTTACCCATTACTAATGTAATGTTTTAGTTTAAGTGAGAATGAGCAATTCAGACTACTTCGCATGTAGGGCTATTATATTCTTGTTCCCTAAAGTGAAAGGAGGGAAGTAATGCCAATGCCTAATTTAGGCACCTATGTTATGTGATTTGAATACAGCCTTTAATCACTTACAAATAATTTGCGTATATTGCTATTGTGGTCAAATGTCCAGATGATATTCTGGTTATAACTCCTTTTGTATCTCATATTGCTTATAATAAAATTAAGTAAAAAATAGCCTCAGTAAATCTATTTTTTATAGTTTGTCTTTCCTTTTTTCCCCCCACCTTTATCTCCTTTCTTTTTAATTCAGAAAAGCTCTAGGTTTGGAGTTTTTTTTTAAAAAAAACTCTTTCAGCAAATGGAAATAAAGCATTTCCAAAGAATGCTGCCAACTTTGTAATAAGATTTAGTAGCTTTCCTGAGAGCTACTTGCAGTTCTAATAATAATTTTCTTTAAGTGTTCCGCTTTAGAAAATGTCTTCTTTGTTACTGAAGTTTGCCATATGTACATATGGACTTTTTTTTTCTGAAAATATTCCTCAGATTTTATTACCATTAATCATTTCTGAGGGTGTATATAATTTATCTCACAAACCATCAGAATTCCCACAGGGTAAATTACTCTAGAGGTCTCTGTGCCCTCATACTGTATCAAATTGACCTGCTTCTTGTTTGCCATTTTTGTGTACTACATTGCTTATTTAACAAGAAACAGAATGATTGTGATTCTGAGAAGGTCCTTTGATAGTAGTTTTGACACTCTGCCTGAATAATGACCCTCATTATGGAGCCCATGACAGGCTCTGAAAGTACTGATTTATGAATACATCACAGGTTCAGCATTAGAGCTCCCCCTACTCACTCCTGATATAGGAGTAGATATAGATACAGTCTTCAAAAACAGTGAAGATGAGATAATTGCATGATTATGACCATTCAAGTAATCACTTTTTTTGATTTAACAAAGCATTGTCAATTAATTTTGATTGTCTCCCAAGTTATTAGAAGCTTTTAACAAAATGTTTGTCAGGAAAATAATTTTTTGTAGAGTTGCCAGCCATATCTTAAAGGACAGTAAGGCAGAAGTTACACATAGTCTTTTATTTTTTTGCTAGAAATGCTTTTCTGTAGCAAACACTCATTAACAGTTGATATGATAATAAACTGTTAGAAGTAAGCTTAGCTAAGAGCTAGAAATCTGTGTCCTAGCTAAAACAAATTATAAGACACTTTGTAAACACATTTTTGTGAGGATTCTTGTTGATTTATTGTTTCCTCCATAGCAGTTATTTAAATAAATGTAGCTAATTTAGTTCGTTTGCTGCACTGTGTAATTTTGTTCTTTGTGTGATGGGGTTATATGTAAAAGCCTGAAGGAATCACATCCCCATTAATCTTTTTACAAGTGCAATAAATAAATAAAGAGACATGGTTTAATTTTGCTAGTTAGGAGATTTTAAAAGGCAGTGGTAGCAATCTGATTTCTTCCTGTTCTTGCTGCTCTCCGTGTCCTTCTCTTGAAGACACAGTAAATATTCTTACTTAATGAGGTAATAGTTCTTGGTAAGAAAGTATGTACATGGACCATTAAATCTATCCATGGAGATGAGTATTTGAAGCCACACTTAGAGGTGTTTTTTTCTCCCCTAAATGTTCATTCTGGAATATATTTGCTCCCATCTACCCTGGAACATGGTAGAATTTCCTGCTCAGAGACATGAAAGCTGGTGCTATGCTGAGAGTTCCCATGCTGGCACAGGACATCAGTGTGCCGGTGGAAAGAGCTTCCAGGAAAGGCTGAGTGAGTCTGCCACCTCAGGTGTAGAGTTGGGTATCAACCATCCAGCTAGAATCAGAGAGAGGTCCATTCTGGGAGGAAGGGTTGGAAGCAGTACAGCATGGATGTGGCATGTGACATGTGGCGTGTGGCAAACTGGTTGGCAAAGGGAGGAGACCACTCCTCTGTAACCTCAAACCCTGATGAGGGTAGCACCTGTTCATTTGCATACAGGGATGCTAAACCAGAATTTGAAGAGAGGAAGTGCCTAATCTGAGTGTGCTGAATTGAAAATACG
This sequence comes from Machaerirhynchus nigripectus, assembly GCA_013397975.1. NCBI lineage: Eukaryota > Metazoa > Chordata > Aves > Passeriformes > Dicruridae > Machaerirhynchus > Machaerirhynchus nigripectus. Next base: position 29,242 of record VZRQ01005622.1, on the reverse strand, counting down.
GGCCAGACTGAGACAGTTGCATTAACATTCTGAATTAACCCTTGAAATGTAAAGATTCAGTGGTGGTTAGTGATGTTTGGATGCATACAAACACACGTGCAGGTACAGGGGCTGACAGGCTTCTATGCTTGAACTGGAAATAGATGAGGCTGCCTTTAGCTTTGTGTTTTCTAAAAGCGCCAAAAATTGGTTGGATCTGACAATCAGTCCACTGTAATACAACAATGTAGAAACAGCACATTATGTCATGAAACTGGGTTATCTGTTTTAACAGCAGTGTTATTGCCATCTGTATGTAGAATACCTGATAAATCCTGAGTAATCTCCTACTGTGTTTTAGTCTTTGATCGGTCTGTCTTTTCTGCTCTTGAGACATTCTGGAAAAGGATATTTGCTTGGAAGGTGTTTTTGTAGTTAATTGCTAGTTAAATAAATTCAATTATGATGCTCCTCTGTGTCATTTATGATGTTTCATCATTATTTGGAAAACTGTAATCAAGAAGATCTAGGGGTTTTTTTTTGTTGACTGTCCATTTCAAGGCGTATCAAATTCACAACTTATTTTTGTAAACTTAGTTTGTTTTAAGGCAGTGACTTAATATACTGCTACCTGGTTAGCCTTGTTCAGGAATTTTAGTGATTAAATTTATCAAAATTTGTGTGTGCTTCAAAAGTAGGTCTGGTAGAATATTTTTTTAGAAAACTTTGAATATCCTTTTCAAAGGTGGCAAAGATAATTCTTGACTTTGTTGCTACCCTACTTGGTAAAGCTCGTACCAGAGTATTGTAGTTCTATAAAAGTATTTCAGAGCATAACAAAACCTTCTAGACTTTAATAACTATACATGACTGATCTGTCCTCTCTGGCAAGGTTAACTGTTTCTCCCAAGGAGTTAAGTGGCATATAAACTATTGTTCACACCATTTGTGCTAACAGCCTAGCATGACCTCAAATACTGTAGTGGTCATACAAGGTATCCTGTACAATACATTTATCAACAAAGGTAAAAGGACCACAGGGGCAGTGCTGACTTTAAGTGTATTAGGGATCTATAAGGATAAATGCCTAACCTCACTTCACAGCAAAAAGTAATTACAGACCCATTGTTTCTATAGTGTTAATATTTTTTCATGGTTCTTTAGAAATATAAGCTATTTAGTTCTTAGGTTGACATCTGTACTGCATTATGTTTTACACAATGCATCAAGACTAAAGGGTAGAGCAATCATATAACTGAGATCATTGTACTTTCACAAGAAATCATCAACAGAAATAAAGCATAGAAAAGGGAACAGATTGAATTCAGTAGTTATTTTTTAATAGATTTAAATGATCTAATTAACAATAGCCTGAACAGCAGAATTTTATGTTTTTTATTTTAAAATTGCATGCCCCATTTACAGAGTGTATAATCTTGCATACTTATTCACACTTAATTTTTTTCTATCCATTAGCTCTTGGATGCAACAGACTCCCAGTCCTTGGACTCCCACCCACTTCATAAGTGAGTGCCCTTCCTGAAAATAAGGTAAAATCCACTCAAATAAAGAATCACCACCCTTGTACTTTTTAAGATAATTGAATTCAGGACAGGAAGAAACAAATTTATCAAAATTCGCCACTTGGAAATAGCATTCTGGAAGCTTGTCTAGGGAAAGCCCTCATATAGGCATTTATGATTTGCAGGATATTTGAAAGACGCAATTATTCTTATAGTCTTGAATAATGAATAATTATCAGAACAATCACTGTCACCTGGCAGAGATATTTACAAAGGCCATAGTCCCATGTTCCTTACTTCAGGAAAATGTCCACAAGGCAGATTAAAAAATTGTAATAAAATTTTTAAAAGGAAGCTAGCTAATAGGAGCTGGACTCAAATTATTCTCTTTTAAGTTTGTGGGAAATCAAAGCAAATATTAATACAGGAACCTGTTAGACCGAGTCCTGAGGATGGCCACAAAGATGATCAGGAGGCTGGAGCACCTCTGTCTCTCTCTCAGCTCTCCAGGCTGAGAGAATTGAGGTTGTTCAGCCTGGAGACGAGAAGGCTCCATGGAGACCTCAGAGCAGCATTCCAGCACCAAAAGGGGTCCTGCAAGAGAGCTGGAGAGGGACTTTTTACAAGGGCATGTAATGACAGGACAAGAGGGAATGCTTTAAGGGGTAGATTAGATATTGGGAAGAAGTTCCTTACTGTGAGGCTAGTGAGGCACTGGGCCAGGTAGCCCAGGGAGGCTGTGCCTGCCCCATCCCTGGAAATGCTCAAGGCCAGCTTGGATGGGGTTCTACGCAACTGGGTCCAGTGGAAGGTGTCTCTGTCTTTGGCAGCAGGGTTGGAATTAGATGACCTTTAAGAACCCTCCCAACATAAACCATACAATGAACAATATTTGTTCTATTAACAATGGCTAAGAAAAATCGTCAAGGTTTTTTGTGATCTGGTTTCCAGGAGGGATTAATACTACATGTTTCAGAGGGAGGTTTGGGAAGCTCCTAACAGACAGTGGTAGGATGAATGAACACGAAGCCCCAAAGGGAATTTTCTGTCTCAGCAGCAGCTGGTTTTTGCACTGAAAGTCATACATGGAATTTTCTGCTATCTGCAATGTTTTATCCATTGCAATGCTACTGTGGTGTTTTTTGTAATTCAACTAAGTAATATGATCCGGCACATCTCTAAAAATACCTCAGGATTCCTATGGATCATTTTTTGAAAACTGAAATTTTATTTATTTCTTTCAATTCTATAACTTGTTAATTTCACAAAGTTCCCCTCTTACTACTGTTATATCACAGATAAATAGACATTCTGATATTTCCTTGTTTACATACAGACATATATATATACACACACAGACACACACAACATTTTTCCCAGGTACCCATTTCCCTTCTTAACTGTGTAAGACAGATCTTTTCTCTCTCTCTGCACACAGAATCTCGTCTGTCTTCTCCCAGGACTTGGCACCATGTGTCAACTGTCCCCTCCTGGAAATGGGTACAGTGGGAAAATATCAACTCTCCACCAAAAAAAGAAAAAAAATACTGCTACATATTTCTTGTTGTTTTTTCATGCCAATAAGAATATTTTGCCTTTTACCACATGTATATCATAGCATTGACATCTGCCCTCAGGGTGAGGTGTCCTTTTGCTGCACTTATGACTATATCAAACATTTCAAATTATTGCCAGTTTCTCCCACTTAAGTAGGAACCTTTTATATATTTCCTATCTAACTGACATAATGACACTATGAGGGCCAGATTTTGAGGCAGGCCTCCCATTTTTGAGTCCACCACTACAGAGGTATAACATAGCTCATTAGGACATCGAACATCTGGACTGCAACAGTCATTGTTTGCTCTCTTCTTTATGTTGGTATGGCCACGTGCCATTATGAGAAGGATATGAATTTAAACTGTCAGGAGAGACCCACACTGGGTTTTTGCTATTTTCCCATAGTCAACCTGGCATTTATTTCTTTTTTTTTCCCAATTACTTCTTCCCTTCAAGGGAAAGGGAAAAATCTGAAATATGTTCTGTGTTACACAGTGAAAACAATCTTGTTCAGTATTACAATATATGTAGTTTGAGGCAGATGGCTGCTTACAAGAAGAACCCTCTTATAACATTAATTTACTCATGTATATGAAATGGTTTTTTGACCAGTGGCCCAGAAAACCCAAACAACAACATGCAAGGCAAAAGTAAAATCATAGTGTAAATGGCGGTTAATATTATCCAATAACCCTCTTAATTTGAAAGAAAACAGACTATAAAATACTCATATGTGGTTGATCAAAGGCCATCTACATTATTAATTATAAAAAGACATTGCTAGGATGATGAATATATTAAAAAACTAAAGAGAAAATCTTTATGAATTAAAATGTATTCTTTCTCTTGGGACTACATTATTTGTTTTTTTTTTTTTTTTAGGCATAGCACAAGCTATTCTCTGTTCTATGAATTCAAAAGCAGTTGAAATTGGACCCTACATTCAAGGGCCATATATATGATCATCACTTCAATGCTCATATAAGGTCCTGTCTTTCTTTTGCCTGTCCTAACATTTGAGCTACACCTTGCTGCCATGCAGAATGTTTGTTTGGTACATGTATGCTAAATTCTAGAATATATTTGCTCGCATTACTAGTTCCTTAGAATTTCTCCTATTTGGCCTCTGCCTTGACCTTTTGGTTGCCTTTTGTGCTGATTTTGCTGTTGGCTGCTGTGGAGTCAGGCAACTTATGGCCTGTTTTCTCTTTGTAGATGCCACTGATGGCATCTTACAGAGTGGCTTGATGAAGAAGCCAGGTGCTGAACTTTCTAAATTTTCCCAATATGCCTCTGGAACCCTAATAACCATCTGCTGAAGAAATCCAACAGCACTCATTAAATAGGTGGGGAAATTCTTTTAAGAATTTTTGCTTTCATGCACCAAACAACATAAATATCTCCAAAACATTCTTTAGAAACAGATTACACAATACTGTTTTTATCATTTATTCTCTACATAACTTTTCTCTGTGTACACATTATTATTATTGACAGCAATTCTAAAGCCCTTTAAAAAAAGAAATTAAACAGTGAATCAATAAAAATTAGCTATTTACTGTAGATTATTACTTTATCATTCTCATAATTACAATAATGGTTGCTGATGGAAATTCTATTTATGTGAATCATTTTATACTTGTTATTTATTATTATTAATGTTACCATTATTATCTTCTTACCCTTCAGTTCACAAGATGTATCTTCTCAGTGAATTTTAATTTCAATATCTTGCTATTATACTGTAGATAATCCTATCAAAGACTGTCCTTCATGCAACATTTTCAGTGATATATTATCACAGAGACCATTAATGAATGAGCTTCATATCTTACTAATACTGTTTTAGATACTATTTTTATTAATTTTCTAAGCTGTAATTCTTCATACAGTACCTATGTCTATCTTCCATTAAAGTTGTGTTTTTGATTTTAACAAGAGGATTTCAAAGGGAGGCATTAACTTTGTCTTTAAAAATACGTTTCATTTCATAGATTCTAAATGACGATATTATAATGTCTGTGCTTTTTTCTTTCAGATGTTTTTATAAATTTATTTTCATATTTTTCCGTAGTTGTGTTTTTTGGTTTTTTTTGCCATCAGATTCCTGATAATAATATTTTTTTTTACAAATGATGTTTCTTATAGCATGCCATAAGGGTAGGAAAAATATAACTAAAGAAATTGTAGTTTTTCTTCTGAGTTGTGAATTATTGTAATGAAAGAAAGATAAATATAGATCAGTTTTTAAGCATATGTTACAAGTGATGAAAATAACACTACATACTGTAAGTTTCTATTAACTAATTTTTCAGATAAATGCCAAATTTATTTATAAGGGACTGCTATTATGATCAACTTGCTCATTTTGCTGGGTTTTTTTCTTTATTCTTATGGCTTGATGTTCAGATTACTGGAAGCAATGCCATTACATATCAGTATATGATATTCACCTCTTCAAATATTTTAAGTATGATGACTTCAGTGCACTGCACTGTTGAAGATGAAAAATAGCATTGGTTTAGAATATCAGTTTAAGGGCAAAACATCCTTATTGGCATTTTGAGACCTGATTTCACTCATCTCATACAGTTGTTTAAGCTTTTTTGCATATATTAAAACATTGTGATGGTATAGGATCGGTGGCCAATATTAGAAGCTCTTTAAAGCTGCAGGATGGTTAGAAGATGTAAATAAGTCTTACAGACTTTCTGAAGATTATGAAATATACATGTACTCTGCAGTTTAGATTAATAGCTGAGGAAGGATGCATCGTTACGGTAACATAAACCTATGATATATTTAGCAAACAGGATGCCATCTTGCATAAACAAAACACAGCCCTGAGATGATTTTGTAAATATAGACATCATTAATCTTTGTGTTGAACACATTGTATTTGCCTAATTTTTAAGTGAACCACACTACTTCCACAAAATTCAAAATCTATGAAGAAAAAGTAACTTGCTTGTGTGGCATACTGCAGACAGTCATATAAAACTTCATTTGCATAGCAATGTGTAAATGTGAAAAATCTAGAAGTATACATTAAAAGATTGTGTACCACTTTAACAAAGATGTTTACTGTGAAAAGTATAGGAATACACACGAACATGAACAATTCTTTGCCTGTTATAGCAATCTCATAGTTATGTGAAGTTCATTTTTTTTTAACATTTGACTTTTTCCAAGGGGCACTGCTACAGCATCTCAGGTTTAAATGTTTCTATTGATTTTTATGTCTGGATTTATTGTGCACATATAAGCATCAGAGTAGAGCAGCTTGTCTGATATCTTAGGCAAAGCAATGTGATGTACAAAAGCCAGAGGATTTTACTTTATCTAACATATGAAGGGGAAGGTGAACACTGATGGACCAGTTCATCATGGTGCTTAGGCACATGCCTAAATGTAGGCATAAACAGCAATGTGCTTAAAGCACATCAAGTGCTTGAGTCCTGGATGAACCAAGGCTTTAATTTGGTTTATATTATTTTGGAATCCATTTTTATAAGTACTTAGTTGTCAGTATTTACCATTTGGTTAGGCATTTCTAATGGATTTCTTCTCCTCACAGCATACATAGCTTTACTCTTTGTGCCTAAGTATGACTAATTTAGCTGAGGCTTGTAATGCTGATAAGATACAGGCATTGCATCTTCATTAAGATAGTGATTTGGCAAAGCATTGAAATCTGTGTTTTACTCCAGGAAACTGTAGAAAATCAACTCTATAGAAGTTAACAGGGTTAACATTCTTAAAGTTAAGCACACGCTTACATGTTTTGCTGGAGTGGGGCCAAGGGTACCAGTTCAGCAAAACATTTAAGTGCATGCTTACATCCCTTTGATGTTAATGGGATTTAAGCTTGAAGATTTACATATATGCTACAGGATTCACTGAGCAGAGATACAGGGATGATTTGAAGCCTCAGACTGAAACATTCAGTGTGGAGCCATCTCCTAGTGATTTCCAGCAGATGTGAGGGGAAATCCCTAGAGATGTTTGGAAACTTCGCATTTTATTCATCTGTTTTCATGTGCAAATAGGCACTATCAGTCCAGATCCAATACACTTTCCTTGTGTTTCCTGTCTGGAATTTAGGTTGCTAATCTTATTATCTGTTTTTCCTCTGTGGTCGTTGAGGCTTCATCCTGTCCTAAAACTGCTGTCAGAGTGAGTGGAATTGATCTCCCTTTGGAGGCACATTCTTCCCTTGGTGGACTGCAAAGAGAGCCTAAATTAGATACATGCATGTTAGGCAGCTAAATTCAGTTGATGTGAATTGTACCCTCAGTAACTAACCCTATCTCTGGAATCCAATTCGAGTGTTATACCTTCTTTATTTTTTTTCTTCAGGATACCATTAAAATTACATTTGAGACTCCACAAGGAGCTTCATAACAAACATTACAGAGATTATCATCTGCTCTGAATATACAGTGCTCATACACTCTGAATATACAGTAGTTACAGTATCTGAAACATGTTTCTGTTGGGATCCCACAGGAACAATTACCCTGGACAATATTTACTAAATATGTCATTTTTCAGCAAAGACATGTNTTTTTTTTTTTTTCCCTTCAGATCTAGGAGTGTTGGTCTGAGAAAAACAGCAGCTTTCTTTTCAGTGCTTATGGAGTAAAATTATATCTGTCAGGGATGAAAATACCATAATTATGTCTTCTTATAATTTATTCATTGCTTTATGGATCTAAAGCCTTCCAAGGAATGTCACGAATCCACAGAAATTTTTTGAACACAGCGTTTAGCAACTTGATTTCTGATGTAGTTGACAGATTCAGATAAACACGTTCAGTTAGCGTATATGTAGGTGGTATTTGTTCCCCCTTTCATGGGTGACAGTGAGCTTTTCTGAGAGTGAGAAACAGATTTAAATTGCAACACCAGCTGCACAGTCACTATGAATTGGGTGAAGTTTTGCAACTTCAGCAGTGGGTCCTACAGTATTCTTCAATGTGAATATTGAGAACGACAGTGTATTTAGGAATTGAACTTTATGATTCTAATGGATCCTTCAAACTTGAGATGTTCTATGATAATATTAGTTTTAGTATTGCTTTTGGCAATATATTTACTGCATCTAACTTCAAGGTGCTCCCAAGATCCTCCCAAGCATTCATATCTCCTTTAAACTGCATTAATTTTACTTTTCCCTGCCTCTTTTTTAACCATTATTTATTGCACAAGAATTGTTTAGTGGGGGGAATTACTGAGGGTTGACGTTTGAACATTAAACCACTGCTGACATTTTTCCTGTCACCACTTTAATTCATACTGTAGGGGCTTTTATTGTTCTGATTATATGTTTTCAAATTTTCATAGCAGACTTTCTTTAGTGTTAAACTCTGTCTTCCATGAGGAAAACAGTGAAAGTAGCAAATTCCTTCCAATTATACCAAGCCAAAAGGGAAGACTGGTGTTCATAGGTGTTTTAGCCAACAGTCAAAATTATTTTAGGAGATATTCTGCTTTCAATACAATTTACAATCTAGAGATAGAGCTTGCTGAGCCTGAGCAATTAATTGAAAAAGTGACACCCCTTAGGAAAGACACACATGAACACATGCATGATATAGTGATAGAGTAGCTGAGGGAACACCTTGGCTTGTATTCAAACCCTGGCCTCAGCATGTGACAAGGGGAAGGATCCAGCTGTTATTAAAATCAAGATCGCAGGAAAACTTGGCCCCATGAAACAGTAATAGCAATACAGAGTAGAGGGTCCTGAGGCTCAAGGGCTCTGCAACTTCTGTTTTGTTGTTTGCTCCTGAGCACCAAAGGACCCACCAAATATCCCTTTAAAGCTTGATTCTGCTTCTATTAAAGGCAACATAACCCCTGTTGCCCTAAGCAGGGTTGGGTCTTTATAACCAGAACCTTTTATGTATCTGAGAAAACAGTGTCCTCTGTGTCAGTTCTGTTCAATGTGTTTCATAACTTCATCTCCTTGCCTTCACGTTTGGTGCTGCGTGAAATTCAATTGTGCCAGGTGTCTCAGCGGTGCTTTACTGATGTGGTCTTCCCCTTGAAATTAATGTCTTTATAATCACACACATTTAGAGATTAAAGAGGCATTTGATGAAGTACAATGGACTAAGTTCACTTCTGGCTTTAATGTCATATTCTTACCTTAAGTACAAATATTTTATGTTGTCTTTCCTTATGTCAGTGATTTTTAATGTCTCCATAAAATGACTTGTTCTATGAGTTGCAAACTCATATTTGTTTTCAGTTAACTCTACTTGTATATCCCTCAGGAGCAGAATTACAGTCGTGGAAGCTGATGCAGTGAATTTGGTGGTTTATAAGTAGGAAATACTTAGATTTTGGGGCATGTGCAGCCTTTCATGTACAAAGTTCTCATTTTAATATACCTCAGGCTACTGGCTTTACGATTTACAGTTAATTAGGATTCTGATTTGAGTTGAAAATTCCAATACCTATATGCTTTTATACATGCATTTCAGATCATGCTGGCTGAAGCAAATAACTGTGACTGTAGTCAATAAATGAATGTATACCACGGGGAGCAGCCCTTCCCCCACCCTCCTCTGACAACCTGTAAGAAAATCCTACTGTGTTCCCCGTTCACAGCAATATCATCCTGACATCACTTTGTGATAGCTAGATTTCCTTGCCTATCAGTTAACAAAATCCCAATACCATATCCTTACTCTTTGCAAAGTCTCAAAATCCCTCATGTATCCCATATTTGCTCTCACTGCATTTCACGCTCAAATTGAACTCTTTAGATAACTGAGTTCTAATCTGCACATGCGACTTTTATTAGCATCAGTCCTCACTGCATAAATGTGTGGAAGGGAAAGTAAGATAACTTCCAAAATACTAATACTGGAAAGCAACTAATAAGCCATACAATTAAGGAATTTAGAGTTAGAACTAATCAGTGAGGTTTTCTATATATTGAGATTTTAAATAATGCTTGTAGATATCAAAAAATGGGTAATTTAATGTGATTTTACTAGATTTTTTAAAGTTTTGGTCTTTCAGATAGCTTTTTATTTTCTCTAAGTTGAACTTCACTTGAACACCCCAAAAAAGCTTTCATAGAGCCTCTTCTTTCTTAGTTTTGTCATTTTTATTTGTTAAAGAGTCAATATATTGTCAGTATGTAATTTATGTAACAAAAAAAAAATCCCAATTACCTTCAAAGATTAATCTCAGGATTTATCGGTTGAGTACATAATCTAAATTTTGAAGGTAGTCCTTAGGATGCCTGAGACTTAGACTGAGCTGGGACCACACAGTTTGAACTTGGTGCAGCAGGACACAGCTAAGATGTAACACCAGGACACATGCCAAAGAGCTCCCTGTGTTTCTCATATGCCTGCAGAAGGAATAGAAAAGGCAGGAAAAGCAACATCTGCTCCTGGAAGAGACTACTCACTGTGAGCATTTGTCATCTCTCAGATCCCATTCCCCATGAAGTTGAAAGCCAGAGGGGCTTCACAGCTGAGCAAAGAACACAACAGAGCTTTAGTTCTTTTTGTAGTACAACCACTTTGCTGCCATGAGTAACTGCTTACTTGCTTACTCCTAGAACCAGCCCTTGAAAAAATTCTTGATGACAGTCAGAATTTACAATGGCACAGAATTTACACTGGAAGGGGATTATATCTTGTGTAATATACAGTAAACATATACTCCTTTTTTATCATGACAAAACATTCTTGCTTAAGTTCCCCATTGATAGTAGCAGTATAATTCTACATAAGAGGTGATGTAACACCTGTACATCTACAAAAGAGGCATTGCCATAGAGGGAGGACAAAACATATACTGTAAAGGAAAAAAATGGAAGATGGAAGGGTTCAATGGGAATGCTGAAATTTAAAAAACCCAGGAAGGATATTTAGGAGCTTGCCTCATTTTCAGCAGTGTGAATATGGATAAATGCAACTAATATGGAAACTTTATGATGACAGGCTTTACTACAGAATAAGATGTCCACTTTGGCATATAAGATAACAGAAAATCAGAGTAATTCTACCCAGTTTATAGCAATTTATGCCTGTTGATAATTGTTTAGTATCAGGATGATTGCAGTGTGTAAATTCTCCTGCCAAGATTAGGCTCCTACTGCTCTATACTCCATATAAACCCTTAGGAAGCACCCATCTATGCCCTGAAAAAATACCTGCTCAAACTGAAAACTTTTAAAATAGAATTACTCTAGTGAATAAGTTAATTGTGGGTATACATTTCTGCAGAATTACAGATTTAATATACAAGATAGAAAAAACACAGAAAGACTAGCAAGAGAACTCATGGGGATTGCCCAAGGTCTCCTGTCACATTAGTAACAGAGTTGGCAATGAAATTTAATACAGAATGCTTTCTTATGTCCCCAGCAGCAAATGATGCCATAGTATGTCTACAAAGTCCAATAAAATTGATACACACTTAAGCTATGAACAGCTGAATCAGAGCTAGGTGTTCTCCTATCCAACTGGTATTTCTATATATTAGTAAATGAGTACCCTTACAGAAGCCAAGAGACCTGTATCTGCTGCTTTCAAATCAGGATGGCTAGAAGTGTGTTGAGACAAGTGTGAAAGACAGAAGCAAAAGGAAACAAAACATACAAGCAAACTTAAGTTCCTTTTGAAAGTCAATTTAGTTTGAATAAATGGTACTTTTGAAATAATCTGCTCTTTAATGGTAGAGAAAAACTACAGTAAGTCCCAAAGTAACAATGGTTAAAGCCAAAGCTTGGGGTTAGAAAAGAAAGAGAGTACAGCTACTGTTTAAAGCATAAATTGGTAGTCCAGGATTTTATCCCCATCTTTGCCACTGACCTATTGTGTGTTGGGAAGCATATAATTTACTCCATGTGAGTTAAGTATTATTCTATACATTAAAGAAAAAAAAATTGAGGGATATAGAAGTTAAACACATTTCAAAAAGCTTTTTCCAAGTCAGATTGCTTCCATTTTTGACTGTGCATCTTGAACTACCTGTTGTTCAATATTCAGAATTTGGTGTTCCAGCAGTGCCTTTTGAAGATTAACCCTTCACTTTAATGTGTCTCCATTTACTCAAAAACTAACTTGCAAAAGATGTTGCAAGTCCACTACCAAGGTCTAGACTCTGGATCACTTTCTTTGTGTAACAAAGGTTTAAAACAGGTTTAAAAGCAAAGAATTTCTGGGAAAATAAGGAGAAACCAAACAAAAACCTCTGGCTTTTTTTGAGCTTAACAAACATGCAAAATATTCTGCCTGGCATCCCATCCAACAAGTCATTAATACAGGATGTACCATGAGCCAGATATCTGTTGCAATGCCCTGTGTGCTCTCACCAGAAGAGGAAGTGACAATCTCAATATTTAAAACCCTGCTCCTTTTAGTTCATGTATGTGCAACACTCAGGATAGGTTTCACAGAGGTGTGTAAAATAGGTCAGATGAACTTTACTCTCAAAAGTGCCCATTCCTCTCCATTAGCTATAAATAAGTCCTGAGATCCCTCATTCAGACACAGCTATCAGCCCCTTATATCTCCAAAATTAAGTCAAGGAAACTCCGCCACAAAGGACAGGGTCACTTACAGCTTCAGAGGACTACAAATCCTTATATTCCTACTAAGAATATCTATAAAATACAGTCAAATTTATTTTTTTTAAACTTTTATTGCAGCATATGCAACAAATCTGGAGCACTAGAGCCACAGGCTGAGCATGAAAGAGCTACAGGCAGATGTGAGGGGTTACTGGGGTCCCAGGGACAGCTGACAGCCCTTGCAGGCTCTGGTCATGCTGTGTGTTGCACCACAGAGACACCCAGGAGGAGAAACTTGGACATCTTTGAGAAGCGTGTATTTCAGCAGTGACCAGGAACAAAATGGCTTGGGTGGCCGGTGTCACCAGGACATTACTCCTGCAGCTCCCAGCATAATTTTTGGCATATTAACATACTACATTTTATTGATCCACATTTGATATTACAACAACACCAAATTTACTTGCATAGGGGAGAAGATGCATAGACCATCTCCACTGCAATATACTATCCATCACCTGGAGCTTTTCCTTGTACCACAGGATTTGAAGGACCTCGAGTTATGCTCACCTGAAGTCAGCTGAAGATCACTCTCTAATCAGCATGACAGAACAAGCACCTTGGTTCTTTCCCAGAGCATTAATACAGACATATATGCAAAGTAGTATGAGCAAACACAGTGGGCGGTGGTGTGGAGCAGACATCTGTCACTGCTGGGAAGACGGGTAAAGTACACAGCTCAGGGTGTGGGTGCTTCAAACTGACACTGCTAACCCTGCAAGGAAAAGTGGCTGGAGCCCTAAATCTAATGCACTGCTGTCGCACACAGCCAGGTCTAGCAATTCCTTCAGTAATTGTATGAAACTGAGAAATCTCTAAGATTTCCTGCCCTTGTGGCTCCTTCTAAAATTCAGAGAATTGAGGAATATTTGGGGTTGAAAGGGGCCTCTGGAGATCGTGTAGTCAAACCCCCTTGCTAAAGCAGGTTCAGCTAGAACAGGTTGCACAGTATCACATTCAAGTGTGTTTTGAATATCTCCAGAGAAGGAAACTTCACAAACACTCTGAGAAGTCTCTTCCACTCCTCTGTTTCCTTCAAAAGAAAGAGGTTTTCCTTCTTTCAAAGGAAAGAAGTGTTTCCTGTGAGAACAGGAACAGGAAGATGGAACTTCCTGTGTTTCAGTTTGTGACTGTTGCCACTTGTCCTGTTGCTGGGCACCACCAAAAAGAGACTGGCCTGTTGTCTTGAGACCCACCTTGCAGATACTTGTGTGCGTTGATGAGATCTGTTCTCCATGTTCCCTTCTTGATGCTGACCAGGCCCAACTCCCTCAGCCTTTCTCCATAAGAGAGATGCTCCTGTCCCCTAATGATCTTCATGGATAACTCATGTCTTTGATAAAGAGGAAAGTTCTGTTCTCCAGCTCGTATGTGTTCTTGACTAATTTATGCCCAATTGTTTCAGTCATACTGATTAAATAAAGTTACTTAGGTACATAGTAGCATGCAGAGTTATGCACTAGTCATTGGTCATCATGTTTAAACTCAATTCTCAACTATTAACCGAGTGTACTCCAATAGGCCTATTTTTGGGCTGATTTATACTATACAAAGCATCATTAGGTTACCAAGAGGAAGGAATTTTGGCCAAGACATACATCAGGAAGATCATACTGTCTGAAACAGCAATTTCTATGCTATTTTTTTTGTTTTTCTGAAAAGATTTCAGTTTGTCCCTACTGGCAGACTTTTAATGGTCAACACCCCTATTAATAATGTCTCACATACCAAGCAAGGGATTATAATTATTTTGGTATCACCACCACTTAGGCTTGGTTTATTCTAGAAATACAAGATACGTGAGGCAGAAACTTCATTGTTTATAGGAATTCTTTGGAATATGTTTGATAATGATTTTTTTCCACAGTGACATAAAGAACATGGAGGAAGGATACCAGTATGTTCCTCCATAGCTAACATCATTTTTTCCATTCTAATTGCTTAGAAAGCAGAATTGTACTACTGTTTACTGCAACTACAAGGAAATGTATGAGATATTAGTTGCTTTTACGAATTGGAAAAAAACTGATACTGTACTTTTTTTCGCTCATTATCAATTCCATAACTAGCTAACAGGCCTTTGAAGGCCCTCATGAAGGTGTTGAGCCGCACAGGAGGTAGGAGAAACAATAACAGATATACCTGAGTAATTTCTGCTGGAAGTAAGGTCAGAATTGGGTACAGATATAAGCATTGCCTGTAATTCAGGAATAATCTGGAGATGGCTAATTAAATAAAATGCATTGTTTCAATAGATGAGACCTTATTTGAAGCCCATTACAATCAATAGAAAGATTTGGCTTTTGTTCAAGCTTTTAAACTGGAGAAAAGTCTCTGATATATGAGCCATTGTCATATTATTACAAAGTTATTTAGCTGATAATGGCCTTTTCCATTAAACAATTTCTTTGAAGAAACAATGGCTTGTTTTATTGTGATCCTTTCTCCCTGTATATAAGTTTTGTTAACCAAATGTTTCTTTTATACTAAGGTCTGGATGGAAAACTTTTCATAAACTGCTATCCCTTAAGCATTTGAAAGCCCATTGAGTACATGAGGCTTAGAGTCTTTGATCAAGGAATTGAGCTCATCTCCTTTAGCCAATTAATTTAAAGTCATATCCTCAGCAGTAGCTGCTCACATCATGTTTTTATATGGAGCAGAATGTTACCAATGACTCGTCACAGAAATATGAGGCTGCCTAAGACAGCACATTTGTCACCGAGTGAGAGACAAGCATCTACCACTAAAACACAAGTGGGGTTAACAGATATTAAAGCAACTAAATTAAAAGCCTCATGTTAAAGTTTAGGTCTTCTTTAAGTTACCGTTGCAGTCATGTTCACATCTTGATGAAAGGGAAGTATAATTGGAGAGCAATTCTCAAATCCTAAAAGGGTAAAAAGATGTGGTTTGTTTATCATGAAAGACTGCTATTCCAACTACTAATCTTTCTGTCCTAGGAAGTGTCTTATTCTCTTTTCTGTGTTGGAAAGCTGCCTAACAAATGTATTTTCCAAGACAATGAAGGAAGCAGACCTCTATTCTTTCTTATCAATTTAATCTCTTTCATTCAGCTGACAATAATGTCCTCTTGTAGACTAGGTCTCTTTACACATGAATTACTAAGTGACAAGTTACTTTTGCTTTTTCCTTTGGTTTTTTTCCCACACCAGAATCTTAAAATGTAATAAAAAGGATTATTGGTACACACATTATTTTAACCATAAAAATACCTAAAAGTGACAAAGTATTCAGAGCTCAACTACTGTAAAAACTGCGTACACCGTTATTGCAATCTTAATTATTTCTGGCATTTTATCATTCAGTATTTCCATACTCCTTTTTAATTAAAAGAATTATTCAAAAAAGACTACAGCAAAATCTGGTATCTGTTGGTTTCTCTGTAACAAATTCATGTCTGAACCCTGACTAACTCACAAAGAATTTAAGATTTTGTCACTGACATGAATTAATTACAAATCCTATATTGCCTTCAGCCTCAGTTTCCCCTTTTGGTAGGTACTCATTGTTTTCTAAAGCTGTTTTTTTTAAGCACAATCTTCATGCAAGAAAATGTTTTCAATTTTAAAATACTGTCCAGATAAGTCATCTTGGTAATAAAAGAAAAATTACTATCTAACTACTGAAAATAAAATGTGGCTATGAACTTCTCATTATATCTATTTAACAACCTTATTCTTTTCATTGTTAGGAAACGTGAGAAAGAGAAAATGGAGAATAGCTCTTTACAGGCAACAAATATCTTTAGTATTAAAGACATAAAATTAAAATTCTGTGACATAAAAATAAGTTAATGACCTTCATAAAGTAAAACATTCTTCCCCCCTCTGCCCACCACCAGTCCCCAAAACAAATCCGGATTATGCAGAACTCAAAATCTCCTTTCTGTGGCAATGGAAGTGTTTTTCTTTGATTTTTGAAGTTGATCCAGAAATTACCTGGAGAGAAAAAGGTGTATATCCATCTAACCAGAGATAGATAGAGTTGGAAAGAACAGCAATTTTGACATTTTTAGTTAGAAATCATTCCTCAGGAAAAAAAAAACCCAAAACTTTAAAGCTTCCCCAGTGAATGCAGTGTCAGCTTCCTGCATTCACAGCTGTGTGTTCAGATGGAATTTCGTCTGCTAGACAATGTGATAACCCTGAAGAGGCACAAGTGCCGAGAAGAACACGTTGACACTGTCCACACAGAGAAGCACCACTTCTCCTGTAGAGATGTTTACCTCTGTTATTGTCAGTCCTGTCTAGATGAAGAGGGAGCCCAGGCTGTATCCATCTTGGGTAACAGCAGGGAGCAAAGAGATGCTCCCTTTCCCTTCCCTGCCCTGAGGTAAAATATTGCTTGAAGAGCAGTCTGTACTTTGGTGCATGATAGAAGAGCTTTGCCCTACACGTACTGGTTACGTAAGGAAAAAGTGAAATAGCATAGCATCATACTGAGTCTTACAGCAAATACATGAGGACAGGGCAAGTTATCGTCAGCCTCAGTCAGAGTCTGGGCTTCCCATTTCAATTAATTCCGTTAGAAAGCATAAAGTGTTCATATTTACATCAGTTAGCTAGCAGATTGTTGTCAGAAAAGATGAGTAAGACTTTCTGGAGGCTTGCTAAGCCATAATTCTGTTTTCATTTTGCATCAAAACTTTTCAACAATTTTGAGGGGGGGAAAAAAGTTAAAGAAGAAAGGAGATTAGTAATTTGCTTTTACTTGCCATTTGCTTGCATCAAAACTCTGGGGTATTGCCTGCCTTTTTATTCAGCTGTTCCCTTGGCATGGGAATACACTTAGACAAATAGGAAATATAATGAGAAACATGCTTCCTTATGGTATTTCCAATTGGAAATAGCACAAGGAAAAAATGCTTTGTCATTTTATTCCTAAACAGAAATAATCTAAGAAATCTTATTCCTCACAACATTCCCTGACTGCTTAAATAGGTGACATAGGTTGGGGGAACATTTTTCAGTAAGCTTCACTGGGGTGGGAAGTGGTTCAGCTGTCATGGTAGCTCACTGCTCCCCTGGGGGAGTAGGTGGTACACCTGAGAAACAACCTGAATTCACATTTGAGACAAACCATACAAAGTGAAGTAAACCTAATGACCCAAGGTCTCAGGGGTCTACTTCAGAAAATTGTCATGATGCCATCAGAGAGACTGTATTACAGACTCGAACTGAGGAGTCAAAGAGCCAGATTTCCTGCAGCTAGTGTGTCTAAAGCTATGAGTATTGTTGAAAATCAGGGTTGATTCTCTTTTCACACAAGCTTTATTCAGTGTAGCTATTGATCTGCTTGGTATAAGAGAAAAGCAACAGGCTCGTTTCCTTTCCTTGAGAAAAGGAAATTTCTCAAATATATACATTCAAGTTATGCACCGATATAAACCAGCAAGAAAAATCATAACATCCACATTTATAATGGGATTTAAATTCACAAAAACAGCTCAAGAGTCACTCTAGTTTGGAAAACAATCTGCTACATCCCACTGACTCTGAAAAGGGGTTATTTTTTTTTCTAGTGATATTGGGCAACTGATTTAGGATACACATATTTGAAAATCCTGAAATACTGATTTGCTTTATTTGTATCCATTTGCCTTTCTCTTGTCTCCGCTTCAACAAAGCCCAGACAAAAAGCAGCTTGCAGTAATTGTTTTGGGAGGTGTTTGCAGAAGTTCTGCTAGGCAAATCCAGTAAGTCTGTCTCCACTGTTATCCTAATGATAAAGTTTGGGTTGTTCCCACTATCATTTTGAACCCCACCTTTCACTATCTCTCACTTGCTCTGGAACATAGTGAAAATTAGGGAAATGCAGAGGAAGTTGCAGGTTTCTGGGTTTTTTGCTTGGCCCTGGTAGAACTCAGAACATCTCCAAACCCCCTCTAACTCCCACCACTGCCACAGGACAGAAGTTACTGGAGTTAGGTTCTACCAGACAGTCCCCTGGTAACACATCTTTTCCTACGTCACATTTTATCTTGGTATCTTTAGCAAAATAGGACCTTTTTTTTTTTTTTAGGTAAATAAGTGCATTATTTAACCTTAGCAGTGCTGTGATCTAAATCTTTCCCAAGCTCTTTTCTGTATCTTTATTACTATTGTCCAGCTTCAGAAATATTTAATTGTCCTTTAACTCACAAATTTCTCAAAGTACCATGAAGGGGTTTTTGACACAACATTTAGAAACACCACCAAAATAAATAAATTAAAATAAAGGTGATAAAAAGGTAGCCCCTAAGCCCTTAGTGAAATCATCGAAGTGTCATCTTTATGCATTAAAAACACATAGGAAGAATGTTTTATAATGCAAGTATGTGACAAAATGTTTTCTTTTTCTTCCTTATGGGTTCAACAAAATTTGCTGTACTGATTTTGACCAAGAAATACAGAACAATAAGCTGTAGGAATTACCTCCATGATATTAAATGCACTACTGTTTGTCAAGTTTTCTGACAATACACATAATTTTAGAAAAAAAAATTTGGAATTGTCTATTTAATTTCTTTCCTTTGTGTGAATGCAAATCTGAACTCCAAAAATTTGTAAGCTTCCCTCCTTATGTTCAGAAAACTGGTTTCCACCACATTGCACTGTCTACTTAAACAGAGCCAGGGAGGCAAAATGCTGCAGGCAGTCTGGGTAGAAACTCCATGGCCAGCAGTGTCTGCTCTGCTACAGCTGATTTGTATCATCAGGCAACTCCAGAGGGGCTTTAGAGTGTTAGTGGTCGCTGAAAGATTTTGTTATGGAATCTGTTTGCTGGAATAAGTTTGCCTTACTGGGTACTACATCACACTGCATTTCATCACCACACTGGAGTAAAAAAACAAGAGGGTGCTTTAAGTTTGCTTTAGAGCAGAAGGATTTGCAAAGCAGAAAGAAGAGCGAAATAAATGGAACTGGTATCTGCCCTGACCAGCTTGTCAGTATAAGTTCTCTGGGGGTGCACATCAGTTGTATGTTGAGGGCCATCCCTGTTGAGCCTTCTGCTCCTGGCAAGATGCCCTGTAGTCAGAAGTGCCAGAAGCCCCATTCAGACATAGCAGAAAAGAAAGGCTGTGTGATTTTTTTTCTCTTATATTGCTAATAGGGTCCTGCCTTTCAAGCATCTCTGATACACTTTGTTAACAAAATTTCCAGAAGAACTTCTGGAGGAACAGTTTGCACAGATAAAGCTCAATCTCAAGATCCTGTGTTTGCAAGCTGTGCAAATCAAAAGTTTTCTGAATAATAGCTCTCTTGTAATATGCACTGCAAGTATCAACCAGGCTCTTTAAACAGTCTCAGCAGCCCCACCAGCAGGATGCCCAACCCTACTGACTGATCTTTCAGAGCAAACAGATGTTTTAAGATACTCAGATTTATTACGCTTTGAAAAGCTTATTAGAAGAAGCTAACTAAATGTTAAATTTTTACAATCCAGTATGTAATCATATACAAGTGCATTAGAATAAACTTGTCCCTACCCACACCCAATTTCATCATTGGAATGGAAATTACAGTGTTAGCACTTAGGAGACTGAGTTGCATCTGCATGCAATGAGCGGAAGAGATCACATAATGGTTTGTAAGGCATATCAGATTTATTCTGTGAGGTAGATAAAGGTCTTTTAAAGGTCTTACTCCACTTGTGGAATGAATTTCTTATCATGTATAAATTCTGTGTAAAACATTTCTTTTTCCAGGATGTGGTTTGTTTTCTGAGAGGGGAGAGAAAAGCTAAATATTTCCACTCCTGTATAATAGAAAATCCTCTGATTTCAAAAAGATCACACCCTGAGTGGTTAGTTAATACTGGAAACATAAAAAGGTACATTGTTCTGAAAGATCATTTTATTCCAGCAAAGCTTTTCTAACCATAAACTGAGTGAACAATTTCGCAATATAAGAACAACCAAAGAATAATGGCAATTTTTAGAGGAAAGTGTAATTTTAGAACTCAAACTTAAAGTAAATTTTAAAATGTTATCAATTAATCAAAAACACAGAAACAAGCCTCAAAAAGTGTTTTGAGTTGGTTTATAATCATATTTCCTTTGCTAAAAAATAAATATTCTGGATTAAATTTCATATAGGAAGCTTACAGAACACAGCAAAAGGCACAACTAATTTTTTCCAAGAAAAAATGAAACAGATAATCTGATAAAACATCATCAGAACTCTTCCAAGGAGAGCTTAGGACATGAAAGTGATTTAGTGATACCAGTCCAAACAGCCATGAAGTTATGAAGAGGGTTTCCATTGGCTTCATCAGGCTTCTGGAAGGGCTCAGAATGATTAATGGAACTGCTGACAGGGGAGGAGATTTAACTGGCAGTCTTTCTGCTCTATGCTATTGCCCCTCTTGCCAGAGTGAACTGTATCTCCTCACTTTGGGAAGTTCTCCCACATTTGGCCTCCTCTATATCTGACCACAAGGACAGGGGCTCTGCAGGGAGCTGAAGAAGCCATTCTCAAGTGGTGGGAATGCAGGGAGAACTCCCACCATTCCAGGGAAGGTTCTGAACATAACAGAGGCAAATGCTGTAAGGCAATTAGTCAATTGTGCTGTCAATGAAGACTGATTTCTACAGCTTCAGACTGACTATTTTTAAGTCAGTTGCACTTTTCTTTTTTTTTAAAAAAAACCTTTCTTTTTTTTAAAAAAAAAAAAAAGTTGCACTTTTTCTGTTTTTTTAAGAGCCAGTTACACTTTTCACAGCCAGTAGCAGACAGATTTTCCTCTTACTTTGGTTGATGAGAGGAATCAAAATTATTTTCTTCCTGAATGTTCAAGTTCTTCAAGTGCATTATTATCAGTCTACATTCCCCCTTTTTAAGACAGCTATATCACTATTCCACAATATTAAAATGCCACATTCTATTGCAGGCCAGAAGGAAAAATAATTCGGGGATATAATTTTCAAGATTTTTATATTTAATTTGGATTATTTTGTAGAGAGGGCCACACAGTTATTGTTATCACTGTTATTTTTTTTACTTATCCACAGTTATGATGTTCTTTAGCAAAATGTTCTGGTTCAGTCTTCTCTCATCAAAGAAACATGGCCACAAGTTGTTAGATCACTACTATATTTAGGAGTTCACCTGGGTTTGTCATAGGCACAGAGATATTAGCAGATGGCAAAGCAATTGAATGATGACGTGGCCTTGGCAAACCAGAACTTCATAAACTTCCAACTGGACTCTAGCAGCATGATCTATCTAGCATGAAAATTCCAGTCTTTAGGAAATTGCAGTTAGCACAGAGCACAGCAATAGACATTTTCATCAAAGCAGGATGCTGTGTGTGCACGCCTTGTCTTCTGATTGCCGTGCTGTTCATCCACTGAATATTGCATACAGTTAAGATTGCATGCTTCTCTGCCAGGACTAATTTGAGGGCTGTACATCCTGAAAGACATTATCTGTACTTCAGGGTCTCAACCACTTTCAAATACTGCTCTCCTCAGGTAAAAGTAAGTGCTATATTATAAAAACAATAGGTTTTTTTTTGGTGATGAGCAGTTTTTTGCACTGGTCAAGACCATTTCTGATACTTTCATACCAGGTGCAAAACGGTTTTTCAACTTTCACTAATAGACTTAAAAAGCATAAAGGGGCCTCCCTATCTGTTCTTAAAAATGCAGAAGAAACCTGTTATAACAGTTCTTAGTAATGCTTCTTTAGGCCTTATTGGACTGCTCACACAAATCTGAGGAGAACTGAGCGCAGAGGGACTGTCCACAGAGAGCTAGTTCAAAGATCAGAAAAGCAGTGGCTACATTAATTCTGCCTGGATTAATCAGCCCTGCCAAGACATCCATGCATTAGCCCATATGGAGCACTGACATGGCTCCCACCCCTCTTTCTGGGCATCAGGTCCTTCAGAGCTGGGCTGGATTTCTCTCCGTTCCTCTGCCTCGTGTGATCCTGACATACTCAGTGGTGCCTCTGCAGCAGTTTAGCAAGTAGAATTACCTCTGTGTGATTCCTGCCTTGTTCTCACTATATCCACTCAAGGTAAAAAGACATTATATTCACACATTATGTCAGCAAATTAGAATAACAAATACCCAAATAGATCCCCAGTAAGATGACACACCCAAAATTCATGGCATGGCAAATCACTAACTCTTAATTTTGATTGGTATGCAAATTTTCCATTTCATGAAAAATTCCAAAGCCCCTCAAAAATCTTCCATTCTGGAACAAAGTCTGTATCAAGAAAAGGGCTGTTATGAACAAAAAACTTTAATTTTCTAGGAAGTAAAAGTGTTAGAAACTGTGTAGCTCATATGAAAATGTTTTAGTTGATAGTCATCTTTTAAATATGTGCAATTACAATGAAGTAGGAAATTATGACATGAAGAAAAGACAAAATTGTTCAGAAAAAACTTTAAAACAACTGTGCATAGTTGAAATATAATGTACATACTTCTGAAGTATCTGTATGCTTCTTAGGAGAAATTCCTACACAAAACTTTGCAGATTTTTCTTGGAAAAAGACCATATAAAATAATTCTCATCTTGGTTTAGCACCAAGTTTCCACTGCTCCTTTATCAAAACAACAGTACAGTGTATACTTGCACTGTGAAGGATCTGACCAGAAGACAGACTCCCCTCCTGTGTAATTTTTACAAAACTTGTTTACTATACTGGTTAAATTATTACCTTTTCCAATTTTTTTTTCTTCTCTCAATTCTTACTTGGAACTGCAGCTCCTAATTAGAACTGCTGAAGCAGGAGGTGAAGAAAACTTATGACTTACTTTGTTCTTGAGTTCTTGAGTCTTGCCTTTTACCTCGGGTGTGAATTCTTCCTGTCTTCATAGGAATCTTAAAACTGTTGTTATTTCTGTTATAATGTCTTAGGTTAGGTTTATTAGAATATCTAGAATTTCTCATGATTCCTAGAAATCATATCCTCTTCCTTTTTTACCTAATTTCCTCTAGCTTTCCATTTATTAAAATCAATATGACATTGTTCTGATTTCTGTAGTTATTGCTGGACTCTTGCTCTTGATTCGACATGATTAGGAAAAGTTGCTTTACCATTATTCTTTTGATCTGATGGAGTTTTTTTTAAACAGAACTGAAGGTAGGGGAAACTGCTGATAATTTCATCTTTCATTTACAGGATAGTTATAAGTTCTTCTCTTCCAGTAACCATGTTAGTAGGCTAGTCCTTAAACCCCCTCACTCCTGATCTGGTGAATTGCATAGGGAACAGATGACCCTGAATAAAGCTTACCTAACCAAAGGAAAAAAAAGGTGAGTGAGTTTTTTCTTATTTGTTTTTTTGGTTTTGTGTGGGCTTTGTTTGTTTTGGCATTTGTTTTTTTAATGTAGATCGGTTCTTTGATACATTCCAACAAGTGTTTTCTTTCCTTCCCCACTCTATCAAGGCAGCCCTTGCTGGTCAACTTGCTTTGATATGCCCTGACCGATCTCATCACATGTGATGTGGTAGAGTTTGAGTGGGACATGGTGGTATGATATTCAGAGGTTTCTTGTGTCAAATGAGGAGTTGGGTCCTTAACTCTGGGATACATCATATTCTGCACATCTGGTTTGGGTGAGGACATGGAGGAGTGAGCAGAAAATCTTAATTAGCTCCCTAATATGAAATAACAAACAAAGAGTTACTCCAGGTGCTGTCTTTGTCAAAGAATAAGGAGTTTCTGTATGGCTGGGATTCTCATGCCAGATGCACATAGTGTAATTTTGTAACCGGGTCAGGCCTTCAGTTATAAGTGACAGACATTTTCAATTCTTAAGAAAAATAAATAGTGTTTTGTACGATAGCCTGTTTTTAGAGCAGCCATGTAAGAGGTGGGTAATCTGAGATGAATTCTCCATTTCAAGGTAACTAAACCCACATCTCCTATAAAGTCACAGTAAAATCTTCAGAGAAGATGCTTGAACTGAAATGGCCTTAAAGATGGGGACAGTTACCTAGCTGCTGTGCTTCCTCTGAGAATGGCAGCATTCTTCAATCACGCAGAATTCCTCAAACTTAATGACTTTTTCTTGGAAAAAATATGGAGTTATCTGCAGCCTCTCAGATCTGATACCAGTTAGGTGGAGAGGTTTTGGAGGTCACTCTCTTAATTGCCTGAATTTGCTCCAGTTGTAGTTTTTAAGCACCTAAGTGCTATTTTGGAGCTCATCTGGTTTCACCAGTAGAAATCCAGGTTTTACCATTAGGCAAAATAACATCATTCTCTTGATGCTTCAAAATAATTCTTTTTAACAGCCTGGGCTCCGTTATCATTTTGGACAGTTCCTTAGTTAGAAACATCTGATAGCAGGCACTAGGCCAGAGGAAAAGCACAAGGATATTCATCAGCTGAATTTCCACACTAGATTTTGCTGTCAATAAAAAAACTTTTAGTCAGCTCGATGATTTGCTTTCTGTATATGGCATTAAGACAATGAAAACCTACATTGTTTTCCTATTTTGTTTTATATCAAGTAATTTGGGCAGCTACTTCTTAGCTATCTCTTGAAATGTTTTGTTTGAACTTATCTGACTTTTAAAGTCCATGTACAATCTGCAGCTATCATTACCAGTCATGAAAGACTAATTTTTAAAATATACTAATATTTGGGCCCTTATCATAAGTTCTACAAAGTGTAGAGTTCAGAGGGATTGGTTTGATCACAGAGGATGACCTGCTAAAAAAGGCTGATGAGTTTTTCTGAGATAAAAAATATTTGAAATACATCAAATCCTTTAAAAATGCAATGTTATTGAAAAGTTCCTTGAAGAATCTATGGAAGTCTTTGGTACATTATTATAATGGCTCAGTACCATCACTGTTAAAAAATAATGCACCTAATTTTGAGCCTAATTTTTTCAAGGTTCATTTTCAAACTACTGTATATTATTATATTTTTGTTAGCTCTATTGAAGAGCCATCTTATTATGAAATTTCTGATTCCCATGCAGGTACTTAAAGACTGTGATTAAGTTATCTCTTGATAAATTAAGTAGACAACATCTCTTGAACCTTGCACTGGAAGAAATATCTTTCAATTTCATTTTCCAGGCTTTTCCCAAAAATCTCTATAACTTTTCAACAGATTTCCTTATTTTTCGAAAGCTGAACTGGACTAATATTTAAATAGTTGTGATATGCTAAAAAAGCTCAACTTTTGCTTCTTAAGTTACAACATATGTAAATGAGGATTTTGTTAACCCTGTAAAAGAAAATACAGCAATGTGAGATGTCCCTAATGCAGATCCGATAACATTCTAATCTTCATAGTAATTTTTTCTCTTGGAGAAGCTGCTCATTTGCTAGATATGGTCTGCACTTTTCTCATATGTATGACTTCTTATTTAGCCATTCCAAAACACATTTTTTATTTACCTGAAAAATTAGGCAATGTAGTTGGTTATTTTGTACCACTGACATTATCTATGAAATGTTTCCCATTTCTTAGGGTTTAATGTTATTTTTTGACATCTATGCCTTTGCTTGTGACTTTAGAAAGTCTCAGGATACTGTGAAGATAAGTTAAATATCTTATTCAGGTTTTCATTTTTTGAAATTTTTATGGTCCTCAACCAAACTTATAAGTACGTCAGGTCAGTTTGCGAAGATCCATTTTCCACAGATGTTTGTTGGTCAGCCATTACTGTAACTTAATATTGTTTAATTTTTTACACTTATTTCACGTCTGCTCTTCCATGAGTTGGTACTAAGTGGAGACTTTTGCTCTGTCTCCTGGGAATGGGTTGCCTCTTATAGGTCATTCAGTGTACACCAAACACATCTTTTCTGACATAACTTTCTTGTAAACTATTAATTTGTTTTACCTATGTTTCACCCACTCATAGGCAGTCCAGTGTAAGTGGACAATGGGTAGAAAAAGCTTTCCACCTCTGTCATTTCAAACCTCTCTGTTTTTCTCTCAGACGGTCAATTGTAAAAGACCTCCAGTGAAATCCTCAGTCAATCATTTTAGAACAAATGTCGTCTTGCTTCTTTTATCCCATATGAAATAAGGAAAGTTATGGAGACCCTGGAACTAAAAAACCTGCTCTCTAGGCTGGTTTTTGAAGCTCGCTGTAATATCCCCTACAATGTAGGGAGCTCTGTTGGACTCAAGGAAGATCGCAAATCAGTGTCTTTTCCTTCCTATAAGCTTCTTCTCTGATTTTGGCTGAACGTTTCACTTTTCTGTTCTATAGCCATCCAATGGTAACCTTGATTGGAAATAAAATGAAGTGTATAGTTCAAATTGTTTCTGTTTTATTTCAAATATCTTGGCTTTTCTTTTTTCCATTCAGTGAATAGAAGGAGTTCTTTTTCTCATGGGTTTTTAGAACCAAATCTTCCAACTAGAGACTGTATCTGGCACAAACCATCCCTGCACTTTTTATATCCTTATGGTCTGGCTTATCAAGTCACTAGACAGGATTCTGTTTCACTGAGTGCTTCTCACTTGAATATGGATCTTATTTTGTCCTATCTCAAGCTATTTTCTGAAGGCATATTTGCCATGGACTGAGGAATATTAGACTGTGGCATGACATGAAAATAGAGATTGAATGGTATTACAGAACATTACTTCTTGTGTAGGTAATTACTGAGAGATGTAGAGATTTAGCTGAAAGACTCCTATTAGTAGCAGTAAAAACCTCATGGCTAAATGCTTTTGCAAGGATTAGGAAGTTTGCAGATTTTTAAATTTTATTGAAGGGGTGGTAATGCAACATCATAGAGTAAAGCCCTCTTTTTCCACAAAGTACGTGTAATATAAGCAGTTTTAGAGAAAATCTCTTTCGTTTTCCCAGTGAAGAGCATACATGACATTCTGCAGTGACCTCTTTGAGGCAGGAGAAGGTATTCTCCTCCTGTCATTCAAGGCCAGGTACAAATGAAGAGAAGATAATCATGAAGAAACTTCTCCTGGCAGGTTCCCTCCTCTCTTTGCTTCATCAGTGAAGTGGGCAGTATGTAAGCCAGGCAGAATGAACACAAAGGTTCTTTCACACCTCAGAGGAAAAGGCAGGTGCATTGTAGCCTCAAAGCGAGATCCCACCTACACAAAAAACTCATGGGACCAAAAGAGGGGTCCTGAGATGGCATTTTACTGAGCTATTTGCTTCTATTCTTTGCTAAAATAATTTTTTATCAAAGAATAGAAGCAAATGCTCGCCTCCCATGTAAATCTCCACATCCAGCTCAGGCATTGCTTCAGAGACCACAGTTAAAGGCCACAAGGAGGGGCTGGAGGCAGAGTGAGAAAAAACTGTGGTCATCCTGTCTTTGTGACAAGGTATTTCAGTGAAGTGATTTCAGTGAAGGAGAAGCTCAAAATCTTCTGAACTGTTGAAGAAAGATGGGGAAATCTGTGTCTTAACAAAAAAGCTGAAAGATCCGTGGGGTTTGTGAAGTGACAAGTGTGACACAGGGAGCAATGCAGAAGAATAGCACTCGTTTTCAGGTGGCACAGGGGCAGCAAAGGGAACTGAGCCAAGGGCCGTTGGTGTGTGTAGTGAAGATGGGCTCAGAATGGTTGGAGAGTTCCCACTGAGAAGATACAGGACTGAGCTTAATTAGGAAATTAGGAAAGTGCACATGAACAATGTGTAGGTGAGGTATAATAGGAAACTTCCTCATCTGTTTTGCAATTACCACTCCTGCAATACCTTCTTTGGGACAAACAGCAACGGCAACTTGTTGCAGCAAAGATGTTCAAAAAGGCACAAATTAAAACCAAATGAAAATAAAAATTTAACCATTCATAGCAGAAATGAATCGTAATGATGTATTGTTTTACGTTGTGATTATGCAAAAGATTTGCTCTGAAAGCCAGCAAAAATACACCATCATCTATTTCACAAGAAAAACATAAAAATTACCTTTGAGAAATAATTGCTGTATTTAGATTCTATTTATTGGGGGTTAAGTTCTAACTGGGGCTTTATAATTTAATTAAATATGAAATTATTTTAATGTTCCATTCCCAAAATTGAGTAAAGCATTGGGGAAATTGATTAGAAACTAGAAAAGAAAAGTAAAAAGCAATGAAGGCTCAAACAAAAAAAGAGAAATTAGAATGTCATATGAAATCTCATTTTGTAAGATATTGATCCATTCATTCACGAAGGATGATGTTCACGGTATTACTAATAAAATGAGAATTTTTAAAGGCTGTAATATAATATAACATTGCAAAATTATAACAGATTTCTAAGTTTAAAAACCTCATTGGTACACTTTAAAAATACTCCATTTTTTGTCTTTTGTTTCTCATCACAGAAATGACCAGTTTGTACATCAACAGAAATACTGATGAGTGACTCAAGGTTTTAGTCTGTAACTCTGATAACATTCCACTTTGCTTGCAACAGCAGCTGCATCAGTACCCTGCAGCACAGACAGAAAGAGTTTACTTCATCAAATGCTGTATGGCTACACAAGGTTTTAAAATACAAAAATCACTATGAACTCTGCTAGTTATCATAGTATTTCATTCTCTGATTGAACTTCCAAATATCTTGAAACTCTTTTATTTTAAATATAAATGTTATATATATAAAATAAATATAT
>VZRQ01005620.1:0-15233 GCA_013397975.1 Machaerirhynchus nigripectus | reverse complement strand
TAAGGCTTGTGCTCACCAGAAGGCCCTGTGGGAAAGGCACAGCTGCAGGCTGCACGGTTGGAAGTTGGCTGCGGGGTGAGAGGCGGTTGTGAGGGAGGAGTGAGGCGGCTGAGTGACAGTTGTAGGTGAGATTGTGATTGGCTGGAGGAACGCGGGCACAGCCTATGAACGGGAAGCTGATTGGGTGGTACGCCACGTGGACAGCAGCACTGCAGCTGTGCCAGCCAATGGGTGCCCTTCTGCTGTTGAGCTCTGTTAGGCTGCAGCTTGGTTTCGGTTGTGTTCAGTTGAGATTACGGGTATAAAGAGGGGGCGATTTTTGTTAATAAATGGATCTTCTTTGGACATACAAGGGGGTCTGTTGGCTTTGTTCCCCATTGTTACATGCTTCAATAGGAAACAAATAGCTTGGGAGCCAGCTTTGGATTCATTTAACCATTGCAGAAGGTAGCATGCCAGGCACTGACTTCATCCACTACTCTTCAGCCTTCTGTTGGTGTACTGGACTCTTGTTTATGTCTTATGAGAAGACATTTTGACAAGAGGAACCCAAATACAAGAGACTGCAGTGATAGGAGAGGCTGAGCAGCATTCAAGTACTAATTAGAAATAATTAAAAGCAGAACAGGAAAGTACTTGTGTGATACTGGGGGCGAACAAGATGCACTGTGGATGGTAGCTTGCTGCTACCATTGCTGGCTGCTAGTTTAGGGGAAGTGTCATTCTATTATTCCCCCCCTCCTTCATTGCCCCAGTAAGTCCACCTGGCAGTGCCTGAAAGTAAAAAAGTTACACTGAAATTTTGAATGCATAATGCAGCAAGTAGCCTCAATATTCTTTCTTTTCTATAAGGTGGGTTTTTCTGAGCACACAAGTCCTTTTCTAATCAGTCATTGTTGGAAGGAAGCTAGCTCAGCACTTTCAGGAAGCCTCCCCAGGAGACTCTCAAAAGTCATTCTGCAATCTGAGAGTAGATTTTCAAATATAAGAAATATGGAGTTCTTAGAACAGTCCAAAGCAAGCTAAGCATAAAACTGTCAAGCTTTCTGCACCAAGCTTCCATTGCATATGAAAATTTAAGAACGGAAAACTGACCTTAAGGGCACAGGTGGTTTCTGTCAGTCCTGCCTCTGCTGTTCCTAAAACATTGAGAAGCTCACCCCTCCCCACCCCAACTCAGACTGCAACTTCTCTGTGCATGTTAGGAAGGAAATACTGAATCTCATTTTCTGGTATTTTAAAATATCTGTATGGCTATAACCAGCACGTATCAGTACTAGAAAAACACCAAGGAAGTGGTAAAGCTGAACACCAGTTAATACCATGCAAGCATTTGAGCTACCATAGTTTAATTTCGCCAAGGTGTCAGTTTCCCAAAAGAGCAGGACAAGGAATACTGCCACAGTATCTGGGACCAGCGCCATCAAAAGGGAGAGTAGGGAACAAATCAAAACAAGTAGGTTGCTAATGGCTCTTTCAGCCTCCAAAAATGGCTGTGCAGATTCTACTGTGTCGCCTGCTGAGAGAAATTATAGGAAACTCCATCCTGACCTTTCCCATTTGTCAGGGCCAGAAGCTATGACAGACCTGCTGCCTGGCAGGTCAGTGTTTATACAGACCATCAGCCCACTCTTTGTCCGTAACAGCCACAATTATAGGACCTAGATTCAAAAAATTGTATGTCAGTCTTACGAGGTAAAAATAAGTGGCAGAATGTTTAACGACTTCCCAGCAAAACTATGTAGGAACCTAACCTTCAGTAGTCCTGATGCTGCTAGAACAATTTTATCTATTTTTTACCTTTGGAAAGGTAGTGTAGGAACCAGTTAAAAGGTTTCTACTACAGAAGAATATTAATTTAGTGGTAGTATTTTCACTTCCACAGGAGAAACAGCATGTCGCAAACTGCAGAGGAAAAAATGAAAGAAACAAATGGTAACGGAGTGTTATTTCAGCCTTATCCCTATAATGGCATTAATGGGTTTTGGTTTAAAAAACTAGTACTGCCAAACTAGCCAAGTGAAAATATTTAGTCACTACTTCCAGAAAAGACTGGGTTTGAAATTTTGTAAGATTTTTAAAGAGAGTATACTGGCTCAGACTCTATTTACCTTGGCAAGTATTCTTCCTGAGTCACATGTTCCCCAAAATGAAGTCATGTTTAAAGGTCAAAATACAGCCTTAAATACATGTGAGATATTTCCTTTGGTTGCTGAAGGACAACTCCTTTAATCCCCAGCCATTACAAGACAAAGAACCTGCCTTTTCATGCTTCTAAACATGATTAGTGTCTTGTAACATTTTACTCAGTCTTGCCTCTAATAACTTTGCTGTTTATTCTTTGTACTCCTGCATCTCATTTACCTGCCTTCTCTTCTCACTTTAGAGTTCCAGGGTACATTTTCCAACATCTCTTTTGCTTCTCACACTCTCTAAGCAGCATTTCACAGTGCCCTGTTCAAATCAACTATCCTCCCCATAGACGGAATGACAGCAAGTCCTGCTAACCCTGGTCTTAATTGAGTAAAAAAAAAAANAAAAAAAAAAAAGAAGAGGAAGAAAAAAGCCATACAGAAAGCATTTTAGCATCAACTTAACTTCTAAGAATGCCTATTTACTGAAAATTCAACTCTGCACTAATTTAGCACACTTAAGGGTGTGCTAAAATTCTCTGACTTGGCGCAAGCAATGCTTTGCTTTTAAGCTAGCAGAGCAATATCAGGATATCAAAGCTCAAAGACTGCTGCTGTAATGTATCAACTAGACTCGGGATAGTTTTTTTAATTAATATATGTAACCTGCATGGGGTTTTTTTGCAGCCTGAATTTTCCAGAACTGTACTAGCTTACATGACTGAATCAGAAAACAAACACTAATTTTAAAGAAAAACTGGCTATGATTGCAGCCTTGCAGAAAGTAACGGAAATGCATGGACTTTTGGGTGGGAAAAGCGGATTGCTGAGCATTACCACTTACATGCCAAAATATAAGCACCAAAGTTTGTCATTACTGCTAACATAAATAAATTAACAAATGGAGATAATGTAGACATTTCCTACAATGCCCTGGAAGAAGCTGGAACCTGCCCAGGTGAAAACCATGTGCACTACAATATAAAGATATAGTTAATAATAATGATGATTATAATGATGATGATAGTAATAATAATAGAATTTTAAGTTCAAGTCAAGATGGAACTAAGAAGCATTTAACCATTTCTCTAAAAAGAGGATTATGTAAAACTGCAGGATGACATAAATGATAGCATTTATATAGGCCAAAGTACAGCACTAAAACAGTTAAAATTGTTCCTAACAGGGAAGATTTACAAAATGCTTTCTACATACTAAAAGACTATATAAATTTACATTGGCAGAAGCCCTGCTGGGGCTAACTAAAGTTTAAATGGTTACCTTAGCGCTTGATCTGTGTCATCCATTACCAGCTGTTAGGTTAAAGGGAATGGCTCATCAGCTGAGCCTGACTTGGGGACCACCAGGTTGCTTTGGAGCCTGCTGTTCACTCATAGCTGGTTTAAATGCTATTAGCTCCCAAGAAATGAATATTTGGGAGTCAGTGGAACAAAACGGTCTACTATGATTTCTACAGTACTGCAGTAGTACTCAACCACAGTCCTTTTGTAGCAGTCAAAAGAGTCCCTTTGACACAAATACCTAAAGGTCAAATCATGACCAAAAGATGAGAGGTAGACAAAGCAAAATCAGCTAAAAGTGGGAATACTCCGATTTTATTACTCTGCCAATACACAAATTTAATAAGTTTTTTTTCCTTTAAATTTTAAATTATGGGTGTTTACTCTTCCATTCCTGTGGCAATAGAAGAGATTATATAAATTGACTGAAGGGTCAAGATGGGTAGAGACAGGTAGGAGAGACTTTAATACAACCAACAAAGCTTCATCAGAGTTAAGTATTCAATGATGTTTCTGACAGGTATTTCCATTTTTATATAGTACGGGCTTCAGTGGAGGCCTGAGAGAACAGGGAGGAGAGGGATCAGTGAAGCTATAATTTACAGCTTTCATGATCTGTCTGCTTTGGCCTCAAATGCGTAGAAGGAGCTGAGAAACTTCCACTAGGCAGGCAAAACCCCTCCTTCAAGCAACTCCTACTGTTTCCCATTGGTGCTTGGAAACAGGAGGCCTTGAGCCCTGGTGCTCTTTGCCAGTCCCTGCAGCCTGTGTCTGATCTTTTCCAATTATTTCTGTGTTACAGTTAGTATTGAATTTATTGTGCTAGGAAACTGTTTGGCCACAGATGTGAAATCAGTAATGAAATAATTAGGAGAGACCTTATTTAATTTCCTTCAAAGTATTAAAATGAATTAGTTTAGTATCTGAGAGGAAAGGCCATGATTTTATATTAAAATGGAGAGTGGCAAATTAAGCACTAGTTGTTACCAACTAGCACTAGCTGACCTGCACAGTCTTATGTGGAGACCTGTGAGCTAGCTGGCATTGCATCCAGTGAGCTCACATTGCAGAACAGCTTCATGACAATACCATCATTAATCCTGCAAAAATTCAGGCATGCATATTTTAAAGAACGAGAATGGTCCCAAAACCTCAACTGTCTCAGCATGTTTTCATAGGGGATTTGCTACAGCCCTCTGGTCATCTTCGTGGCCCTCTGGATTTACTCCAGTAGAAGTCCTATAGCTGGATGCAGCGCTGCAGGTGGGGTCTCATGAGATCAGAACTGAGGGACAGAATCCCCTCCCTTGCCCTGCTGGGCATGCTGTTTGGATGCAGCCCAGCACATGGTTGACTCTCTGGCATGCAAGTGCATATTGCTCGCTCATGCCGAGCTTCTCATCTACCAACACGCTCAAGTCCATCTCTGCAGGGCTGCTCTCAGTCCTGTTATCATCCAGACTGTACCCATATTTGGGATTGACCCAATGCAGGTGCAGGACTTTGCACTTGGCCTTACTGAGCTTCATAAAACTCACACTGGCCCATTTCTCAAGCTTGTAAAAGTCCCTCTGGATGGCAGTACCAACTGCACTTAAGAGTATCAACTAAGCTTGGCGTTGTCTGCAAACTTGCAGAGGGTGCACTCAATCCCACTGTCCATGCTGCCAACAAAGATGTTAAGTAATACTCAAGATGGATCCCTAAGGGACCTAAATGTAAAATGAGAGTTTCTTGTGCATTTAATATATTGAGACAGGTATCATTTCTAAAATATACTCTATAGAATAAGGAATAGGTAAATCTGGCTCTACTTGAAATCTGTTTGTTTAGGTGAAATCCATTCTGTTGTATCTGTTTATCAAGTCTTTTTTCTCCCGTCTTCAAAAATCAGTGATCAAGATACTAAAACTTATTTTACACTTTTCTAATGGTTAAATCACCAAACATACTGTGCATTATATATAGAAGAAGTGATCTCAGAAAGAGGTGATCTTAGAACATATTTACAGGTAATAGGATTTTAAAGAATTTCTGTGGCATTTTGGAGGATGTATATATACAAAAGTGCAATCTAAAACTGTTTTGAGAAATTACCTAGTAGTTTTTTCATTACTGTTAATTATTCCTAACTACACAAAAGGACTAGATGAAATCTGCTTAGGCGTTCATTAAACACATACCAACTGAAATGACTGAAACCGTTCAAAGATCATGCTCACAGTAAGTGGAGAAAATGCACATTATCATCTATCTTCTGCCTGGGACATGAAGACTTAGAAAATCAAGGTAAAATACTTTAGAAAAAAACTTAATTCCTGAGCAGGTACGGGGGAGAAGTATGGCTAAGGCTGGAATACACTATGCTTTTGAGCATGTGTAACTTCAAGCTAAAGAATGTTTCATTAAGAGTAAACACTTTTTTTCATCTCTGCCAAATATCTTTCTCTTTTTTTTTTTCAGTTTATGTCATGATCTTCACTCATGGTGATGCTGAAGAAAAGGTAAGAAGCCCCAGTGGATAGGAGACTCTATCTCTTTACCTTAAGTGACAGTAATAGTAATTACAGTAGTAAAACATTTACAATAAAGTGGGATATAAGCAGATAAATATAGGGTAAGAAATTAGGCTTTTATATTAATGCAGTAAAGCTAGACAACTAAAATGGAAATCTCATGGGACTGTTCCTTCTGCCCATCCTTGCTGCTACCATGTGATATCAGCATAAAATTTATCTAAAGTTTTTCAGTATGATGGTCTTGATCCCACATTACAGCATGATTTTGATCTTACAATCCTACCATATCAAAAACTCTCACAGAAGGAAGGCAAATAAATCTGGTATTGAGGAATATCACCCTTGTTAAACATATTTCTTGTTATTAAACCAAAACATTTCATTTACACATTTAAAATTGACTTTTGGCAAGGCAGCAGTTCTACAGAGGAGTCTTGGCTATTGAACAATAGTGAATAAAGGGCTCCACACTTTTCCCCATCTACTTTTCCAATTGTTAAAATAAAAATAACAACTCTGAATGGAAATGAAGTATTATTTTATACAATATTGCCTTGCAAAAAGCATTTTTGGTGTTGTTAATTTAAAATTTCTTGATCTGAAATCCCCTCAGTACTGATTACATCCTGCAAATTTTATTCTCTTGAGATCAGTCTTCAGTAATAGAGATGTTAACTGACAGAAGCTTAAACACATCCTGTGCCTTTGTATTATCACAGTGTAACAGAGGTGATTGTGCCATGTGCCCAAAAGATCTTGTTATCAGCTGATGAGCAATGGTGCCAGGTCCAGCCTCTTCCTGGCAGAAGAAACTGAGAGATACAGAAGAACACCCACCGTGTTCTTCTTCTAAATTGCTGCCAGTGTTTAGATTAACAGTTGCAAGGCCATTACTTCAGAATTCTCAGTTCACAGGGATACACACTTAGCCAACAGACAAGCAATAAATTAAAATAAGTATTACTTACAGATTATCCACATAAATTTAAAACCCCAAACTTGTTCCTGGTAAAGGCAACACTTTGAGGCTATTGACTTACCACCTTCAGTTTATTTAGTTGACACTTTTCTGGTAACTAGCGGATAGAACAAGATTAAATGATGAAAATAAGTTACTTCGCAAAATTGTGCAACTCTTGGTGTCCGTATGGAAACAAAAGCTTTTATCTCACGGGCTGGAAGGAATCATCAGCCATGTAACTACGGATCTTCTTGATGTTCAATTAAATCAGTGCTGGCTAGAGACTCTTCACTGAAAGAGGCAAGGGCCCAGGCTCTGAGGCATTTGTAAGAGAAGCTAAAACCTAGTATGATTAAAAAGGACTGTTAAGATTAAGACAATATAAAAACAGTGCTCAGTAGCTGTGACAATATACATGGAACTGTAGCTCAGGAGCACGTTTTTCCTTTCACGGAGGCAAGCTATTGGAAAAAATAAACAAAGCTGTATCGTTTTCATTGTTGTCCCCACCTTCTGATCTTAACAAGGACAGAGAGAAATTTGGGATGGAGTGTGTATTACTTCAAGATCTTACAGTCAGATGAATGGTTAAATGTAACTCTGAAGATAAATATATCAACCATGTACCTCTACTCTCTATTGAATACTGAAGTGCCTTACTGCTCAGAGCTGCTTTCAAGCACCTCCTATTGTCACCTGGATGTGTATGTCAGGTCCTCATTAGAAGTCTTTTTCTCGGTTATTTTAGAAATTAGAAAATCAGAAAGATATCAGGAGACTTGAGCCCAAAGGCACTGCACCTGTTACCAGTACAGGGAAATCAAATACCGTTCTGTGCATATTTTGCTCACTATAACCACAAAATAAACATTTCCTTGCATTTTGCCCTTTCCACAAAACAAGAAAAAATCTTCAAAGATGTTGACAGACTACCTTTGTGCAGCATATCACCTTGACATATATACGGTAATCAGCCTCCGTGAGTTTTTTTAGGCATATTGGAGAAAAGATTGGAAATTGGGATTGCTGAAAAAGGCCATATGGAGATGCATAAAATCAGAAGATGACGTATGTTCTGTGTGCGTTGTAAACATCCAGAGGAGCTGATTTTACTGTGATATCTGTGACTATCAGCATGAACTCTTCATTCACAGCCAAAATTACTCATTTTTATATTAATGTTTTGGCTTGTGGCCTGCCATGTGAAAGAAAATGAACCATAGTTACTCAGCAAATTTGAAGATGGTGGTCAGAGAACCTTTCTTGCCATACTTACTCAAGGCCTAAGAAATAAGGCAGACATTAAAATCTTCATGTGAAGTAAGCCAATGTTCATACATGTATCATAAATTCATACCCTGGTTATTCTTCGCCTTATATAAGTGATTCTCAGAATTTTTTATACCACATTCATTCTTTCAGTTATTTAGACTCATGAATCTCCCTTTTAAAATAAAGACAGTGTGTTGATCGCAGCCCTCATATACACTGTACAACTTCAAGTTGAGAGATGAAGTGGAAGTACTCTTTAGTAATAAATAGATGATCTGCATATTTATTTCACCGGAACAATAATGGA
The DNA here is from genome assembly GCA_013397975.1 of Machaerirhynchus nigripectus. NCBI lineage: Eukaryota > Metazoa > Chordata > Aves > Passeriformes > Dicruridae > Machaerirhynchus > Machaerirhynchus nigripectus. Next base: position 6,741 of record VZRQ01005620.1, on the reverse strand, counting down.
AGAAAATCAGTCAGCCTGATTATCATCTGCAAAGATGTACTTCATGTACCTCAGTGCTGAAGATGATGAAAATAGACATATTTACATTAGCATTACCTTCAGTCCAAGCATGAATTACAGGGTATTTTACTGTTGTGAACAAGATGCTCTGAAGCAAAAGCGTATCACTATAAAATAATACCATTCATCATGACTGGGGAAGGTAAAAAAAAAAAAAAAAGAAGAAATAAACAGCTTGTGCTGACAAACATTGTCAGTTCTGTGTTCTGTCTTCTCCTGACTTGTGCACTTTGGTAACATGATGTAAAAGCTGCATTCTTGCATGTTCATGTTTTGTTCAAGTACCATCTGCCAGGGACTGGGAAAAGCTGACTGGGTGCCTGCAAATGCAATTTCTGCAGAGAAACTTCTCCATTGACTGCAGGAAAGGCAGCTCCACCTACTGACATTTCTATCTGCATTGTAAAGGGTGGAGGGATTACTTAGAAGTGGCATCTAGTCTCATTTCCCAGAGGAAATGCAGCTCCCAAAACACTACGAACTAAGTTCTAAGATCTAAAGCTAGGAGTCAACATTAGGGTGTATTTCCTCTCTTAGGATACTTCACTCATTCTGTAGATTCAGTTAATTAAAACACGACTTTCTGATAGTAAGAGATCTTACAAAAGCAGTACCTTAGCACATTAAAATGAGATACCAACTTGACTTTACCTGTGATCTATCCTGAAATAGCTTAACTGTCTCTCTTCACTTTTGATCTCCTCATATTTTTCTATATTCCAGGTGCTCAAATATTTCTCTTTATAGCCTAGAGCATATTAGTCCTCAAAAGTCTTCCAAAGGATTTTTCAAGAAACGGCAAACTTCCGTCAGGTTTGTTTCTGATGCAACATTACTGTACTTGGTACAGTAATCACGGGGTTTTTTTGAGACAATACCTAGGGCATGCTCAATGCCACTGAGGCAAATAACACTTGAGTTGGACAGTATCAGGATTTGGAAGTGGATGACTCACACCTTCTGAGCAAAACTTGGTCCATGACCTCACAAAGACTGCTTCTGACTGCTTTAGTACAAGTCAGAGAAACTGAAAGCACACCTTTCAAGTGGCCAGATGTGAAAAAGATGAAAATATCTGTTGTGCCCTGAACAGCCTAGACTGACTGCTGTAATGAGATGTTTGGGTGGAAATGTGAGTGAAGTGAGCTTGATCTGAATGCTAATGTAGCCGTAAGTAGAGCTGACCTGATTTCTACTGACTGAGTGGATGGGAAATGAACTTACACAACCTTTATTCTGCTTTTTCTGGGGAGGGCAGATGTCAAATATGCCGGCATCCCAGATTCTTACAAAAATAAATTATTTTTTAAAATTCTATATGGCACAATTCTGCCCCCAGATTTTGCAGAGATTTGAATAGTTTGACTTAATTCACTCACTTAAAAAAAGTAAACTTCTAAGTCAAAACAAGCTTGCCTTGCTGACCTTGTTGCCTGTGTACTCCTTTTCACTAATTCAGACTTTTTTCCCTAGTTTGATTCACATTTATGAAAATGAAAATTAGGTTATGTAGTATTACTGATAAACACTGGTCAGTCCTCGAACATATCCAATAGATGGCTACTCAGCTAAAAGCAACTTGTAGTGGTATATTGATCACAACTTGCAAGAGAACCTTGCTTGCTACAGTGAAGACACGCAAAGGCAGAAACAAGAGAGTACCTTAGTGGCAGATACAGTGGTTTAAGTATTAGCTGGTAAAAAAGCAGTGCCTGACTGTAAAAACTGGTATGAGGTGTTTATCACTAGACTAGTGCCCAGTTCCGTGTAGAAAATCACTGGTTTTCAGATGGGATCTATATATAAATATCAAAATTGCAAACTGCTCCATAGCTTGAGGGCAGGTGCCTGAGAGCTTCACTAGCAGCAGCAGATGTTACTGAGTGATCAACTTCAGCCAGTATCTGAGAAATGATGGAGTTATGACACAGAAACTGACATTTCTCAATATGACAAAAAGCTACTTTGCCTGCATTTAGTGTTTCAGTGGCAGTTTAGGAGTGCTAATTTTAACACTGAAGCGGTAAATGTGCCAGCACTTCTACCAGAGAGGTATCACAACCACTGTCAGGTTAGCATACAAATGGTCCACCTAGGCTGCTGTTGAAAACAAAGTTTGGAAGAGAACTGTTTCTGAACCTCAGAGACATAGGTTGTTGCCTCTCCGGAGGCACACGGCTCAAGATGAAATAAACCAACTCTGCTTTAGAACCTAGGGTCCTAACTATTTTTTAACACAGGACTCCCATTCATCATGTCTGATGTTTCTTTGCTGAGTAGCTTTATGTGCATTATTTCATTATTATGATGGAATAGTGCTCAGCACAAGAGGAATTCATTATGGCCCAAGGTCAGAAGTATTTCAACAATATAAAATTAACCCTTAGAATTTCTCTGTTACCACTGCAGATGTGGTTCCATCTCTTTTCAAAGACACATTACACATGTTGTAAATGTAGAGCTTAGGGAGCTACATATGACAGCTCTCAGAGGCAAAACAATTCATTCCATTGTTTGTCAGGTGATTAAACACAACCATGTTGAAACTCCTGTGTAATGAAGTTGTGCCACTTTGCAATAAATAGATTCAATTAACTGAGTTAAGGCCTTCATTTTCAGCGGAGTAAGACAGCATTGGCTTTTTTCAAGTTTTTAAAGTAGTTTCACAGGTGCAAGGCTGATACTCAGAATAATTTCAGAAAGGACTCAAGTCAAGAAACAAGCGAATAAATGAGGGTGCTAGAAAGAAAGACTGATGACAGACAGGCAGATTACCAAAATGATGTAAAACACCAAGGAGCTAGATGTAAAATAAAAGAATTTTACTCCCTCACAGAGAAGTTGCCTGTGTAGAGTCTGCTAACACTACTGCTCAACAATACAGGGTTTTTGTGTTTTAGTAATATTTTTCATCAAGGCTTACCAAATTATGTCACTAGTTTTTGATCGACCCAGAAAAGCGTTCTGCAGATCTCTAAAAATCCCCTGTTATGTGAATAAAGGGTGTGAATATTGCATTCATATGCATACGAATATACACATTTCTAATTTGTGAAAAATGAATAGCCTCGTATTTCTTTCTCATTTGGTTTCTGCCTCATAGCTCTTCCAGTTCTTTATCCCCATCCTCTCTTGTGCAATCCTACTGTTCTATTTCCTCTTCTGTCTTGAGAACTTGAATTTTACTTTTGCCTTATGTTCTGTTATTATGAAGTCCCAGTATGAGATAAGTTACTGTAGGTCCACTGAGTCCCAGAAGATTCTGCTCCAGTAGAAAATGTGGACCCCTTGCTAGGGATTGTAATGAAAATGAGGACAGTAGTCTATTGTCCACAGCAGTTTGATTTAACAGCTTCAAAAAGGCTCAGGGTAATACCTCATTACATCATTAACTGCTGAGAAATTCCTGATATGGGTGGAAATTTAGCATGGGGAAAGAATGGAGACTACAAGACTCTTTAAGTTTACCTTCTATGAGGTAATTTTATGGCATGTCAAGAAAACGAGAGTATAAAAATTATTTCTGAATAGTTTTGTAAAAATCTATTTTCTCCTGTTTTCTCCTCCCCCTCCCCCCAGAAGATGTAAGATTTTATGGTTTTATTGTTTATATCTACTTCGCCAGACCTCAGTTTCTTGAGGATCTTTAAACTACCACCAGCATAAAAACAGTTTGTTTAATCTGAAATAATACCTGAAATACATGATAAAGAATCACACTCTAAAGTGTGTCATTTATCCTTGCTTAAATTCTTAATTGATTTTCCATTTTGTTTCCCTGTTTTATTTTTTCCATTTTGGCATGTAAGATTGTTGGTTGTTGCCATGGCAATTGTAATTTTTTTTTACTGTTATTGAAGCTTTTCAGAAGAGAAGCCCTTCTTTATGCACATTTTATTTCCTGTAGAACAAACGATCACACTGACTGCTATTGAAGTGTATAATGTAGCATCACTTCAACACAGTGTCATGCCTAGATCCCCAAATTCTTGCCATAACGAACTCTTGTAAACACTTCCTGAATGAAATCTGAGGTAAGGCCTTTCTAATCTATCCACACAAATAAGCAATGTCTTTCAGGGCTCAGCTGCCATCCTAATTTTCAACTGTGATTATGTCAACACTCTCTTATCTCTGAGCAAAGCAAAATGTTTGACGGCTCTTCAGCATGCTAATGCAAACAAACTTTCACTAAACTGTGATTTTTATTACCTACCTGTGCCCTGCCACACTCTGGAAATTTCTCTCTCTTTCACCAACTATAAAATATTTATTTTCATTTTTATGTCTCCTTTTATTTTACCTCACATGTTTTACTTCTTTACCCTCAGGAAATCAGCTCCTTCCTCTAATCTGTCCGTAGTAGTAGTCTTTGTTGCCTGTTATTTATACCTACAAATAAACATTTTCACATACTCCCTTATGGTCAGAAATAACTTTCACTAACAATCTAAGGCTAAATAATCAATATTGCAAGTGTAATGATAAAACCAAGAACATCCTCAAAAACCTCTGTAGAATTGTTCTTTGTCAATCATAGTTTTAAAAATGCAATTAAACTTGTTTATTTATTTTTGGTGTCATTTCAGGCATCTAGTAACAGAAGGGAAACAGAACATCGAATGTTTTGTGATGATGTCCACATTTTGCAATCTACAGTGTTTAGTCAAGCACAAATATTATAGTTTTGTGTAATATACATACACATATATGTAGTTGTATCTACAAATAACTGTATGTATGAGTCTATATCATATATATATGTATATATCACATATATATATACACATAATATATGTACCTCTCCATATTTTTTTAAAGTTATAATTTAAGTATACATTTAATTTTTTTTAATCTGAGGAGATGAAAAATATAGGAGGAAAATGGTCACTTTCTTAAACTTTTCTGTAAAAATGCACAGAACAGAGCAGGATTCCTAAACAGAAGAGTCTGGAAGTTTCTTGAAAAGATGTGATAATTGCTTAAGTGTAATAGCACCAGAAGGCATGCAGATGGCTTTGACAATAGGCAACATTTTTTCTTTATTGATTGTTTCAGAAAGGTGGAACAAAACCAGGGGAGTCTCAAGACAGCTCCACAGGGTCAAGACCAAAGCAATACAGAAACCAGTTCTGTGTTTCTTTGCTGAGCTACACATTTGCTTGCCTGCAAACCTATCAACACAGATTTATGTTTGCTTTTCTTCTTATCCCTATCAGACTCCATCTCATGGAACTGTCCCTTTGGCTTTCACAACCTCAGCTCTCATCCTGAATTAGCATTACCTCTCTGGTGCCACAGAAGAAAAATGGTGCTTGAGAGCAGCCTGTGAGGGGAAGTGTGCTCAACTTGCACATGCGTGGTAGCTCAGTGAGAAAATTCAGGACTTGTCACTTCCCACTCTGAGAGCACAGAGCACAACAAATCTCTTTTTGTGGCATATTGAAGTTTTGCTGCACTATGACTCCTCTAGTCTTGTTATCTTCTATTTGTGCTGCGGAAACACTCTGTGGCCAGTTACTATATGGGCTGCTTCGGAATAGGAAATAGTGAAGCTTTAACACCATTAATCCCATTACTGTTCAACATGTTAGGACAATTCTTTTTAGATTCACGAAGGTTAACAAAGGGCTTTTCTAAATAGAGCTTGAATGTCTTAAAAATAAATCTGAGTCTTCAATGCTCTGTAATTATCTTGTCTATTATCTCATCTGCCACTTAATCTTTCATGCTTTCTCCTGATCTTTTAACTATATGGAGGGGTTTGCCATTTTTAAAAAAAACCATACCTCTTCAAACAAATTCTGGGTATTTTTGATTTTTTTTTATCCTCTGAAGCTTCATAAAATTCACTTGAAGGAAATTAGTTTTGGGTCCTCATATAGAGATCACTGGCTATTTTAAACTTAAAAATAGTATCTAATTATGTGATTGCATTAGAGTTCCTGAATTTAAAGCAAAAATATTTTTTGACTTGCCGAAAGCACAATATGGTAACTTTATTACTTTCCTATGTTAAATTGTATACAAAGTTTTTGTGCTCAGACATCGTAGAATTAAGGTGACTTTGGAAGGTAGAGCTGTGGGGGTCAATTTCTAGATTTTTCTGTGAAGTAAAGACATGAACTTTTGCTGAGTCCCACACAGGATTAGATAGATAGGCTCAACAACTTTGACTTAAGAGCCAACACACCATCCAAGAAGGCTCAACAACTTTGACTTAAGAGCCAACACACCATCCAAGAACTGTGATTTGGCTTCATGCTGTGTTTTAATGCATTTTTCATCCACATTTTATAGAAGGTAATCTGTAATCAGTGATAACTTCATCGCAACTGTTTTTAGGAGTGTAAGAGGCCCAGTAGTAAGTTCCTGCCTTATTTTGACAGGTTAATTCTGCACAACAGAGTACATAGGGAGGTGGTAGAGGGAAGAAGATTACCTTCTAGTTCCAGGGTACTGAAGGCCAGAGATAGAGGTTAAATGTATAGACAGCTTATGCAACAATATCCCAATCTATGGCCAGCACCACAGTAAAAAGTTTCATCTCATGTTTGCCTGGAATTTTATGCATTTCTTCAGGCAGAGGAGAGGGCAGGATCCCTCCCCGGCGGGATCCCTCCTTGTCCCACTGGCAGCACTCCCAGTGCCCCCCAGGAGCCTCTTGAACTTTTGGCCACA
>VZRQ01005618.1:776724-799006 GCA_013397975.1 Machaerirhynchus nigripectus | reverse complement strand
GCTGAAGGTGCCGGGCTCGCACGGCAGCTCCAGCCCCGAGCCCGCCGGGCAGTAGGAGCCGCGGGGACACCTGTATCCGTGGATGCCATCCGAAGGGCAGGGGGCAGAGTTCCCTTCCAGGCAAACGTAGCTGGAGAGAGACAGAGGGAGAATCCAGGCCTGGAACGAGGAGCTGCCAGGCCTGCTCGCAGGTGGGGATGGGGGAGGCACGGGAGGAGCCATCCCTGGAGAACGCGGCTTGGTTCAGCTGTGCTGGCAACTTCCCCCCACTTCATGCCCTGAAAATCCTGGGAAAAGGCTTTTATACACCGGGCTGCCTGGAAACCGTTCTCATTCTGGCAAAAAAAGGGCCTTTGAAAATGAAAATATTTTTGCTTCAAAGCACAGGGCCCAGGTGTTCAGTCCCTGCTGCCTTTGCTGAGCCTCTCTTCATCCCCAGTGCTCTTCCCTGCACCACTTCCCTCCCAGCCCCTCACAACGAGCAAAGATGAACAAATTCGGGAACCGTGATGGTTCTAAGAGCTGAGCAACAAGGAAGTGAGAGCTGTGATCCCATCAAGGACAAGGATTCAAGCGATGGAGTTTCTGGAGAAAAAAAAATTCCCACTCCTGAGGGCAAACGACTGAGTGTGAAAGGAACAGCACTGAATGAAACACCAGAAAAGCAGCTTTTTTTTTACTGCCTGGAAGCAAGACCAGTTCCAGCTGAGCAGCAGGTTCTGAGGAGTGATGGATGCTGTGTGACAAAGGTGCTGAAAAGCAACAAACTGCTCCTTGCTTGTTGAGGGACAAGAACTTCACAGATTTGGGAAGTCGAGGGTCATTTATAATTTATAATTCGCATTTCATTACCATCCAGCTCAGAAAATCTTGATCATTACTGTTACATCCAGGCTGTAATAACTTTTAGGGTAAAAGGAAATTTGGGGAAGGCTTAAGTTCAGGACAAGTCAAATCCCTTGTGTTCCCAAGAATAATTATTTTCAGTCCTTCTCAATGTAGCCCTCATTGTATTCCCAGCTTAGCTTCAACTTCTAAACAAATCTCATTGTGATTTTCTCTGCTCAAGTCAAGAGCCAGCTGCTATCAGAAATCTTTCCCCGTGAAATCTCATTACACTGCACTGAAATCACTTCTAAGACTCTCTTACACTCATAAAATAAATCAGATTTCTGTAGCCTCTTGACCTGAGGCTCCTGAGACGGACAGACACTGCTCAGGGCACTTTACACAGCCTGGGAATGGTGCCTTGTCCCTGGTTCTTGCACCACCTTGTGGGAGAAGAGGACTCAGAAGGGAAAAAAAGGTTCAAATTCCCAGCAAGTGTCCTTATGGGGCTAAATAAGGGGTTTGCCACAGCAATTTATTTATAATAATGGGTTTTTTCACTGAAAACAGAAAAAAAAGATGTATAAGAATGTCAGGCAAACATGAAGGGAACAGGAATGTCTCTGAAACATCTAGAGGGAGATGCCACATCCCAACCAAAGGGCTGAGAACAAGCCCAAGGCTCTGGAAATTTGGACGTCTCTTGATTTCAACACACAGCAAGGCTATGTTTTGTCACTGACCAGTGACAGTGGCACTCACCCTGGGTCACACAGCGACGTCTGGGCCAGCTCAGCCAGCCCTGGGCTGCTGCAGACCCTGCCAGCCGGGCAGGGCTGGCACTGCTCCTCTGCCCCCAGGCCCACAGCGCTGGACAGGGATCCGGGGGGACACGGCACAGGGTGTGCGGTGCCACGGGGGCAGAAGTGGCCCACGGGGCAGATGTCATTGCCAGGCAGGGCAGGGCTGGAGGATTCCACCTGGGTGAGGACAATACAGGGGAAGAGTGTTAGCAGGAGGAGATTTGGCACAGTGTGCACAGAGAGAGGTTCTGGGCAGGGCACACAGGGGCTGAGTCCTGCAAATTTGCTGCCTCTGAAACTAAACAAAGACCATTGGCATAAGAAGGGGTGTCCTGGCTTCTGAAGGGTGGTTATCCTGTCCCTGATGGTGTCTTTTAGAGGAGACCTTACACCCCACCCTCCAGTGCAATGCAGAAATGAAGGCCTGGCTGGAATTTATCCATGGGCAGCCAGGTATTCCAGCAGACATCAGGAGCAGCAGGTCCCTGCAGCTGAGGGAGCAGAAATGCTTGGAAAACATCCCACCAGAACCCAGGAGATGGTGACAGGCCAGTCCTGGCCCCCGGGTCCCCAGATCACTGTGCTGCTGCTGCTGCCTGGCACTCACCCTGTGCTTGAAGGGGGCTGGGCCGACGGCTCCCTTGGCACAGTGATAACCTGGGTAACAAAACCCAGACGGCTGGGACAGACCTGGAGCTGAGCAATACATCCCTGAAACGAGCAGAGAACCACGTCAGGGCGAGGAGCTGCGCAGAGCAGCAGTGGAGGGGTCAGTAATGTGAAAGGAGATCTCATCTGCACGTTTGTCCCCCCGTGCCCGGTCCCTTCTCACCTGCTGGGCAGGGCTCGCAGTCAGACTCGCTGGTGGCACCAGTCCTGGGGCCAAAGGTGCCCTTGGGACATGGGTGCTCCGTGCTGAAGTTGGTCCCTGGCAGACAGAAGTGCCCAGCAGGGCACAGCTCAGGAGCTCGTGCTCCAGGACCTGGGACACAGGGAACAGCAGGAATTGTGACAGCAGACAGGCGCTGTCGTGCTCTGCTGACAGAACCAGGCAGGCACAGGGCACAGGGAAAGCAGATCCCACGGGGCAGGAGGATCCCTGTGGATAGAGGTGGGGTCTGGCAGGGGATGAGCAGCAGAAGCCTGCAGAACATGGTCCTTCAGGAGGGATTTTGCCCAGATCAGAGACAATGGAAACCCAAAATAATGATCCCTTTCCTCATACACCTCTACCAAGCATCAGAAAGTACCAATTCTCTGCAGTTCAGCCTCAGAAAAAGAACATTTTACCACACAGGTGAGTCAGCCCTGAATTAAATGCCTGAGGAAAACAAAGGTTTCCCACGAAGAAGCTCAGCTGGGATTCTGAGGCTCTCAGCTGTGGTTCCAGCTCTGCTAAAACTCACATTAGCTCAATCAAATTATTCTTTCCCTGTTGCCTCAGCTGCTCACCCGAGAAAGGAAAAGCCTCTTTGCCCCCTGGAAGGTGACGGGTGAATTTGTTCCTGTCAGAGTGACCACAGAGATCTCAGTGCTGGGGGGAGCAGACAAGCACCTTGAGCAGGCAGATGGTGAGAAGCTCAGAGGAGCTGCTGGCCAGACCAAGAGCTCCCTGCCAGCAATATTTGTTCCCCTGCGAGGCCAGAGCCATGTCAGGCACGCACAAGAGGTGCAGAGAAGGTTTAGCAGCAAACAAGGAGCTCTGGGTGACCTGAGGCTGCTCCCGAGAACCCAGCAGGAGTTTTTGGGATTAAAATGACTCTTGGTGCTAGAAACCATCACTGACTAAAATTGGTGTGGGGCACTCAGTTTGTTCTTGGCTGTTGGAAATGAAGCTGTGGTGGGTGATTTTCTTCCCTCACTCTGTGTAACCCCAGCCCATCCTCACCGCTGCAGGAGTGCCCAGCGGGGCACAGCTGGCAGTCTGCTGCCTGCCCTTTCCCACTGACAGGGCTGAAGCTTCCAGGGCTGCAGGGGACTGGGAATTCAGAGCCTTCAGGGCAGTAGGAGCCAGCGGGGCAGTGCCTGTGGTCTGGCTGTGTGGATCCAGGGTCACAGAAATACCCAGCCTGACACGGTCCTGCAAGAGAAAAGCTTCAGCGTTAGGTTTGGAACCAGAAAACATAAAAAATATCCAAACTTGGAGAGAAAAGGGATGTTGGATGCATGCAATACCCACCAGAAACAGCAGCCAGGCCTTCTCCTTGGCAGAACTTCCCCGCAGGACAGGGCAGGCAGGAATTCCGGGAACCCATCCCGGACTGGGGTAGGAAGGTGCCACTGGGACAGGGCTGTGGCTCGGGGCTCCCTGGAGGGCAGAAATGCCCTGCTGGGCACAGGCCCCCTGTCCCATCACCGACAGGGTCGGGCACACGGGCCTGGGAAGTGCAGAAATGCCCCGGCCAGCACGGACCACTTGGGGCTGAGAGTCCTAAAGGCAACGAGCCTCAAGTCAGATGAGCCAGAGGCATCCCATAAATCAGCTCTGGGACTAAGCCAAACAGGCAAGCCTGGTCACCACGATGACCCCAGAGCCTCCTGGCCAGTCAGGAGCTCTGTTAGTTAAAAGCTCCATCTGTACTCTCAATATTTACTCACACAACTGATGAGCAGAGAGATAAAAGCCCAAATGGTTTCCTAAACCACCCTTTTAGAGGAGGCTGATCTTTATAGGTCTTTCCACTAAGAGACAAAGCCAAATGAGTCCTAGGCCCCAAGCTGCCTGGCTTCTGGTTTCATAACCTTTGCTAGAACAAAACCACCTTGATCTGCCTTTAATTTAACTTTCAAAAGATGGTTTGCAAAAAAACCCTTTTAAATCGACTCAAGGGCTCCCAGAAATGGCTGCAAATGCTCTGTAACACTTGGATGAACTGCACAGAACACTTCTTTCACTCCCAGACCCAAAGCAGATGAGGATTTTGCTTAATCCACACACAATTCCCACCTGCCCTGGCACAGAACGTGCCCCCAGGACAAGGCCTGCAGTCCCTGGGGTTTGCCAGGCCAGGCCGGTGGCTGTAGGTGCCCTCTGGACACGGGTACTGGTTGGCAGCCCTGGTTCCTGGCGGGCAGTAATGTCCTGCTGGGCATTCCAGGGGTCTGGCCACACCGTGGATGTTCTCTTGGATGTCACCTGGGTGCTCTTGTGGGGCACAGAACCTGCCAAAAAGTCCCAGTGCTTGTGCTCTCCCCCTGTTCTGCCAGGGATAAAAATCTTTGTGCACAGCAGTGACTACACAACGAAAGGGAAGGAAATTCCTTGGAAAAACCAGGGGAGAGCTCAGGTGTGACCTGGCAGGATCACCCTGCCCATCCCAGCAGACAGAACATCCATCCACATCCATCCACAGTGTGGATTCCCTGGGACACAAGAACTTCCGTGGTACAGAAAATCCCACAGTGAAGGGAAAGGTGATGTGAAAACAGAAACAGGAAAACCAGACTTGTACATCAAAGTGTGTCTTGTACATCAGACACAGAGCAGCCTGAGGCAGAGGGAAACACCAGATAATTCCTAAGAAAGCAGCACGAGGAAGGAGCAAATCCATGTCACTCACATTCCTGCCGGGCATGTTTCACACCGGCCCTTCCCAGCCTGCTCCTGGTACTCTCCAGGGGGACAGGGCACAGGCTCCGGGCTGCCAGGGGGGCAGTAGTGACCCACAGGACACAAATAATCTGGGAGCAACAAAAGAAATACCCCTACAACATCACTGCTGTGGTGAAAATATTTGTATTTTTTCAGCTTTTTTTTTTTTGCTTGATAAGATTCCCTATTTTCCCTATTTCCCAATAATTTACCCTGTGTTACATTGGGAAAACGTCTTCAACCTCAACATTCATTTCTTAACTGTAACTAAAATCTGATTCTAAACTGATCTTGCTGCTGAAACTGCTGTAGGTAAAGAATGACCCCAAAGAATTCCTACCTGAGTGCTGCTCTGACACAGAGCCTGCCGGGCAAAACCATCCTTCCTTACACAAACCCTCCGGGGAGCTGCGGCCGTGCTGGGAGCAGAACCAGCCCGGGGAGCAGGGCTGGCAGTCCTGTGCTGAGTGGCCACCAGGATGAGGCAAGAAGGAGCCTGGCAAAGGAAAGCCACCAAAATCCCCTTATTGCATCCTCACATCCCCTGCTGGAAGCGGCTGTGGGGCAATTATCAGGATCCCAAAGCAGCAGCTCACAGGAACTCTCCAGCTGCACTTGTCCCAGAAGATACAGAAGGATGCTGGTTTAGGAAGGAATTCCCAAAATCCCAGCGCTCCCTGGGATGAGAGCTTCCTGTCAGAGGGTCCTGACTGCTGCTGAGGTGAATTCCTGTTTACTTCCAGACTGAGCAGTGCAACCCCTTGCTAGTACAACCATAGATTTAATCCAGGAATGAAACAAACGTTCCACAGCCTCTCGTTTAATTTAACCCTTTGCCTCATTAGTGGTGCTGTTAATGATCTCTGCCCGTGCAGGGGGTGCAGAGGCTGTCACACGTGCTGGCTGTGTGACCTGTCCTTCAGGAGGGCTCAGCAGGAGCTTCCCTCCCCACCAGCAGCTCCAGGGGCAGCTCAGCAGTTCCTGTCTGATTTAGGGCTGATGTTGCAGTGCAGCAGCACCGGATTAGTGGCTCAGTTTCCATGCTGAGAGCAGCTTTTCCTTGGGGAATACAGGAAAGCTTCTGCACAGCCTGACAAGGGCTGCAGAGCCATGGCACAGCCTCAGCTGGGCTCTGGGAAGGGAAATGCCAGCAGGAACCAGCTGCCACCAAACCTACCTGGGGCACAGGGAGATGGGGAATAACTCCCTGCAGGACAGAAGTGGCCTTGGGGACAGATGTTTCCCCCTGCTCCGTCCCTGGGCTTTGGGGTTGTGGAGCCTCCCGTGCAGTAGAACCCGGCCTCGCAGGGTCCTGACGGAGCTGCCAGCTCCGGGCTGGCACAGAACCGACCTGGAGCACGGGGCAGAAGCAGCAGCAGCTTTTGGAGGCAGCAGGAGCAGTCCCAGCACGTGGCTGGGGGTGCCTGGGGGTCTTGGCAGAAGGGGAAAGAGGACACAGGCACCAAGAATCTAACCCAAAAGATCTGTGCTGGAAGAAAGACTCAGCTCCTACCTGGAGGGCAGGGAAGAGGAAAGGATGACCCAGCAGGACAAAAAGTTCCTGCTTGGCACAACCCAACAGATGGTGGAGCTGGAGCTGCCTTTCCTGTGAATGGGAAAGACACAGAGAGAGTTGAAACACGAGAATTGCAAACACTGTTTTATTGCAATAGCTCAGGAAGAACAGAGCTAGAGCACTGAATTGAGGGGGAAAAGGGAAAGAAATCCATCCTGAACCTGGCTGGAAACCCTAAGATCCTTTAGGTGACCCCAACATCCCCCTCGACAACCACCACCATCACACTTTACTGCTCCCCTCCCTACCAGAGTAATTTCCAGGAAACACTGGCTTGCTCGATGTGGAGCCAGGTGGACAAAACCACCCAGGCGTGCAGAGTCCATCTGGCCTGGCCAGGCCTGGCCTGGAACAGACCCTTCCAGGAGGACACAGCTGGCACTTGGAAGCATCCCAGAGATTCAGGGCTTCGCTGTAGGTTCCAGGGGGACAAGGATGCTGCGTGGCAAATTCTGTGTTCCTGGGGCAGTAGTGACCTGGAAAGAAAAGGTGGTTTCATAATGGTTAGGACAGGCTGGGAACAGCCTGGGAAGGATTCCCAGCCTGCACACGAGGTATTCCCTTCACTTCTTTGTGGGGAGCACTGATGCCAAGCCATGAGTGTGGGTCCATCCTGCAATTTATCACTGCTCTGACAGATACCTCACATCAGGAGTATGAAATGAGCTGAGGGGCAGCAAACGCCCCTGGGCAGGGCAGTCAGACCCACCTTGAGGACAGTCTGTGTAGTTGGCAGAGGCAGAGGTGCAGTAAAAGCCCTCTGGGCACTCCAGGCACCGTGTGGCACTCCAGGACAGGCTGTAGGTCCCTGCAGGGCACGGCTGGGCTCTGCTGCTGCCCAGCTCACAGTAGTGGCCAGGGGGGCAGGGGCCTCCACTGCCTGTTGGCTTGGAAGGAAAGCACCACAGTTACAGCCTAAAAACTCCCCATGCAAAAAGATCTGAGTCAGACTCTAAAGGTGAAGAGAAGCAGACATTCACCATGAAATGCTGCTCCCACCCCCCAGTCCTGTAGGCTGCACAAAGCCAGTGCTGAGTCTTGTCATCATCTTTAAAAAATTCCTGCTGAATTTTGCCTCAGAGGAGGGCTGGCAGATGCAGCATTCTAATCAAACTCATGAACTGTTAACCTCTGGAATTTTAATCTGATGTGGCATTCCACGCTGCTTTGCAGCATCAACATGCAAAGACAGAGCTCTTGCTCAGATTTTAAATGTAAAGCTCAAGGAGAGCCAGATGTATTTTGTTATCTCTGTTCCCCTTTCGCTATCAATCAACCAGATGCACCTGACAAAGGAGGTAATGTTGAAAGGGAGAGTTTAATCCAGGGCAGGAGAACTCAGGTGACCTTATGGCCCTCGGTTCCACAGACATTTTATGTATTTTACACCATTTCCACCACGGCACAGCTTACCCTGGGAGGTCTGGGAGAAAGGCTCCCTCCACTGCAGTAGAACCCAGCCTCACACAGTCCAGTGGGAGACACAAGTCCAGTCCCATTGCAGAAATATCCTGAAATTAAATTAAGAGGCATCACAGAAGGACAATAACGATGATGGTCACTCCAGACAGACAACAGCAAATCTGGGATGAGGAAATACTCATCCTGTTTGATTGACCTACAGCTGCTCTGCTGAGAAGAACAAACAACACTTGTGTCACCTCTCAATGTGAGAGAATCCAGAGAAAGGGTGGGAGGGGAACCTCTCCATCTGCACTTCATTGTGAGCATCCTCTGAGGTGGAAAAGTGGCAGATTTGGTCTCTCTATCCTCTGCCTAAAACCTCTCTCCAGCAAAGCTCTGCCTAACCCCTCTTCTCCAGGAAGGCTCTGCCTAACCCCTCTTCTCCAGGAAGGCTCTGCCTAACCCCTCTCTCCAGGAAAGCTCGGCCTAACCCCTCTCTCCAGGAAAGCTCGGCCTAACCCCTCTCTCCAGGAAAGCAGCTGTGCAGGACTGCCTGCTCCAGAGCCACAGGAGCCCTAGAAATGGCTGAAAGCTCACGAATCAGGATTTTTCAGTGCTTTACCTGCGTCACACAGGAGGCAGTCCTGGATCCCAGTGTTCCCAGCTGAGCTGCTGTACCGGCCGGGAGGGCAGGGCAGTGGGGAGGCAGAGCCCAGAGGGCAGTAGGCTCCCTGGGGGCACGTGTTCCCCACCAGGGCATCCCTGGGGGTTGGACTGGGAGCTCCTCCAGTGCAGTAGAACCCGGCCAGGCAGGGTCCTGTCACCTGGGACTGCCCAGGGAGTGCACAGAAGTACCCTGAGAGAGCAAATAAGGCCATCAGCACTGCTGGAATACCCCAGAAAGAGATTTCAGAGAGCAAAACGCCCTCTGAACCCCAAGGACACTCGGTACCCAGGGTCACCATGCTGAGAGAGGCTCCTCTGCCTCACCTGGCTCGCAGGGGATGCAGTGGGACCTCAGGCTGCTGCCAGGCTGGGGGTTGTAAGTCCCCTTAGGACACGGGAACTGAGCTGCAGAGGCAGTGCCTGCGGGGCAGTAGTGGCCAGGGGGACATTCATTCTCCAAAAAGGAAGAGGAATTCTTGGGGCAGAAGAACCTGGGCGGAAGAGAGAATAAAAAAAAATATTTAAAAAGAGGATTTTGGCTCCTGTGCTGGATTGACCAGAAAAAGAGACCTAATTGTGCATATCACAGCACTCTGAGCTGATTCCTCAAATGCCAAATTGATGGCATAATTGCAAAAGCCACAGAGACATAATTTTCTTAACTTGAATCACAACACATCCAGGCTGTGATTCATCAACTTGTAAAAGTTAATCAAGTTCAAATCCAGGCAGTAATTGGAGATAAATCCCCCAAGGAAGAGCCAGGCTCAGCATCAGGTGATTTTCAAGATCCTCTTCCCCTTCAGCAGGCCGGTGCCAGCCTGTTGCCAAGGGAACCAGCTTTTACTCCAGACATGGAACAAGTTTATGGTGCCAATGGTTTCTGTGCTCTGAACAGCCTAAATTCCCTTCCAGTGGGGCTGTATGTGGGGTTGGGGCTTTTCCTGGTCCCATAATCACTGTGGGGTGGCATGAAACAGCACCGCAGCTGCTCTGCTGCCTCACAGCACTTCCTCAAGTGCTTTCCAGGGGTAAAATAACTCATTTTCCCCCCACACACTGATGATGTCTGGATAAACAACTCTTCCCAGCAGTCCCTAAGCTCACTGTGTCTCACCCTTCAGGACATGGCAGGCAGCTGGTTTGGCTCTGTGATGGGTTGTAGGATCCTGCTGGGCAAGCAATTGGAAGAGCTGTTCCCTGGGGACAGAAATACCCTGGAAAAGAAAGAGCAGATCGGAATCAGCAGAGTTTGGAGAGTCAAAGACAAACCAGGCATCCCTGTGCGACGTGAACTCACCCTGGGGACACGGCGCTGCCTCCTCACCAGAGACACAGTACTGACCCTCTGGGCAAGCCTGGCACTGCTCCCCGTGGGAATGGGGCACGTGGGAGCCAGGGGGACACGGGACTGGGCTCCTGGAGCCCCGGGGACAGAAGTGACCGGCTGGACACGGAGCTCCTGAGAGGCCGTCGGTGGGAGTCGGGGTCTGGGCACTGCCGGCGCAGTAGAACCTGCAGCCAGGACACCCCTCTGCGTTCCAAACAGCCAAAAAGCCCTGGGACACCATCCCTGCTCCCAGCAGGGCACGGAAATGGGGTCGTTCTACTCACCCAGGGCTGCACTGCCCCGAGGGTGCCCTCTGCCCGGAGCCGTTGCAGAAATGTCCCCCAGGACAGGGCTGGCATTCCTGCACGTTCCTCCTGCCCTCCCGGCCTGACCACGTGCCAGGAGGGCACTGCAGGGGCACTGGGGCACCTGGCGAGATCGGTGACAGCAGGGTGAGGAAGTGGCTCCCAGGAATGAGGGAAAACGCTGCTCTGAAGCTCCCCTACCTGCAGGACAGTAGTGACCAGCGGGACAGGGCAGTCCTGAGTCTCCATCCCGGGGGTTTCTCACTCGGGCACCGCTTTTACACCAAAACCCCTCAGCACAATCTCCTAGAAAAACAGAATAATGGGAAAATAAAAACCACACAAATTTCAGGTACAGCCATTTGCCATCTAGGAATCCCTGATGGAATGGTCAGCAAGCAGAGGAGCTGCTGGACCTGCCAGGAGGGCAGGACTGGTGGCAGATGCCAGGGTGACAGAGATAGAGAAGCCTTAACTGCCTGAGCACTGCCTCCACATTCCAGTAAATATCCCACATTCCAGTAAAAATCCCACATTCCAGTAAAAATCCCCCATTCCAATAAATATTCCGGCACACATTTCCCTTCAGAACCATGTTCAACACATCCCTAAGTGAAGACTGAAATATTAAGAATTCTATCAAAGTGCTTTGCTGAATTAGGGCCTTTCAGGACAAGGATCAATGAAAAATCATCAGATGTGAAAAAAACCAATCTGGAAAAAAAATGGAGAGATGTCATTGCTGGGTATTTCATCCTCTGTTTTTCTGCTCAACCTAATCACATGCACATCAATTACATGGAAGGATTAGCTCTTTGGGAACCAGGCTAAAAACCCAAACTAATTCTAAATAAAATGCCAGACAGGTTTGGCACCAGGAAACTCCACATGGCATTTTTTTAAAGAGGTATCACACACAGAATTCTGGTTTCTGCCGTCCTCTCACTCCTAGCTTAGAAAAACGAACCTTTTTCTTTCTCAAGCAGTTTTTGGCAAGCAGAATGGGACATTTCACCTCAGCTGAGGTGAGAACCCAGGAGCCCAGCTCCAACCCCTGCACTAATTATCAGCCACTGATGATCTCAGCAGGAACGAGGATGCTCGGAGGAACAGCAGTGCACCTGTTGGGGCAGCAAGGCCAGTACTTTCACAGTATTTTCCTGCTGGGCATCTCTGGCATTCCTGGACAGATTTCAGTTTTTGCCTTGGCCCAAAGGTCCCCGCAGGGCAGCCGTGCTGAGAGCTCCTGCTGGTCCCTGCTGGGCAGTAAAAGCCTTGTGGGCAGGGGTAGAGGGTGACGTCAATGAGCGGCCCTTGCTGGCTGTCACAGTAAAAACCTGTGGGGACAGAGGGAAGAGCTGATTAGACACAGAGGAGCTGCTCATGAGGGAAGAAGAGCTTCTCCAGGCACACAAAGCATCTTGCTGGCCCCTCACAAAATAAACCTGCTGCTGGCCTTGAATAACTACTCATCTGACCCGCTGCTGCTGCTGCACAAACACCCTGCGCTCTTAGCAGGAAATTTAACACCCAAAAAACAGGAGAGAGCCTACAGGTGACACAGGAAAACACTTAATGACCCAGCATTGGTCTCTGTGTTCCCTTCAGTCACCGAAACCCTTCAAGTAAAGTTTTCCCACTGAACATCAGAGCTTTTCCCTGTCAGTGTTCAAACTGCTCAGAAAACACCGATGTTGCTGACTCTGTTTCACAGCTGAGCTGCTCTAACCTCTAATGGCCTTTTCAGAGAGAGACAGAAAATGTTCTCCTCCAGTACAGAGGCAAAACCAGGTGGGCAGCAGATCTCTGATCACAGGAAGGCTCAAAAGACAACAACAGGCTGGCACCTCTTGTCTGAGGGAAGCACAGAACGACATTCGGATCCTGTGAAACACAGCTCCTGTTTTCTGGATGTGCAGCACCTCTGGCTCCTGTCAGATCTCCCAGAAGGGAAATGGCTTTTCCACTCCCGACAGTGACTCTCAGAAGGACATTTTATTTTGAATTTGTCCCTCACAATCCTTTGAGCATGTCCCCGGGGACCGTGACAGCCTGCAGGGCACTTCATTCCCCACTCACCTTCCCAGCACTCCCCAGTTGGGGCGCTGAGGCCAGGTTCCTCACAGTAGAAGCCAGAGGGGCAAGGCTGGCACTCAGAAAGTGCTCTCCTCCCTGGCAGGCTGGAGAAGGTGCCTGCTGGGCAGGGCTGGGGCGCTGCTGATGCTGCCAATGCGAGAGGAGAAAATGAAAATGAAAGAATGAGTGAGATGGCTGCACTCAGGGCTTGGATGAACCCAAAACAGCAGCAGGGAAACCTTATTTTCCACTCATAGATCCGACAGTGCTGCATGGGAGGGGACAGACATTGTTGGCCTCATTTTACCCACAGGTGAAGACAACTGAAGTTCAGATATTGAGACAAAGATGCCACCTCCCACTTTCTAAGGAAGGGGAAGAATTAGGGGAAGAATCTGGGATTTGGCACCATGCTGAGACCCCAGCCAGGTGGCTGCCACAGCCTATCAGCGTTTCAGGTGTTCTGTGCCATGAGATCTTCAGTGCTGGATACCCACTGCAGTAAGAGCCCACGGGGCAGATGTTCCCAGTCACACCATCCGTGGGTTTAGGGCCAGCAGCTTCCCCTGCACAGTAAAACCCAGCAGCACACTCCCCGCTGGGGACAGGCAGCCCTGCAACACAGAGAGGATGGTGGCACTCAGAGCATGGAGACAAAGGGGGAAAAGCAGGGCAAACAGCTGCTCACAGCCTCCCTCTGGAAGGCACCGCAGGCATCTTGCAAGCACTGCTACATCTCCATGGAGATCCCAGGGAAGTCCCCTCAAAGCTCCTGCTCCCCACAGACACCAACCTGAGGCGTTGCAGAAGAGCCCTGGCGGGCAGGGAAGAGGCTCTGGGCTTCCCTGGGGACAGTAGAAGCCAGCCGTGCACTTCCCCCCGGTGGCAGTGGCTGGGCACAGGCAGTTGGCATTGGTGTAGTTGTCCAGGTCGAAGGGCTGGGAGGTCCAGGCTGCTGAGATGCAAAACCAGCCTGGGAAGAGGAAACGGGGCTGAGCAGCTCTGGCAGTGACAGAGCCCCCAAAAAGCATCACAAATAAACCAGCTGGGCTGGCCTCGGCTGTGATGTGGGACCAGCACAGGGTGGGGGACAGGTTCATCCCACCGAAGTTTAACACCACTAGGCCATCATTTTCCATGCAGCAGCACATGGAATTTAATATTACGAAATAATACCATATTAACAGAGATGGGAAGAGATCTTGCAACATTAAATTCAGTACTTTTGTTTATGGCCACAGGGCTCAGCTGGGCTGGGCTCTGACCATGTTGCCTGAGCAGGCTCAGAAGGCAGAGACTGCTCGTGGCTACCAGGCCCATCCCATGCCTGACCAGCAGAGGTGTGTTCAGTCCTACTAAATGCCTACAGTTCAGCGAGAGAATCCAGCAAACACACTGCAAGGGCTGTGGTAAAAGCTGCGGGGTGAAAGCGTCACCCTCCCGAACACCCTGTCCCCAAGGGCTGGGCACTGCCACGCCCAGCAGCCCCACACTCACCTGGGTCACACCTGCCTGAGGCAGCTGTCAGCCCCTCCTTCCCGCAGTAGTGCCCAGGTGGGCAGGGCAGGCAGCTGTCCAAGCTCTGGGTCATGGGGTCCGGGTTGTAGTAGCCCCTGGGACAGGGAAACTCAGTGGCAAACCTGGTGCCTGTGGAATAAAGAGAGCAGGAACCTTTCCTGGACCACGAACACAATCCTGGCTCTGAGTCCTGCTGCATCAGTTCGTGTCCTCTTTGCTGGTTTATCCCACTGCTGATCCCCACAGCCCTTCGTGGCCAAAACTGTGGTTGGGTGCTGTTTAATTCGTGAGGCTGTTAAGCAGCTGCCATTTCTACAGCTTAAATTACTGGTTTGGGGTATTTTTGTGTGAAGAACCAGGCTGACACCTAAACATTTCATTCACAGAGATGATTTCTGGCCTTTAACGAAGATATTCAGCCTGGCCAAAGAATTGCTTGGTTCCCTGGGTCTGTCTCACCTTTGGGGCAGTAAAATCCAGCCGGGCAGGGGTTTGAGCTGTAGCTGGTGGTGTTTTCTGGGCAGAAGTAGCCCGCAGCACAGGGGAAGCAGGCAGCTTGTCGGGAGAGGTTGTTGTAAGTCCCTGCACGGCAGGGCAGGGCAGAGCTGCTCCCTTCTGGGCAGAAGTGGCTCACAGGGCAAGGGCCTCCTTTCTCCCACACACCTGGGACACGGACAGGAGAAGCAGGGGGTCGGAACTCTCCCCTGGAAATGGTTATTCCTGAGACACAAGAAGTGACAGTGGCTGTGCCCACCCGCGACTGCCCCGGGGCTCAGTGCAAGCGTTTCCTTTGGTAACGCTGGCACGTATGGCCCAAACCCCTCAGACGAAATTCACACCGGGATTTGGATGACTGACAGGAGGCAGGAGCAGGAACACCGGGAGGAAAGGTGGCATTTTTCAAAGCATTCCGTTGCCAAAACCCCGGTTCACGCCGTGCCGCTCACCGGGCGGTGTCGGTGAGGAAGCCCCAGGCTGGCAGAAGTACCCAGGTGAGCAGGGTCCTGAGGGGGCTGTGAGGCCAGGGGAGCCACAGAAGTGGCCAGGCAGACACTCAGTGCAGCTGGAATCCTGCCAGTTGTGGAGCCTGCGAGGGACAGAGGCAGGGTTTCAGCTGGCAAGGGTGGAAGCTCAGCAGGGGGGTCACTGATGCTTCAGCTCTGGCGAAGTGAAAGCAACCACAAAACTTCTCTGATCAATGCAAGGACATCTAATGAGCCTCACTGAGCTGCACTATGTTGCTTAGAGGACTAAGGGACGAACAAAAAAGAAAAGAAAATCAAAGTTAGCATCAGCAAACCCACAGAGCTTCACCTGTCTGAGTAAGTGCCCACAGGGCATCGCTGGGGGATACTGGTGCCAGCTGGGCAGAAGTGTCCAGGCGGGCAGGGGCCACCACTGCTCGTGTTTGTGGCTCCACTGGGGTTTGGGACACTTGCTCCTGCGTGGGGAAGGTAAAGCAAAAGTACCCTGAATTATTTGGGTTGTTTCTCAGAGGCCAGTTTGCTCCCCATGGCTAAGGAACCATTTCCATGGGTGAAAGAAGAGAGCAGCTGATTGTAGCTCATGATGATAAAGCCAGAAATCCATGGCAGAGGAATAAATAACAGCAAGGACCATAAGGGCCACAGCTCCCCAGCTCTTCACTCTTTCTGCCCTCTGAATCCTAAATTCTGTACCTGCTGTGCAGAAGAATCCCGGCCAGCAGGGACCACTGGGAGAGGATAATCCCCATTCTCCACAGAACATCCCTGGAAGACCACAGAGGGAAAAGAGAATCAGTAAACTGGGAGAAAAAACCAGGAGAGCTGCTCTGCTGCAGGCACTGGAAGGCAAAGGGAAGAGCTGGAGAAATCAAATCCCTCAACATCAGCACAAGTGGGACAGAACCCCATCCTCATTCAGCTCATGCTCCTCTGGGAAACCCTGAGTGTGAACCAAACCCTGCTGCAGAGCCTCCAAAACCCTGTGGGGACACCACCGAGGGACCAGGATCCTCTTGAGCCCATGGATTTTTACGTTTGCATTTCCTCGGGGCCAAAACGCATCAGAAGATCGGGAAGAGAGAGATGCAGGGACATCATCACCCTCTGAGACAGGTCCCAGCAGCATTCCCTCACCTGCAGGGCACTGCTGGCACCTCTCAGCACGGCTCAGGCCGTAGGAGGGGTTGTAAGTCCCAGGAGGACAAGGATAAAAACTGATCCCGGTTTTCTGAGGGCAGTAGAACCCAGGAGGACAGCGGTGCCTGAGCCCTTTTGAACAGTGAAACCCAGCAGGACAAGGAAAGCACTTGTCTTGACCTGTGAGGGGAAAAATGGGAATTAAAAGGAAGCAAGGAATGAAATGGAAGGAAAATACCACCGTGCACAACTTCCCTCTGCCTGGTTGTGCACTTGGAGAAGCAGAAATAGAAATAAAGCTATTTTTTTAGCTCCTCTGCAGTAACCGGCCCCAAACCTGGATTTCTCCTAGGAGCACTTGGCTCAGCAAACTCGGCTCCAGCAGCCCGAGTCACCTCCACGTCTCCCCGTTAGGTGGCAGGCGGAACAGAGGGAAAGCTGGAAGCTGCTGCCAGCCCTCCGTGCACTGGGTGCCGCTGCCACCCACCCGCACCACGCGAGCTGCTGCAGGGGGAAATTCACCCCTCGTGTGACACCGGCGGCGAAAACAGCGAAATATCCCTGCTCTACCCCTTTCTCTGCCCCACTCCCCCAAAACACTGAATATTCCCAGTGCCAGCAGCTCTCGAGACCTTCTTGGATGCAGACAAAAACTGCAATCAGTGTTTCAGTCTCCCCTGAGTCACAGTGGAGCTGCAAAGCTGCAGCTCCTGACCTGTGGCATTTCTGTATTTCTGACCTGTGGCATTTCTGCAGCTCCTGACCTGCTGCATTTCTGTGTTTCTGACCTGTGGCATTTCTGCAGCTCCTGTTGCAAAGCATTTCCACAGCTCCTGACCTGCTCCACTGCTGCAGCTCCTGTTGCAAAGCTGCAGCTCCCTACCTGTGGCATTTCTGTATTTCTGACCTGTGGCATTTCTGCAGCTCCTGACCTGCTGCATTTCTGTATTTCTGACCTGCTGCATTTCTGCAGCTCCTGACCTGCTGCATTTCTGTGTTTCTGACCTGTGGCATTGGTGTATTCCCCACTGGGGCAGGGGGAAGGTGCTGCTGAGCCTGCCGGGCAGAAATGTCCCCGAGGACAGAGATCTCCAGTGACACCATCCTCCGGCTTTGCGGTCTTTGTCCTTCCCGTGCAGTAATAGCCTTGAAACAGAAAACACTGGAGTTCTTCCCCCACGTCAAACCCAGGTTCGAAGCAGCTGCACAAGTTCTGCCTTTGTCTCACCTCGTGCACAGAGTCCCCCCGGAGCACCTTGCCCAGACACGTTGCAGAAGAACCCAGGGGCACAAGGCAGGCACCAGGTGACATCCTGGGCTCCTCTCTGGCCATTCCAGGTGCCAGCAGGACACGGCATCTCCTTGGGGTGCCCGGTGCCAGCTGGGCAATAATGCCCTCGTGGGCAAAGGTCTCCAAATGGAAGCCCCACCTGAAGCAAGGGAATTTAAATTACATTTATTATGGTTTATGAAAGCTTCAGTATGGCCAGGGGGTCCTGAGCGACGTGACACGTTCAGCACTCACGGGCGAGGAGGTGTTGGAGCCCTGACTGCAGTAATGCCCTGGCTGGCAGCGTCCCTCTGGCTCGGGCAGCCCAGCCCTGCTGCAGAACATCCCTGCAGGGCAGGGCTTGCAGGAACCTGCCCTCTCCACATCCGTGTACGTTCCCTGCACAGAGAGAGCCGCTGGATGCCCCTGCCAGGGGATGTGGAGCCTCCTGAAAATTGCTGCTTGGAAAACAAATCCGTGTTTGACTCTTACCGCCGGACACGGGAGAGGCAAGGAGCTGCCAGCTGGGCAGAAATGCCCTTTGGGACAGTCCTGGGGGGCAGCCAGGCCTGGCTCACTGCAGAAAGTACCCTCAGGGCAGTCCCTACAGAGAGACTGAGCACAGCCCTGAAAGAGAGCACAGATCCTGGCAGGGGTGGGGTGGTGCTGCTTAGCACGAGAATAAATCAACTTTGCACCCAGGGACTCCCTGCTGCAAAACAAACACTGAAAGGAAAGACCTGCAGTCCTAAAGCAACGAATTTGGAGTTTGTGAACAGCACCTTGCAGCCCTGATCAAGTACAGAGGTGAGGGACGAATGCACAGATTAATTCACCCCTGCCAGGCCAAAGACTCAGCAGCCCTTCCAAATTTGCACTGCGCAAGAAAACCTAATAAAAACTGCCAAATGAGCTGTAGGCAACAGCCCTGGACTGATGGATCGGGTTTTTTGTCTTCACCCAAAGGTTTTTTGGTTCTTCTTCCATTGCAGGGCAAAAGCAAAGCAGGCGGTGATTCCCCAAATCAGCAGAAATCCCCAAACCCCCTTTCTTCAAGGTGACCACTTACAAACAGCTCAGGAATTTCTACTCACACATTTTTACAGTTTCCAAGGGCTCCGCTGACCCCCCAGGCTGGAACCCTGAGGTACTCACAGGCTGGAAGCTGCCGAGGGGACACGGCTCTGGTTTGAAAGCTCCCACTAAGGAATAATGTCCCTCCATCACCACGTGCTGGAGAGCACTTCTGGCCCCTCCTGTGCAGAAGTATCCGGGTTCACAAGGTCCTGAGGGAGCTTGGTTGTTTGTCCCATCACAATACAAGCTAAGTTGGGAAAAAAAAAACCCTTGGATAACAATAATGCCTCTTTTTTTTCACTGGGGAGCACAGCCCCAGTACAAAAAGTCCCTGGAATTTTAGAGACCTGGTTCCTGTTTGCTTCCAGTCCCGGGTGACACTCACCCAGGTGGGCAATCCAAGCACTCCTGGAGGCTCCTCAGCCCACTGACATTGCTGAAAGTCCCTGGAGGGCAGGGGATGGGGAAGGCAGAGCCAGGTGGGCAGTAGGACCCGGCAGGACACACAGCTCCTGTCACACCGTCCGTGGGCCACTGCAAATGGAAAAAAGATCATTAAAAATAAAAGGGAGAAAATGAGGTTAAAATATTTAGGGCGTTAAACTGATGTAGACAATAAAGAGAAAAAAATGGAGACATGCTCTTGTGCAGAGAGCAGACAACACTGACTTCAAGTCAAAGAGAATAAATAGGGATGAAATTTTACACTGATTCACACCCACTGGACTTTCTACCTGGTGATCTTTTAGTTAAGAGGGCGTCAGTGTTGAGAGGGGAAAAATATGACACGGCCACACTCCCCTTGAGGGTCCTCGTGCCATAAACTTGGGCGTGAGCAGCACAAAATTGTGACTCCCCAAGTGACTGGGTTAAAAAAGGCAGCGCAGTGGGGAAAATAAAACAACACTGTGGAGCACAATTAGAAAGGGAGGAGCAAAACTCCTCAGTGGGACTTACTGGAGTCAGAGCCCTGCCCTGGCAGTAAAATCCAGCCTCACAGGGCCCACTTGGCCCAGTCTGTCCTGGGGCAGCACAGTAGGAACCCCGAGCACAGGGGCTGCACCCCGAGGGTCCAGACAGCCCCTGCCTGTCACCAAATGTCCCCTCCGGGCAGGGCTCGGGCCTGGAGCTGCCTTCAGCGCAGTAAAAACCCTGCAAAACAAAGCCAGATTCATACATTTAAGGCTTTTCTATTAAATAATCGCCCAGAGCAGCTTCTTCCCTGCAACCAAGGAAAAGCACTCACTGCTGGGCAGGGCTTGGGCTCTGTCAGGGCAGGGGAGTCACAGAAGTGCCCGGCTGGGCTGGGCTTGCAAACACCTTCTCCCTCCGTGCTGGAGTTGTCCCAGAAGCTGCCTGGCATGCAGGGGAAGGAGAAGGGGAATCCAGTCCCTGGAGGGCACAGATAGCCAGCTGGGCAATCCCCTGTCTGCAGACAAAGAACACACTCAGGCTCAGTTGTTTTCTGTCCAGAGGAGGGGAATCTGTTCAGCTTCACCTGCAGTTTGAATGATCTGGTGGTTTCTTCACTGCAAGGAAATGGGGTAGGAAAGCAGGGGGAAAAAGGGGAATTTACAGCCTTACCAGTAAAATTCTGACCATGTGGGATAATTATTGTAGGCAAGGTGGCTTTAGGGTAAAATCTTGGCATGGAGACAAGCCCTACAAGTTTTGCCCTGTAGAGTTTTGGGGAAGATGCTCTTCTTCCACACTTGGAGAAGAGCTGTAACTGGGACAGAATTATCACCTTGCTCTTCAATAAAACCATGGATTCATCCATGTGGAAGAGAACCCATCTGCATTTTTTTACTCTTAATTGGGGCTGCTTTTTTTTTTTAACAGCTATTAATATTTGACGAGTTCATTCTTCCCTGACACGAAACAGTTGCAATGAAAAATCCCAAAACTCATTAGGTGAGGAGCAGCAGCAATTCCTCACCTTTGAACTCTCTTTCCTATCCTGCATTGACAGGCAGGAGGCAGAATAAAGACAGAGAACATGCACAAAGCACAGAGTTGTCTCCATTAGCAGATGTGGCCTGGGGTAAGAATTTGGGGGTAAAAATTTAGGAGAAGCTGGGCTGCACTTACAGGGTGAGGAATTCCTGGAGGCTCCGTCCCATCTGTGTAGCAGAACTTCCCAGCAGGGCAGGGTGAGCATCCAGCAGCACTGCTCAGCCCCCTCTGCTCACCATAGGTGCCATTGGGGCAAGGCTGAGCCTGGAAGTGGAATGGAATAAGGGGTCTTTGACACCCTAAAATGAATCCTGCAGCCCACAAGGCCAAGGTACAGCAGCTGAAGCTGTGAAAAGAATTCAGGATAGTTGTGCACAGCTTCTCAGAAAGTGTTATCCTGATGTTATTGTATCATTATCCATTATTATTAACAGTTTTATGTAGGGCAAATACTGCAGAGATCTGTGAGCACACAAAGAGCACAGAGATCCGTGACAAAAGGTTGTTAGGAGAGGTTTTTCCACAGCAATGATCCCAGTCAGAGAGAACGGCGGTCACTCACAGCATCTCCCTGGGGACAGAAGTGTCCCCGTGGGCAGGCGTTGGCAGTGGCGTCTGGGGCATGTGCCTGTCCCCCCGGGCACAGGAGCCCTGCTGGGCACACCATGGCCAGCAGCATCACCTCCAGGCTGGTGCTCTCACTGGCACAGTAGTGCCCAGCTCTGCAGGGCAAGCAGGAGGCTGAGCCCGGCTCCTGAAACGGGAAGGGATCCTGGTGTCACCGCTGGGGCACTGAACAGCCCCTCTGCACTGTGGCGAGTCGTGGAGAGGCCCAAACCCGAGGGTGTGAGCGCAGCCAGTTCTATAAAACATTCCCTGCTGTGCTCAGGGATGCCCCGGGCAACACAAAGATTCCCATTTCCAAACTGCCCCCGAGCTCTGGCAGCAGTCAGGGTGCAACTCAGAGCCTCCACCCTGCAAAAAGGAAGCCCGTGCTCCACAGATCAGCCCTATCTGTGCTGTGGATTATCCACACAAACCCAGAACACGGAATCCAACACCCTCTGCCAGCAGGAGCAGGGGAAATACGGACAAACTCCCTCATCTTTCCTTGTTACACCCAGCTCCAAGTGCAAACAAGGAGTGATCTGGGTCTATTTGCCACATATAAATCTCCATTTGTGATTTATCTCCTCTCCAGTCTCAGTGAGTGGTTCCAGTGGTAGCTCCCAACTTTGCGCGGGGATGAAAACTGGTCTGGACACAGGTACGGGGGCCCTTTGGCAGGAGTTTGTTATCAACAGGGAAACATGGCAATTATCAACTATTAATTACAGGTTTGGGGCAGATAAATATGAATCAAATCAAATCCCACCTGTTTGTGGGAATAATTGTGCCATCACTGTCCCCTTTTGTGACTCCACCTTGCTGCTTTCCCTCCCCAAGCCACCCGAGAGTTTAATCCCAGAGCCATCCAACACTTGCTTTTGAGCAGGAAGGACACAGAGGTGCCTGCTCCCTCCCTGCCAGGGCCAAATGTGCCACGGAAACCTGAGGTTTGCACCCAGCAGATGCTGGAATCCAAGGCATGCCTCTGGCAGGTCAGGGAGCCCCGGAGCCCCAGCGAGGGGGTCCCAGACCCTGGCCAGAAGCCAAGGATGAAGGTGTTTCTGATCTTAGTCCATGGGAGAAATTACCAACACTGCGAGAAACATTGCAAAACACGAGAGTTTAAAATGGGTAGTGGTTTAGTGTGTT
>VZRQ01005618.1:756237-776558 GCA_013397975.1 Machaerirhynchus nigripectus | reverse complement strand
TTCTCATCTGTTCGGGCTCGAAGGTAAAGCTGCACAGAGGAGGGAGAGATAAAGAACCTGGACTCGTGCGGAGGCCAAAACTCCCACAACAGACACAGGCCAGATGAACAGGGACGGCCTTTGGGGTGGGAGCGGCAGCAGGAGCAGGATCGCACCCCTGGGAGATGCTTTTGGCATCGCGTCTGGAGCAGCTCCGGCTTGGAGCGTGCAGGAACATTCCCAGTCTCTGGAAGAGCACTTTAACTCCTTGCAGGGCCAGCACGGGTGGCCGGTGGTGGTTAAAGCTCTGCACACAACCACCCCAAATTCTCAGCAAGGGGGTAGGCTCATCCCAGCGCCTCCCTCGGGGCACTCACAGCCTCGGCCTCCCCTGGGAGCTCCCCTTCCTGCCAAATCCCAGGCTCGTGCCGAAGGGAAGACGGGATCAAAGGGTTGCTACATACTGAGAAGTTGCCAGCCCCGCAAGCTCGAGGGGTGACGGTGCCCAGCTCGGGGCAGTGGTGTCCCCCAGGACAGGGGGTGCAGTCTGCAGCCGCCTCCGCGCCGGGGGCCGAGCGAAAGGAGCCTCTGAGGAGAAAACACAGCACGGGGGAGACTCCCAGGCAGCAGCCAAGCGAGGAAAGGAAACACAGCACACCTCCAGCCTGAGTTCCTGGTGTTTTGATTAGAGGGGATGTGCTGTTTCTGCAGCAAAACCCACCCAGTTCAGACAGAACTCACCTGGGCCACACGCGGGGTGAAAAGCACCTCTAACACTCCAAGTGCAGAAAAATAGTAACTAAAACCAGGAGAGCCCTGAAATGCCACAAAGAGATGTTTCCCCTTGTACCTGCCCAGCCCCACAGCGTTGCCCCGCACTTACACTGGGCACAGCACTGGTTTGGAGGTGCCAGGGGGGCAGAAGGCTCCGGCAGGGCAGGCAGAGCAATCCTCCACCCTTCCCCTGCCCAGCCGGGTGCTGTAGGTTCCTGCAGGGCAGGGGAACTGCGTGCTCCTCCAGGTGCCTTTCCAAGAAAAAGAGAGCAGAGAACCACCCCAAATCTTAAAACAGCTTCAAACTTCAAAAAAGCAGGAAGGTTTTTTTTGTGGCTATTAAGTGTTTACATGATTTACTCGTAAATTCATATTAAAAAATCACTGCTCACAGTTCTGATACCAACAAAAAACAAATCAGCATTTAGCAGCAACTACAGATGCTTTGCAGGAAGATTCAAATTTAGAATGGTTGCTCGTACCAGGTGCTTGATTTGGCGTTTTAATTCTTTGCAAAGTAAGTGGAGGGAAAAAATAATGGGACAAACATGCTCAGTTCAAAGAATATAAAATAGTGACTACACAGAAGGGACAGTTTGCTATCCACAGCGCAAAAAATATGCTGATAAAGCCAGTGTGCGGCTTTATCAGAGCTCACAAAGCCAAAAATTAATTAAATCTCCTTGACTGCCATGCAAAGCTGCCTACCTTGAGGGCAGTAGTGCCCTGAGCTGCATCTCCCGGTGGGCACACGGGCTCCTGCCACACAGAACCAGCCTGCAGGGCACGGAGAGCACTCCTGTGCCGAGGCCAGGCTGCTCCTGTTGCTCCAGGTGCCCGGGGCACAGCGCAGCTGGGCTGAGGGCCTGGTGCCAGGCGGGCAGTAGTGACCAGCTGGGCACGGGCTGGGAGGCTTCTGCTTCCCCCCTGTTCCTGCGGAAACGCCAGGAGGGATTTGAGAGCAGCAGAGGGCGGCGTGTTGGCTTCATACCGCCCAGGTGCCGGAGTTTTCAGCTCTCTGTGAACAGCCCCGAGTTAAATCTCCCCCTCATTTTGTGCCTTTTCCCTATTTAAAATGAGATAACAATAATTACTGCCTCTGCTGACGAGAGGCTCTACCCCAGAGCTGGTCACTAAAGCAATTATTCACCAGCTCCAGCGTCCCACGTGGTGCCCCTGCCCAGACAAAGAGATGAAGGTGAAGAGGCCACAAATAAGCTAAAAACTTGGAAGGCTGTAAAAACTGGCTGCCTCGAGGTCAGGAAGTTGAAACAGCAACCAGGCATGGCACAAAGAGAAAACTTCAGAGCAAAATTACCTCGTCCAGCAGGCACAGAGGGCACCAAAGGGGAACGTTCTTCCCATTTCCCATCACTGTGATACCTCACTGACCCACTTCTGGTGGGCTCTGTGACAGTGGTGACCAGAGAATTCAGCTCAGAGCCACGTACCTCTGGCACAGACAAATCCTGCGGGGCAGGGCTCGCACTGGGACTTGTCAAAGAGGCCCGAGTGGTCGCCAGCTGTTCCTGGAGGGCAGGCGTTGCTGGGGGCATGAGGGCTGGCTGACCCCGCGGGGCACACAAACCTGAAAGCACAACAGGGGACGGGGCGTTGCAGGCCAGGGGGAGGCAAACTCCGTGCCCTGCCAAAAAAATTTGGGGTGAAGGAGCTGGGGAAAAGCTGACACGGCTGAGAGCAACGTGACTGAGCAGCAGTAATGCAGAATTAAAATGAAACTCTGCGAGTGGGCTGGTAGCGTGAGGTATTTTAGACCAAAAATGGGTTGTTCAGCCAGGTCATGCTGTTCACAGCCATGGGATGTGTGGCCTGGCTTCATTCTGGGCTGGTTTTACCTATTTTGTGGAACCTTCAGTCTGTGTCACACTGATTTACCAGAAACTGCAGCGAAACCCTGGCACAGGGGACGAAGCCACCTGCACCTGAGAGGTGATTTCACAGTGCTCTTCTGAAATCTGTGCCAAATATCCCACTCTCAGGGGCTCTTTTAGCTGTTCCAATTCTCTTCACTCCATTCCATCAGCTGGGATCGGGGAGGAATCTTTCCCAGATTTCTAAGGGGTGAAGCTGCTGTGGGTTCCCGGGGGCTGCTTTGTCCTGGGGGATTTGACAGCTCCTCTGCTGGCAGGAAAAACAACCCTTGGAGGCAGCAGCAGCACAGAACTGCCCATCAGGAGGAGTTCAGGGAGGAAAACGGGAGGACAAAACGATTCCCTTTGCGAGCAGACCCATCAGCAGGGCCTGAAGGAGGTTTTGGAGGCCAGCACCCGAGGGAAAACAGCCCTGAAGGCTGCAAAAATCCTCCTGGTGCAAGGAGACAGCAACACCTCCGTGCTGTGTGAGCTGAGGGAAAGGAGCAGGGAAAAGCCAGAAAAAAACTGCACAAAGCAAAAGTTATGGAGGTGAAATGCCTGCACGGACATAAAATGGGTAGAAAACAATCCAGGCTTACCCTGCTGAGCACTCTGTGTCAGGCTGGGCCAGGCCAGCCTGGGTGCAAGCCCTCCCTGCTGGGCAGGCTCTGCAGTCAGCAGCCTCGTCCTGTCCTGGCAGAGGGTTGTATGTGCCAGGCAGGCAGGGCACCGGGAAACTGGCTCCAGCTGGGCAGAAATACCCGGCAGGGCACCTCAGACACGAGCCAGCGCCTAAAGAGAGAGAGATTTAAGGTCACAGAGGGATTATGACCTGCTGAGGTCAGAGCATCCTACAAAATATTTCCCCTCTGCTTCCACCTGCAGCGAGGAAATTTGCTGGAGGTTCACCCAGACCAGGAATGAAGCCGCTGCAGAGCCAGGAGGTGGTGGTGTTGGATTAGCTGAGTTTAGTGCAGCTGAGAGGCTCCTGGAAGCACCAAACCCCTCTGCTCTGAGCTCTGATAAGAGCTGAGGTGCCTTAAAACACAAACCAACCCATCAGCCCGAACGCAGCCTCTGCTGCAGGCACGGTTAATGCTCACCGTGCCTGGGGCTCTGCTGGGAGAGGGCCAGGAAAGCTGGGCTGTTTCCATGTTTGCATTCGGAATGCAGGGGGATGAAGGGGGTTTTTCAGGCTGGAGATACACTCAGTGCAAACCTGCTGGAATGACAGCCAGCCCGAGCTGTGATCATCCCTAAAATCCTGCGTGTTAAACAAAAGATGCTCGTGTTGCCACCTAAAGGAACATCAGCAAGATCAATACGTAATAAAGCAGCGATCCCTGGCTGCTGGTACTGTGTTTAGAAAGTGCATTTCATTACAAAACGTTCCCAAATGTTTCATGTGGTGAAAAGGAAACACAGATCCAGCCCAGGAGTGGCTGCTCTCCTCCTGAGCCAGGCCTTTTAAAAGCAAACAGAGCAATTCCAGGGGAAGGGGAAATGCTGGCTGAGGACAGAGGTTCCCTGGAGAATTTCCAGGTCGGACCTCTGGTCCAAACCTGAGTTTGTCAAGACTCAGTGATACCCTGGTGTGTGTGTGTGTGCCTCTGCAGGCTGCAGTGGAGCCTTACAGCCCCCAAAAATACCAGGATTCATTCAAATCCAGGCTTCCCCCTCCACAGACTGAAGGCACAGGTCCAGGCTGGGATTCCCCAAGGTGCAAAGTGAGTTTAGGGGTCATCTCCCCCTCTGCCTTCCACCCACCCTCTCACTGTCACCCCTCGGAGAGATCTCATTGTTTCATCCTCACATTTACACCGCACAGCCCAGAGGAGCACAAGGCTGGAAAACCTCAGCAGGATGAAATCTGAGTTTCTCCAGGCTACAAAATTCCCCAGCACTGAGCACAAGTGAACCAGCACACCCTGGGGGGGGGGCTGCAAACTCATGGAGCTGTGGGACCCACTGAGAACTCAGCCTTCAGCTGACAAAAGCTTCCTGCTGTGGATCCGCACCCCCCGCAAATCCAGCAGGACGGTGATTTTTCACAACCTGAATCCAGGCCTCGTGGGTACAGGGGCAGAAAATCCCCATTTTTTGCCTGACTTGCCGGAGATGATGGAGTTCAGGACAGATTTAACAGTGTGGCTGCCTGGACACTCCATATGGGATCAGCGAGGGAGCAGATTCACGGCAGAGAATCCCAGAATCCCAGCGCGGTTCGGGCTGGAAAGGACCTTAAAGCCCATCCCATCCCACCCCTGCCATGGGCAGGGGCACTTTCACTATCCCAGGCTGCTCCAGCCTGGCCTTGGACACTCCCAAGGCTGGGGCAGCCACAGCTCTGGCCAATCTCAGCGTGCTATCTCTGAGCTGAGCTTTTATCTGCTCTGCAGGACCGGGCTGGACCTTTGCCGTGCAATGAATGTGACACGAAACGTTTGGTTTCACTGGAGTCTGTCACACCTGACACACGCCCGTGCAGGGGGTGGGCACAGCCCAAAACCACCAGGGCAGAGTATTGAAAGCATTCCGTGGTTTCTCCGAGTTTGTCCCTGTATCCTGCTGCACCAGGAATTGTCCTGCCTTTGCCGAGGGTTCCCTGGGAGAGGTGACACCACCATTACAGGAAGCAGCACGGGCACAGCACAACAGCTTAGGTTATTAAACCCAGAGAGTTTTTAAGCTCTAATTTTCTTTGCGGCTCCTACAATGAGGTTTTTTTTCAGATGCCACTGGCCCTGTGCGTTGAATTTGATCTTGGTGGGATGTGGGGTTTTCTCCTTGCTGCACCACGGAAATGCACTTCTGGTTCTAATTCCAGGAGTGGGCGGGAGGCAGCAATTTCCTGGACTTGGCTTTTGAGTAAAGAAAAATCACTCAACAGTCAAGACACTTTAGCAGCTGAGTCATTTGCTGGAGAAGAAACGATCAGACAGACAAAGATACGGCTTGATTTGAAGGAGATAATTATTTTCTCAGCACATGAGAGGAAGGACCCAAGAGATGCAAAGGGAGACCAAGCACCTGAACCCCAGGTTTGTGCTCCTGGCTGGGATTTGTGACCCTGGATAAAACATTGGATGGAGCTCATTCCCTGAACCTCTCTCTGTTTTCCTGTTTGCACAGCATTGTTGAGGACAGAGAGGCATTTTTATACCATTGTGAGAGACACTGAGATGCTCTGGAGTGCTCAAACCTGGGCAGAGCAAGCCTCAGCCACGTGTGATCGTGGTAACAGCCAGCCAGGGCTCCCTTCCCATGCCTAAGCAAAGATTTAATTGCAGGAAAGACTAACAAACCTCTATTATTCTGCCTTTTAAACTCATTTTCACCGTAACTAAACTCAAATCCCATCGCTTTCAGCACGTTTCCCAGTCATTAGGGTGACTCAGTCCTGTGTGTACAAAACAAAGTTCTACTGGCTTAGAAAACCAAACCAAAACAAAAATATTTAGGAGGAAGCATCACAGCTGGAAATCTGGGGAAGCCTTGTGCTGCTGCCTTGCAGCACTCAGAACACTGCAAACTCCTTCCTCTGCTTGGCACTTTTAAATTTAAGGGCAGGGCCTCTGCAGCCTCTGAGGGCAGAAATTCCAGTGCTTTTTCTGCTGTTACAATAGAAAGGTTTTCCCTGATCTCTAACCTCATTTCCCCTGGCTGCAAGAAGGGGCTGAGGACTGTTGTGAGTGATTCAAACACAAATAAAGAAGCCCTTTCCCAAAGGAAAAGGGGATGCTCAGCTTGAATTGTGTTACTCCTCTGTTCCCCCTCACGAGAGGGCTTGCAAAGGAGTCTGAGTGAGGGGACTGTGCTGGAAAAGTTCCCTAAGAGAGGTAAAAAAGTGCCTCCCATGCAAAAGTGCTGTTGAATAGGTTTAAAACCAGAAAGTTTCTGAGTTTTTCTTCACAACTGACCTGCTGGGTGGCCTCAGCAGGCCCAAAATTAAAGTGTTTTAGGACACAGACCTGGCAAGCTCGAGGAGCTGCTGCTGGCTCTGGGGACTTCCTCCTTGGGCTTGAAGCTCCCAGCTGGGCACGGAGGGACTTCAAGGCCATCAGGACAGAAGTGACCTGGAGAGAAGTGAAAAAACCACAGCATGATGTTGTTCAGAAAAGACATTCTGGGCAGCTCAGGCTCCACCTGCCTAAAAATGTTTCTTCCTTTTGTAAAGCTGAGCTGGCAGAGGAAATTCAAACATTTCACACAAAGTGACAGTTTTAAAATTCAAAACATGCAATGAAGTTTCTGGCTAAATTCGTTTTATTAGCATGGCTAGAGTTGATTGTTCTCTCTTTCACTCCAATTCTTCTGCTCTCTCCAAGATCAGGGAGATTAAAGATCAAGCTGAGGTGTTCCTAGTATTTTTCCAAGGACCACATTCCTCTCCCCAGTTTCTTTCCCCAGTTTTTCACTTAAAATCCTGCTGCCAGTTGTATGTGGAGTGATGAAATGCTGACATCCACCTAGAATTAACTGCTCTTCCCACGTAAGGCTTTGCAGAACTTGATAATCAAATGGTTTCCTAAACTCCAGATGGATATTCGAAGGGCAGAAAGAAAAAGAAAGCAGGATTAGCTGAGCCAGTGCTCTGCTGAAATCCATCGCTGTGCACTTCTCTCGCGCAGGCAGTGCTAAATACACAGATTATGTGTCATTAAAATCAGTCAGAGCACAAAAAAGAACGTGGGAATCTCAGGCTGGTGATGGAATTCCAACTCCTTATCGCCCCAGGGCTTTGGGATTGGTCTGGGGGGCTTAGGTTTAAGAACACTGAATTCCAGCATGGGATACTCTGTGTTTGTACCCAACCCCAGGCACTGGAAAGAACAGAAATCCTGTTTCTATTTCCTCCCCCATGTTTTATAACGGGATCTGAACTCCTGAGATCCTGGTCTCTCTCTGTTCCATTCACCCTCCTCCTGGGCAGCAGGCGAGGCACCCGGAGCACAGGAATTCATTATTTAATAGGAGGGGTTCTAATTACAGACACCAGAGCTGAGTTACTGAGCTCGGTTACTCTGCAGGAGGCACCTGGAGCTGCTGATGGAATCATCTCCTGTGGCAGTTCAGGGCTTGGAGGAGAGGGAAAAATCATGGAAGGGCCTCAGACTGCCGAGTGCTGGTCCTCTCACAGGCTGACAGCTACACCCCACGCTCCATCAGGCCTTTTTCCAAGGGCTCAGGTGGGCTGGGAAATGGGGATTAAACCTGAGGGTGTGTGGAGGGAATGACTGGTGATACTGCTGCTCCCTGCAGCCCCCAGCTTCCCTTGCCAGGGGCTGCACTGAAGGATGGGACAGGATTTAGGTGGAGGGCTTGGAGGGATAATTCAGGGGAAACAAGCAGAAAGAATAAACTAACCTTGGACTACCAAATCCTCACCAGGCTTATGCTCATTGTCTGGGATGTAGGAGGGATTTTAATTCTGCAGAAAACTCTTTTTTAATGGGGAAACTGTGGCCCGTGGCCATTCAGTACTGGAAGGCTTCTCCTGCCCTCTCGCTGAGGAGTCAGAATTTCAAAAGGCAGTGGTTTTGCAACAAAACCTTCTCAGTCTATTCCCCTGGTGCCTCATTCTGCATCTCAGTGACACCCTCAACAACACACTGCAATTTCCTGAACACGGGCTTGTTTGGGTTTCTTGGAGAGTGTTGAGCAGAAAGGGAAATTAGGTGAGAAAATCAGCGTTCCCCCCTTTGGTTCCTAATGCCTACAGCTCTCCCAGTAAATGGCACTTGTGATAGCCAGTGAATCAAGTCCTGGAGAGGGGGGAGCTCTGACTGTACGTAAATCAATTTTACAGATGATCAGTTAGGATTCAGAGAGTGAGAGCTCTGCTTTCTGTGTGAGAAGGGAACCCAAAAAGCTTCCCTCGTTGCTCAGCAACATTTGCACGCTCTGATTTCCACCCCAGGGCTGCCTCAGCTGCACCACTCCCATAAACTCTCAAAACCAGCTGTGATCCTTGGGGTTCTCTCACTTTCTTTTCTGCCCTTCATGAGCTCTTTGGAGCAGCAGCTGCTTTTTCCCAGGAATTAATCTTCACCTCCAGTTTTACTGCAGAACAAGGAACATCCCTCTGTTCCACCAAGTCAGAGAAGTGTTACCAGAGCAAAATGCCACTCCAGTCTCCTCACATTCTGTGATTTACTGAGCACAGAAGATGCTTGTGAGATGTATTTACCTGCAGGGCAGGGCTGGCAGGGCCCAGTGTCCTCAGCTGGGAGGGAAGCAGGAGTGCAGCTGACACAGAGCGTGCGAGTGGGGTTTGGCTGCTGACCTGATGAACAGCGCTGAGGGGGAAAACACAAATTCACAGCACAAAAAGCTCTAATTTTGGCCGCAGAGCAGTGTCCCACAGAAGCCTGAGTCAGGAAAACTCAGGAAAACCCCATGACTGCATTGTTTTTTCTCTGCCCTGCACTGCTTCAACTCCATTCTCCAGCGACAATTTCGAGATGCAAAAGTGGCACCTCAGCCTCCCAGTGTGAGTGCTCAGCTGAGGCTTTTCGTGGTGGCAGACCCGCAGGCAGGCTGAAATCCAGCACTGCCAGAATTTAGATGAAAAGTACTTATTCCTTTTAATAGAGGAGTATTTGTGTCAGGAAAGGTTCTTCCCCCCAGAGGGTGCTGGGCACTGCCCAGGCTCCCCAGGGAATGGGCACGGCCCCGAGGCTGCCAGAGCTCCAGGAGCGTTTGGACACTGCTCTGAGGCACAGAGTGAGGTTTTTGGGGTGTCTGTGCAGGGCCAGGGGCTGGATTTGATGATCCTGGTGGGTCTGTTCCAACTCAGGATATTCTGTGAGTCTTGGATCTACACCTCTAAAGCGCTCTGGATGCTTTTCTTTGATGACCCAAGATCCACATCCTACCATTAAACCAGGGAATTCCGTTTCCTGCCAAGACCTGCCTGCTCAGGCCCTGCGTGCCCAGAGGAGCGCGACCGTGCCCTTGGAGAGGACATTTCTGCCCCCGTACCTGTGGGCTCCGTCCCTCGGGGCACACGTGTCTCTCTGGGCACTCCCTGCAGCCCAGCTCTCCCTCTGGCGAGTGCTGACCGGGCCCACAGCTCCGCTGGACGCCCGTGCCCGGATCACAGGAATATCCCTCGGGACACGCTCGGCAGCCGGCCCTGCTGTCCAGGCTGAGGTAGCCACGGGGACACACCTGCAGGGACAGCACGGGAGCAGCACAGCCACAGAAACACAGGGGTTTTTACACAAATAATGCAAACCAGCAGCTCCAGACATCCCCAGCTCCGGTGCCAGAAAGGATCCTGGGTCATTCTCAGCCTCTGCGCACTCCTGAGCTCCCCACAGGAGCTTTTTCCTCCTGCACGGAGGCAGAGCTCCTTGCTGGGTATCCGGAGGGTCAACCTGCTTCCTCTGAGCCCAAAAGTGCAGGGATCTCCTGAAAAACTTCGAAGCAGGCTGCAAAAACCTGAGGAGAAGCCTGAGATCCGAGGGATCAAAATACATGGGAGTAGAGACAAAAAGAACTTCACCTGCCTGCTCTCTTGGGCTCACCTGGCAAGCTGAGAGGTTTCCCTGAGCTGTCAGTTCGTTGGCAGTTCCCAGAGGGCATTTCCTCGGAGCTGCTTGGCCTCCAGGGCAGCTGGATCAAAAATAATCGAGTTACACAATTAAGTTCTTTATTTCCTTTGGAATTCCATCCCCAACTGGCCAGTGTGGATGCTGTGTAAATAAATACAGGAACATCCTCCTTGGCCCACTGCTCAACAAAAATGTTGGTGGCCACGCAACAGTGGATTCTAACCCAAATATAGTGGTTTTCCTGCTCAGCTGATTATTCACATATTAAAAAATCACATTATGTGGGGGTTTTTTGTGCCTCACCTCCAGCCCTGCATTATAAACCTCAGAATATTCTGAACGCCCAGTGCCCCAAGCATTGAACTCCCTTATTTCAGGGGACTTACTAGAACCCTGCTGGGCACTCCAGGCAGTTGCCAGCTGTGTAATAATGCCCCTGCCTGCAGTCTATGAGGCAGTGGCTCTGGCAGTCCATGCTGCAGCCAGCTGAGAGGGAAGAGACCCCTGAAAAACAACAAAAAAAATCAAATAAATTCAAGGTGCAATTAACAAACGTTCAAGACTCCAAGCTAAACAGCCACTCACTATTACACCGTGATGCAATATCACTATTTCCCTGTTACCACACTCTTCCTGAGGTTTTGGTGGCTGAAATGAAGAGAAGTTTCAAATCTGCTCCCTTAAGGTTTCTAAGGAAATATTCCGAGCACAAAATCCTGGGAGAAATCCCCATTTCAGGTGCTTTATCAAACGAAACCATCCACCTCTGGTGGGCAGCAGGGAGCCTTTCCCATCTCTTTCTCAGCTTTAGGAAAGGTCTTGCTTTGTTTGCCAGAAAGTTGAAAAGCTGAGTTTTCAGGAGAGTGCAAAGAGCACAGGTGGAAAGAGCCGAGGGATGAAGGAGGTGCCGAGTGTTGTGGAATTCCATAATTTTATAATTTCGATTTTTACCCATCCCTCTTCAAGAAATCTCTTGACATCACATTCTGTGAGAGGAAGGTGATAAATTCTTCACAAAGAGCAAGATGCCTGAAAGCTGAACCTAAAGAACTGAACAAACATTGAATTATCTCCCTTTTTGCATTTTTAACTGTCAGATTTAGATTCTGTCATGCCTCTCTCCTAATGAATTATTTCGGTTTTAAAAGTGGGCTTCGCTGCGGTAACCATGAGGATTTCAGAGCAAGTTCCTCACAAGGAACCAAACCTGAGTGAGGAGAATTCCAGGCTTTTCTTCCCTCTGTTTCACACTCAGATAAGTTCTTTGGGGTTATTGTTATCAGAGCACATTGACATTTTCGTGGGTTTTTTCTCTGTTTAGAGAATTAAAGCCTCGTGGTGAATGCGTCCCCCACCTGCTCTGTCTTCTCTCCTGAATGAATTCCTAAAAAGATTGTGCAGCCACACTTGGTGACCAAAATGAGCTGAACAACTGCCGTCTCTAATGCTGTGTAGCTCTGAGGAGGTAACAGCATCAGCAACAATTAAAAACAAAACCAAACAAAAAAAACCCCACCAAAATTAAAAAAAAAACAAAAAAACAAAAAAAAAACAAAAAAACAAACTAACAACAAAAACAAACCAACCAAACAAAAAACCTCAAACAAACAAACCACACAAAAAAAAAAAACCCAAAAAACCAAAAAAAACCACCGCAACAACAAAAAAAAACCCACAAAAACCAACAAAACACAACAAAAATGAAGTTTGCCTGCGCAAAAGTCACCCACTCACCTGTGGGGAAGGTCCTCAGGCTGCAGAACACAATCAGCCAGCTCAAAGCCTGGGCCATGGGAACTTGTGAGCAGTTCCTACAGAAAGAAAAGCTCAGAGCTTATGATTCAAATGTTTCTGGAGCAACTGGCGGTGGCTTTGTTGAGGCTCAGTGTAACCCAACCCCTTCCAGGCAATCACTTTGCAACCCAGCCCGAGGTGAAATGGACACGGAGCTGCACAAAGAGGAGCTGGACACGGAGCTAACCCCAGGGGAACTCCCCGCAGCCCTGCTCAGGCTAAAATGTGAGAAAACGCCTTGAAATGGGAGATAATGAACGCCCTTCAAGCATCCACAAGGAAAACTGGGAGCAGCTTGTCACCGTCTCGCTGGTGTCTCTGGCTGCCCGAGATCACCCCGAGGAAAGGGCCCTGCAGGGGCACAAATCTCTTCTTTCCCTTCAGCACCCGGGTGAAACATCCCCTGTTTGCCAGCTGTTTGTTCTGCAGTTGGAGGGTTTTGCTGGAAGCTGAAGACCCAGACGAACTCTCACCAAAGCAGGGTTCTCCCTCGTAATGCTCACCACCCCCTCATTTTTCCTTTTCCGAGGTAACTCTTCGATGGTGCTGGGCACTGCGGGGGAGAAAAGCTCTTCCAAGTTTCACAGAATCCCAGAACAGGTTGGGTTGGAAGGGAAATTAAAGATCAGTCCCACCCCGTGCCATGGGCAGGGACACTCCCACTGTCCCAGGGTGCTCCAAGCCCCGTCCAGCCTGGCCTTGGGCACTGCCAGGGATCCAGGGGCAGCCACAGCTGCTCTGGGCACCCTGTGCCAGGGCCTGCCCACCCTCACAGGCAGGAATTCCTTCCCAATATCCCATCTAAACCTTCTCTCTTCCAGTCTGAAGCCACTGCCCCTTGTCTGCTCTCTTCTGGAAGGGAGCTGAGGACAACTTGAGTGACAGCAAAGACCAGGGAAGGGCAGCCCTGGCACACACACAGAAGGAATTTCCCTCTAGGGCTGCCTGACTCCACTTCCTGAAAAAAGACCTTTATAACTCGGACCAAAACGGGAATTGTACATTATCCTTGAATTGTCCAAGTCCCCTGATGCAGGTGATGGAGAACACCTCCAGGCAGGAGGGAGGAGAAGCTCTGACCATGACAGAGAGGCCTCATGCCCCTCATCCCACCCAGCAAAGCACCGTCTGTTGCACTTCGAAAAGTCTTTAATTAAGCTGCTCCAGTAGAACTCAGATGTGTCTTTTCTTCCTATTCTACAACTATTCCTGGAAATCTCTGCAATTATCTTATATTACAGGCAAGAACTGCCAATTAAAACCTAATCAACACAGTGTAAAGGCAGGCACCAGGCCAAGTGCTTCTCATTTTCCTTCCCATTTTCGACCCGCTTGTCCCTCGTACTTGAGAAAGTTCAGAAGAGATGGAAGACACAGTAGGAGGCAGAAAAGATAAGAGGAAGGGTTTGATTCACTTTGTCTGGTTTCCAGTTCCCTAATTAACTGGAATACTCAGATTAATGCAGAGATAGCTCGCGGGTCAAATTCCCTCCTGTTGCACTACGGAATTCCCAGATTTATGCAGAGAGGATTCACAGGCCGAGCTCCCTCCTGGAGCACGGGGAAGGGTCAGCTGTTTAACTGTGCTCTCATCTGAGGGATGAAATCCTGACTTGTCCTTCCTCTGAGCAGCGCCCTGGGGCTCTGAGGGGCCGTGACTCGCTGGGTGTCACACCCTTATCTGGGATAGCAGCCCTGAGAATTCCCAATTCCCACCACAAAACCTCTCCAAGCAGGTTGTGATCCATGCCCATTTTGGACCTTCCCGCTTGCACTGTGTCCCGGAGCCAGCAACAAGGAAAACCTGCCCGGATAGCTTCTGCTCAAGCACAGAATCCCAGCGCCGCGAGGCAGCAGCGGCCTGGGACTCGCTCCAGGATTTTGGGATTTGCTTTCACACAGCAGCAGCAGCGTCGTTCATCCCAAACATCCCCAAACCCCTCCACTTCCCACTGAGCTCGCTTGTCCCGGCTGTAAAGAAAACCTGCTGTGATTTCATCCTCTTCTGCCGGCAAACAAATGGGCACGGGTTGAATTATAAATCAATCCATGGGGATGGGAATGTGGCTGCAGCAAGGAAAATAAATAGGAATGTCTTCTTCTCCATGCAGGTGTTGGAGGCCGACCAAGAATCAGCATATTCATCCCTCTGGGATACAAATAGCTCAGCTTCCAGCACTGACACACTCATCTCTCCTCTTGATATTGCTCCTGCAGCCCTGGCTGTGCTGGGAAAAGCTCTGACTTTTCCTGAACTGTTTGGTCAATCCTAAAGAAGCCAGTCAGCCCTGAAATATTTGGAGTCCTTCACCATTTTTCTTGATTTGACCCCAAAAAACTCATTCTGTTCAGCTCAGTGGCACCTGCCAGATGTGGAGTCAGCAGCACTACAAGGGCAGGAATTCCCCAGGGCAGGAATTTTGGGTGTTGAACGCACTGGGAGGGACAGGAATGGCCTGGAACCTCGCAGGGAGCTACAATCGCTCATCCTGAAATTGGTTTCCATTTCCACACAGGCAATTTTCCTCAGCCATCAAACCTGATAAAACATCCCTTTCCTAAATGAAAAATATGCAAATGCCCCAAATTGCACATCTCATTTCACCTACAGCGAGTGTGGAGGTGAAAAGGGGACGTGAGGAAAGGACACAGAGACAGCTCAAAGCTGGGGGAAGAGCAGGAGCTGGAAATCACATTATTATTTCATTACTTATTTGCACAGATAGAAATCTCAGCAGCACCAACAGCTCACAGAGGTTTCAAAACAAAGGGAAAAATCTGTGATTTTGAATTCAAAACTTCCTGTACAGCAGCAGGAAGGACATTTCCACTCCAAGCCACCACTTTGTTGGATAAAATGGCAGGGATGGCAGAGATGGGTGAGGGTGGGGCCTCCTCTCATGTGCTTCCCTCTCGCTTTTCCTCCTTCTTTCATTATTTTTATTACACAGACGGAATTTGTGGATTAATACATTAAAATTCCCCTTTTAAAGCTGCAAAGTCAGGGCTGCATCCTTCCTGCGGGCGTTTGTATAAATACACACCCCCTCATACAAAAATAACTCTGCAAGTCCCTTCTAAATGCCACCCATCAAGCACGTCCATAATCCACTGTGGGATTTGGGGCAGCTCCAGGGCTTCCCATACGTGCATCCCAATGACCCGGAGAGAAACAAAAAATGACCAAATACCACAAAATAACACCACTTACCAATACAAACCCCTCCAGATTTACTGAGAGGTGCTGCATTGATACAGAGGCCACTTTCCTGTTGTGCAGTCCTAGAGCAAGTTGGGAAAAGAGAACAAAAAACACCAGGTTTGATATGAAAAAAAAAAAGCAAGATCGGGGATACTTTGGGTTGGAAAAGACCTGAAAGATCATTGGGTTTGAAGCCCGTGCCTTGGGGGTGGCATGACCAGGCTGCCAACACACACCCAAGGTGTGACTGGAAGTGTTTCCCCTTCTGGAACGAACTGCAGCAGTGTAAAATCCCAGCACAGCTTTGTTATTCACGCTGAACTCTGTCCTTGCTGAGCTCACTCAGTTCAATACCGAATTTACAAAGGCAATAAACGACGTAGAGGAAAAATTAAATGGTGCA
The DNA here is from genome assembly GCA_013397975.1 of Machaerirhynchus nigripectus. Lineage (NCBI taxonomy): Eukaryota > Metazoa > Chordata > Aves > Passeriformes > Dicruridae > Machaerirhynchus > Machaerirhynchus nigripectus. Next base: position 760,973 of record VZRQ01005618.1, on the reverse strand, counting down.
GCACAGAAAATCAGACAAATCAGAGCTTCGGGAAAATTGAGATGAAGCACAGCTTTCCAGGCATCTCCAGCAGCACGTGGAAAGCTGATGGAACAGGCGAGAGCAAGGCAGCAGGAGGGGAGGCAAAAAACAAGGGGAGAATTGTAGAGGAACCAACAGCAAAACGTTCCTGGGTTTCCACAGGGCGAGGATTTGACAGCACTGCCATACCCTGTGTCAGGTGTATTTACATTCAACTCAGCTTTGACGGGGAGTGCTGGAACCAACAACAAATGGCAGGAGTTGCTGTGCCTACAGAGCCTTCCAGGCCTGCAGTGCAGAGCGGCAGAGGCAGCACAGACAGACGAGGGCTCTCACTCCGGGCTGGGGCTGGGAAGAGCTGTGCGAGCCCCAGGTGTTCACGGCTCGAGTGAGAAATGCTGCTAAAAGCACTCGTTAATCCCCCTCAGCCAGGCAAGGTCCCCTCGGTTTGCTTTGCACCTGTTGATGGATCAGCTCTGTCTCCTGCCCCACCGCAGATCAAACTGCGTTGGACGCTTTGTTTAGTGCTGTTGGTGGTGTCAGAGCATTTATCCCGCTTGTCTCTGAGCGGGGTGGGCAGAGAATTCTTCTTCTCTGAGACAGGCAGGACCAGACTGAGCCTTCCTTGCTGCAGCCTCACACGAGTTTTGATTTTCCTCTGCTGAGGCTGAAACAGCCCAGGGCTGTCCCTGGGTGTTGTCACAGGGCAGGCAACGCTTCCAAAATTTCATAAATCCCACTTCAACAACACAGGATGCATTTCTGATGGTGCTTCCTGCACCCTGAGAGGGTTCAAGCGACATTTGTTAAGCTGATCACGTAATTATACTGCAATTACTGAAAACTACACTGAGGCACTGCTGAAAATCTCGTATTTCTTCCCTTCATGAGAAGGGCAGGAAAAGCTCAGTCCCTTTTGAGCTCTGTTGGCCACAACCCTTCACATCCAGCTGTGCCCAGCAGCAATTATAATTCTTGGTGTCTTCCAACTCTGGAATCTGATTAACATCCCCTGATTTGCTGTCAAAAAGCACATCTGCAGTCACCCCCAGCAGCTGATGCTGCCTTCAGCTCCCACTGCTGCAAGGCTCGGAGGGCAGTGGCATCACAAATGTGGTTTGTGCATCACTGGGAAGTAAATAAACGGGAAAAAATGGGATCACCCTGGAAAACAGATACGTGTCATGTCTGTAAGTTCATCTCCTCGGTACAGGACCAGAAACCAGGTGCAGGAGAAGATAATCCAGGGAAATGTGGCCACTTCACAGGAGTATCCAGGAATGGAGGAGGGATGGAGCAGGAATGCCAGGGTCAGCATAGGACAGCCAGGGTGTTGTTTCTCCTCCCTCCACGTGAGTAGGAGGAGATTCATACCCGGAGGGCCTGAAGTCTGTAAATACCAACAGGAACTTGCAGCTTCGGTGCTGCACCTTTGGTTTAATCACAGAATCCTTCAGGTTGGAAAAGACCTCCCAGAGCATCGAGTCCGACCTTTAGCAACACAAAAATCCTCACAAGAACCAGACCTGGAGTCCAGCTGACCCAACCCTTTCCCTGCACTGATGAATTAGCACACAGTGCAGACAGGATCACAAGTTTGAAGGCTCCAACCAGCACCAGATCTGCTTTTGAGAGCCCCTGCTCTGCATTTTATTGGCAGACCAAACTGCTGCCACAGCAGAACTGGGAGGTAGCTGCTGACTCCAAGGAAATTGCAGTTTAATTTCAAAGTGCCCCCCGCCCCTGACGTTATTTATTTGCCTCTATTAATTAATAAAATCACAGGAGCAGGTGACAAAACAAAGGCATCAGCATAACCACCACGGATTTAAATATTGCTACGAGGGTGGTGAGTGCCCCTTCAAAAAAGTCTCTTCTTGCAGGGGACGGAGAAGTTTAAAGCCTCATACATCCTCTCAAAACCAGGATCGATTCTGTCAGCCAGCAGCAGCAGAAGTAACTCTTTTTAAGCCGTGCCAAGACCTTGCAGAAGATTTTAGCAGGGAAATTGGTCTGTGGCAGGAGTCTCCAAGGCCGAGCTGGCAGCTTAAGAGCCGGAGTCTAGAAAGAGAAAAAGCCTGAAGTGAGTGCCAGCAACAGAAGGTGAAATGATTGAAAGGAGTCCTGGGCAAGAGGAAAAAAAGGCTTTCAAAACACCAGGCTGGTAATTTATCAAAAGCTGCGAGTGTTATATTGAGGGACCTCAGATCACCCATCAGAGGCACTTAACGATTGCTCCCTCTCTTCATCCTCGGGTCCTGACAGAAGAGATGTTTCCAGTGCAGTGCTCAGATCCAGATTAAAGCAGTGAGCGGCTCCATCAGGACAGGGGAGATGAAACCAACGTGTCCATCCAGGAGGAAAAGCTTCAGGCCAGCTGGATCCCATCGGGAATTCATCTGAAAGCTGGAAATATTAAATATTCACACAATGTCTAACTGCAACTAAAGGGCGTTTATTAAAACTGAATTCCTGGCAGGAAACGCTGTCTTTAGCTTCTTTTAGCCAATATGATCCCAATTTCAGGGTTTTGTGGCCCGGGCTCATTTTGCAGCCCAGAACAAAGCTGCTTGGATGTTTATTTATCCCTGGAAGTTTTACAGAGCCAGCATTGTACAACTACAGTTTGAATGAGAGGTGCCTTCATCTGCTAGAAATGACAAGAGCAGGGGAAAAAAAAATGTGTTAAACCCACATTCCTGATTTATTCTCCACAGTGTGCCCAAAAATCATTATTTCTCATTTCCAAGCTTAAACACTTGAACAGCCACTTTATCTTGCTTTTACCAAGAAAGCCAGGAAGCTTCAGCGATTATGAAAAAAGCACTTGAAGACCTGCAGGCTGGCCCAGTCGTGCTGGCTCCATTCTTCCAAGCATCTCTCAGGTCCCTTTTCCACTGCAATGCCTTCTGTCAGCTGAGTTTCTGGAACTCACCCCTATTTCCAGGGGGGAATTTTAGCACAGGCACCAGAGCTGCATCCAGGGAACTGAAGAGATGAAACTCCGTCCTTGCTGTGGAGAAATCTCCAAAGCTATTGTTAAAATCACCTATTCCTCGGAACAAAGGCCGTGCTCCATTTAATGGGGTTTTTTTTCTGTGCTGGTGAGTCACTGTCGCTCAGCAAGCAGCACTAAAAAGTTCATTTAAGCTTTGCCTGAAAGTTCATTTAAGTTTTTCCCTCAAAGATCCACTTCACAGGCTTAAGAAAGGGAAGAAATTTAAACATCTCTGATTGGCAGCACTTCTAATGGAGAAAGTGGCTCTGGGAAATTCTGCCAAGTGAGACATGGAAACAAATCTCAGTTCCTAAACTCCGGTGCTTCTCACTGAATGTTTCTTTCTTCTTTTTAACAGAAGAAAAACCAACATCAGAGGGCAGGGCACGGCGTTCCGGGATCCTCAGAGCTGTTATCTTTATTTACAGATATTTACTCTCCTGTCACCCAGTGTACTTCCCCCAGGAAAGCCCTTGGGACTCAGGGCACTGAATGTGTTTTACATTTACTGGGATACTGAGGCACATTTGCTGTAAATCCGTGAAGGAAGGACTTTTTGGGGGGTTCTGTCCTGCGCTAACCAAGGTACAGAGCCAACCCTTCGGGCACCTGCCCTGTGCTGTGTAATTAGACAAGTTTCCTACTGCTTTGACTGGATTTGGCTGAATCAGAGAAAAACAGCCTGGAATTGAGTGGTTTCTGCCCCACTGGATGCCCAGTTACCTTCCAGGAGTGGCAGTGCCTTAGGGTGCAACGCTAAAAGCTTTTCCAGACCCTCCTTTTAGTGCCTTGCCTAAGGCCAAAAAGAATTTAAAGCACAGCAGGGACCAGAGCCCCAGAACTCCCAAATTTAGGAGCCTCCTGCTCTACCTGAACTTCACATTTTCTGCGAGCACCCAGTTCAAGCTGCTGTTTCACCACAGAACCTGAGATTCAGACACATTATTTCCCCATTAACTCCTTCAGGAAAAGCCGTTCCCATCCGTTCAGTAGGTGTGGATGGATTGTTGGTTATTCCCATCCAGCAAACCTGGGAACAGCCCCGAACTGGCCGCTCCCCGTGGACGTTTAAGCCATGCAGATGCTGCATTTCAGATCCTTGTCCACGTGCTCCTTCAGGGCAGCGTGAATTACAAAGAAAACCATGCAGCCACAGGTTAAAACACTCAGCAGGGTTAAGTGAACTTGGTTTTAAACATCTGGATTACATCCTCATCTGCAAGGGACTGAGAAATCCTCCCATTCCCCGCTCTGGATGCTCTCCCATTATCCCTCCTTTCCCACCCACTCAAGTTGCAGATGTCCCCAAAAATTACCTTGATTTATAATAAACTATATAATCAGTAATAAATAAATAATAATATTTAATACAATAATACATTTATAATCAGTAATAATAAATTTATAATCAGCAGCCAAGTGTCCCGTAGCTCTTCCCTCGGGTCAGGCCACCCCAAAAGAGGTCGTGTTTACAGGCCAGCCTTGTACCCACACCTGGACATAACTGCCTGCCTTACTCCTTCCTAAACCCACGGCTCGGCTCGTGGAGCAGCCCAGGGAGTTTTTTTTAATCCCTGCTTAGCCTAGCATGAAATTGTTTTGCAGGTAGCGATGAATCCCGCGGCGGCTTCTCCCCGTGTTGGGTGATCCTGCATTTTGGCCGCAATAACCCCTTGCAACGCTATAGGCTGGGGACAGAGTGGCTGGACAGTGCCCA
>VZRQ01005618.1:742515-755250 GCA_013397975.1 Machaerirhynchus nigripectus | reverse complement strand
TGTCACACCAGCTGTGTCCAGAAAGCCCTTTGGCATCCCCTGTGGCTGCACATCTCCTGCTCCCGGCGTTTGAGGCGCTGCTTTTCACTTCTCCTCAGCCAAGCGGGCGGCTCCTTGCACGGAGGGGTGGCTGGCAGCTCCCTGACGGTTCCAGACAAAAGGTTTTGCTGCAAAAGGCTTTCGGTTTTGTTGTTCGTCGTCTCGGGTTGGCCGGGCAGCGCAAGTGAGGGGCTGCTTCTCACTACTCTGCTTTCTTTCCGTTTTAAACTGCGTTTTTCCTTAGAAAAACAGAACCAGGCACCTTTGAGAACAATTCGTCTCTTTTACCAGGTGAACTAAAGGTGGGGATTTTTATAAAGGGAGGGATCTGTGTTCAGTTTGTCCCTCTCAGTGCTGGGACAGTGCTTAACCCCCAGCTAAGATCGGTCACCTTGTCCTACTGCCATTCCAATCCCTAAGTTTCCCCCACGCTCGTTGTTCTCTCTTTGCCTCCACTCCTCATTTATCCTCATTTCTCTTCATTCAGCTCCTTACTCTTTCCAGCGCTGGCATTCCTGTCTTCCCCCTTTCCCCTGAGCCTGTCGTGCCTCTGATCCTTGCTCCTTCCAGCCACCACCACTGGGCTCTCATTTTCCTACCGAGCTGCCACAGCTGGAGGAATTCAAGGAGGTTTTGTCTGACTGGAGAAGGACTTTACAGGAATCCCATCTCCCTCCTGGGACATCACACAGCTGACTCCCGATTTGTTGATCGTAATTTCTGCAGGACAAAGGCAGCAATGAATTTATTTCCCACACTTCAGGGTCACCTGGAGCTGTTCTTACCCACGGAAATTTTCTTCAGCACTTGGCAACTCTATTCTGGGCCAGGAATCCAATTTTACTTATTCTTCACCGTGAGCAAGAATGGCAGAATTGAGCACTCAAAGGCCTCTACATTAAGATATTTTTCATCAAAATAACCCCAAAACTCACAGATGTGACTTTTTCCTCACCACGTATCCCCTGACCTTAACTTCTCTGGAAGTCTGAGCCCTGGAAGTCTTGCAAGTGTTACAAATCTGCACGTAGCCAAGCTCTTAGAGGAAGAAATGTCAGTCTCTAATAGCTGAGCCCACTTCAAATCATCCAGCTTGCCTGGAAAGACTGTTTGACCAATTTCCAAGAATACCAATCACACGGTAAATTCTCTTACTGGAAATTCAAGGAAGAAAAAAGATTGCTTGGTGAAACGTCACCGAGTGAAAAGCATTTGGTAGGGAGAAAAAGCACTGAAACTTGTTTTCTCTTGATATTTACCCGTTTTGTTTACATCTGGAAAAATGAATGTCAATTCCACTTCAAAATCAAAGCGTTTTGTATTTATGTTTTTTGTACTCTGTTTGCCTTTAAAGCCACGAGGATATTCACAAGGAATTTTCTGAGAAAACAATGGTTGTCACTCTCATTGTTCTCCCTTCCCCACTGCAGCAGAAAAGAGAGATAATCTCAAAGCTGTCTCTAAACAGAATTCGTATTCAGAGCATTTATTGCTTTAATTATTGTTTGCATATGAAATTTGGGACAGCAGCCCTCTCAGGGGACAGCTGCCCTCACCAGCTGAGCAGCCGCCTGGGGGGGAAGGCCCAGGGGTTCTCTCCTCAGCTCATCCCACAGAAATCCCCACCCAGCACTCCTGAAACCAGGTCTGGGGCTGATCCTGCTGCTCCCTGGGGTGCAGGGGATGTGTCCGTCCTGCCCAGTGGGGGATCCAAACTCAGATTTCCCAGGGAAGGACGAGATGGTGCAGGTACAACCGGGGCTCAGCCGGGCTGGCTCACACAGAGGGGCTTCTTCAGCGGCAGCTGGAGAATTTTGCAGTGTGGTTTTTGTAGCTCTGCAGGGCCAGCAAAGATTTGCCTCCTCACCCCTTGGCTCCAGGCTCCATCCTCACCTAAGAGAGCAAAACTTGGCCACTCTCAGTGAAGCAGATCGAGTCTTCCCATCACTCAAACCCCCACAAATAACTCAGCGGAGATTTCACATCACGAGACCAGAGCCAGAATGCTTTGCACCACCAGCAGCTGCCGTGGCTTTCGTTGTGGAAACCAGTTTGGCTTTGAACCTGACTCTCCCCTGTGTGATCCTCGGATGACAGCTGGCACTTCACAGCCAGCTGCACCACCCCTGGGACAAGGCAAACACACCCGGGATCCACAGGGCTGCCACCAGCAGCATCAGCTCGCTGCACCAGCAGCCAGCACTTGGAGGAAAAGATGCCAAAACAGTGAAAGCAGCTTAAAATAAACAGAAAAACCAGGTGATTTTTGCGGGTAATTCACAGACCAGGGTTATTTTCCCAAAAGCTGTGTTAGCTACGACATTATCAGCGCCACAGACACCTGTAACAGCTGAAGTGGATGAAACGTTGGAGGAGTGATGCTTGAACAAGTGGGAAGTGTTTTCCCAGTGCCAGTGTGCAGAGCTGTCCTTGGCTGGGCTGCCACGGCAATCCCAGCTCCTGTTTCCATATCCTGCCTCCCTTTTGACATTGCAATCATGGCCAGGTCGGGGATGGAGACCCTTCAGGAAATTGAACTGCAGCTTAATTGTCAGCTCAGAGAGACAAAGGCAGAAAAACACCGGTTTGAGAGCTGGGTCTGGGAAATCTTGGCAGGGAAAGGACCCTGAGAGAACGAGTTGTATTCATGAGGAGTACGAGAGAATCATTTTCAAAGCAGGGGGTTTCATTTTCTTCTTCATTCTGGGCTTTCATTTCCTCCTTCAATCTCGGCTTTTGAGCACCAAGACGTGTGCCACCAGCTCCAAAGCCATTTCAGCACCAAATAACCTCGGAACAGGAAAATTACAGCTCCGGCTCCCACCAAACTGGGAGCAATACAGGCTCAGAAGGAAGGTGCTTTATTTTCGGGATGGCACAGCAGGTGTGGGAACCCATCTGGCTTCAAGACAATCAGCACCATTATTAATCATCAAAAGAACCCAGTGGCTGGGGAAAGAACAGCAGCAAGGGGCCTAAAGGGAATTAAATTCTGCTTCTGGGGAGGGCTCTGCATTTTAGCTGCTGCAGAATAAAACACGCGAGGTCATTGTACAGCAGTGGAACTCAGGGAAGTTTCACCTTGCAGTCCTTTTTTAGGGGGAGGTTTAAGGGTGTTGATGAGTTCTTGCCCTCTCTGGGTATGAAGGCGCTGGAAAAATCCCAGCAGATCAGCTCAGAGTGCTGCACTGCCAGCACTTCATCACCTGCACAGCTCCACTTCAGCTTCACTCCACGGACAACCCTGGAGGCTGAGGGAGAAAGAATGAGAATACCCCTAAAATTCTACTCCCTCCTGCAGATCCAGAGCAGAAGAAATGGTCCATGGGCTTAATAATGTGATTTACAGGGCAGGAAGAGGGGACAGCATCAGGCCAGGCTGGCTGGGGAGGGGGAATAATTCTTCAGAGTTACTCACTCAGAATTTCCCTCCCAGTCCCTGAAACTTCTCCACGAGGCAGCCAGGAGTCCAAACCCTCCCGGTGGGCTTTCAGCACTCAATACTTGGAATAAATCCTTGCTCAGGATGGTTCCAGATCAGACTCCAGACAGCAATTTCCAGACCCCTCAGAAGCCAAGGGAAACAGTAAATACCTGCAATACCCGTCCTAAAAAAGGCTCTTGCTTCTCACCACTGCTGGGAAAACCCCAGCAAAGTCATTTTCTGATGAATAAACGGTTTTGTGCAGCAACACAGAAACAGAAGTGAGAAAATACAGGCACCCAGAGCAAAGTTTAAATTCAAACAGCTTCCAAAACCAGCTACAAACGAAGCAGTAACCAGCCAAGAGAGACTAAAGGAGGTAGAACACAACATAATCCCCAAAACAAACCATCACAATAATCAATTCCTTCAGCAGCCAAGGCCTGAGCTAAGCACTCTGCTTTGATAGCGTTTATTCAGGCCATTATTTCTGAGATATTGTGTCAGCAGAGGAAAAGCAAGCTGGGGTCTGTTATTTATCTACACACACTTGCTCTGTGCAAATGTAAGCTGTTGGGGCTTTTTTCCAAATAAACACCGCGGTAGAGGCAGCTGCAGAGCAACAAAAACATGGCAAAAGAATCAATCTCACGGAAGAAATGGGCGGAAGAGAAACCAAACCTGTGTTCCAACACCTCCTGCCCCTGCCAAGCCTTTCCAAGCATTCACAAACGAGGAGTTTGTTTGGAACTGGGAATTCCTCCTCAGCTGCCACCCACTGGAACAACCTCACGCTCTCACTGCTGCCCTCCTGACCTCGAGCAGATTCCCCCAGTGTTTTCTGCCAGCAGCCTGCATCGCCTCAGCTGCCTGATCTTCCAAGGGAGCGCGAAACATTCCCGAAAATTCCACATTTTTGGATGTGAGCGCAGGAACACGGCGGTGTTTAGGGCAGCCATGGATTCATGGGGGAAACCCCCCCCAGCCCACGCACCGGGATTTACGCAGTGCCTGGGAAATCTGTGTGGTTTTTTTTACGCCAGCTTCTCGTTCTCTTTTCCACCACACAGAATTCGGATTGCAACCGAAGTTCAAAGACACCAAGCAGCTTCTCTTTCCTTCCTCGTTGTCCAGCATTCCCTCTGAAATACTAACCCAACTGAAAGCAATAAAAAATCAGAGTAAACCAGCACCTAAACCGAGCGAATCAGACGAGCATCAGGGGGTTTTTGGCACAGGTTTCTGTGTTTGCTGCAAGGGCAGCAGGGACTGAGCCTTGCCAGGGAAATGGCTCATCCAAAGATGTCACCTCAGCTGGGGACGAAGGACAAACAGCCCCACTTCCCTCCCTGCTGCAGGTGAACGCTGCAGCCACCTGCAAGGTCAATAAAGCAGCAGAAAGACTCATCAGGGGAACTTTCATCACTGGCAAGTACTTGGCTGTTCTGCGCCTGCTGAGTTGGTTCCCACAGCGATGGACTCTTTTTGATGGCCTTTTTTTTTTGGTGAGAGTCAACAATTCGGAGTGTCTGAGGCATTAAAGCCACGTTTTCACCCTGGTGTGGGGTTTCTATCTGCCACATTTTTATTTTTGAAGCGTATTTTCCACCCCCCCACTCAAAAATCAAGCAAAAACTACCAGTGACTGAGCTTTTTTTTTTGGTTGTTTTGAAAGGATTCCGAAGCAATTCCAGCTGACACAGGAAGTGTGAAATCGTGGCACCTCTCGCTGCCTTTCCAGCCCCATCTTTCCCCCTCCTCCTTTTCAGGAGCAGTGACAGTGCCCTGCCAACGGCTCCGCTTTCGCTGCAACCTTCAATTTACCAGTCACCACCAAAAAGCGTCCGGGAGAAGAGCTTAATGCTTTAATTGGTGCTCCTTTTAAAGAGTTCATTAGGCAGGCAGCACTTTGGGCCTGGTTTTCCAGCCCATCCGACCTTGCCAGGGGCTGGGATCAAGCAGGGACGTGAATTACCAAGCCCTGGGTCATCTCTGCCTTTGCAGAGGCACGGAGGTGCTGCCGCTGGGTCCTGGGGAGCAGAGGCGGCGTGTGGAGGGGTTCAGATGCTGTTTGTTCCCTGCTGTCACCCCCGGCTGGGCAGCTCAGGGATGGATTGCACAGGTCAGCACCTCCAGCAAAGGGACTGGGGGAACAGCTTGGGGAAAAGGCTCTGGAAATGGAAGGATTTTTGCTTTCTGCTCCACAGGGGCGTTCCAGTGCCATGGAGACTGCAGCAGGAAGGGAGCACTCGAGAGCTGTCTCCTTCGCGTTGCCTCTCTCCACTGCAGAGCTGGAGTCAGGAGCAGTTTTACACAAACCTGGGAGATTTTCTAGGGGAAAAAAACGGGATGGAGCAGAGTCTAGAGTGGAGCACACGGTCACCCTGAGCGTGGAGTGAATTAGTGCTCAGGTCTTTGGAGATCTGCGCCTCACTCCCAGGTCCGGCATCCACTCATGGCAAGAATTCAGGATGAGGTCAGGCTGATGTCTCTGCCTCAGCCTCACACCAGTGGATTTTTGCCCCTTCTGGAGGTGTGCCACGGTCTGAAGCTCCAACCTCTGACCCTTAATGATGCGATTTTTTCAGGGCAGCTTTATCTGAAACGTGAGTCCCTCTCAGAAACCCCTCACCAGGCCACAAACCCAGAAAAACGAAAGGAAATGCAGCTATTTCAAAGCCTCGAGTCTCCCACCTCTCAGTGTCCTGCTTCCCCAAGGTGTCTTTGTGCTTCTTTGACTGACATTTCAATTTCCAGTGGGAAAAAACCAAAACCATTCAACTTCATGTTAAAAACTACCCTCGGACCAAGCACAAACCAGATCTCAAAGGAGCTGGATCTGAAGGGATCCGCTGACACTCAGCATCTCCACAAATCTCGGGAGTAACAAAGGACGTTAGGCAGAGAAAGCAGGGAGGAAACAGCACTTTTGGAGCTGAGACAGAAAGGTTCAGCCTTGCCATAACCACTCAGTGTCAGAGGAGTCACGGGAGAAGGCAATTATCCCGAAAACGGTAGCAGGGGATCTCATCACTTCGAAAAACACGTAAGGAAATCATTTCCCACGACGTAAACAGATTTTCTTGGGGAAAACCAAAGGAACTGTTAAGAGGTGCAGCTGTACAGTTCTGACTGTGCAGCAGAGCAGTATCAGGTGTTCAGGCACAATCTTGAAACTGTTAATTACCCAGTTCTTGGAGCTGTAGGAAATGATCACTGTTTGGGAAAAAAAAAAAACCAAACCAAAAAAATATTCAGCTACGTTTCCTGCCACTGGACAAAAATTAGGGCACATGAAGAGAGAGCTCCCGGGCTTTCAGCGTTCAGTTCACAAATCCATAGCAAAATAAACATTTTACCTCCCACGTTTCAACCCCAAAAGCTTTTTTTCTGAAGGAATGTCCACCCCTCCACTCCTCCGTCCCCTCAGGAAGGCTCCAGGTCCATGGCTTAAAGGAAAATTAAGAGGTGTCTTCTCCAAGGTGTTGGCAGCACCTTCCGAGCTCAGCTCCTGCTGCATCATCTTCTCACTGAGTTTAATGCCTGGAATTGGGAGCAGAATGAAGATTCCACGGGGCCATCTTTGCAGCCACATTTTATAGGTCAGCCTGAAGCCACGGGGGAAGGTTTGGGGATGTTTTTAAGGGCGTTCCAACTTCTTTCCTTTGGCAGTGCCTGGTGTTCTCTTTCAAGAGGAGCCGTTGCCCAGCAAGGCGCTCAGTTGGAAACTTCACCCCTTTTGACCCAAACGTTCCATGCCACCCCAAAGCTCTTTGGCTTCCCTGAGCACATGCAGAAACAAGCAGAATGTCCTCTCTGGGCTGTTAATATCAAAGCAGAAACACACCAGCATCGTGACGCCGTGTTTGAACGCGAACAAGGGGTGAGGTTCAGCCAACACCCCGCCGAGTTATTTCCCCTTTTTCTCGCTGCAGCGGGAGAAAATGAGGGGCTGTGTCCGAGGGAAGTTTGGCAGCACTGAGAAAGGACAGACGGGGGGAGCAGGCTCACATCTGGGTGGTGCTGAGCTGAGGGTCCCTCCTGGACCCCCTCCCACCTCCATCCCCACCCTCCCTGGTGTCACTTCCCTCGGTACCTCAGCGCCCTCGTTTTTCAAGCTCGGAATGAAAAGCGAGACAGCAGAAATTGAATCTCTTCGCACTGACCATGACATCTCCCCGCATTAATTTCCTGTTTAATCAATTATACTACTTCTCACAAAAGTGATTTTTTTTTTCCCAGGGAAATGCATAAAGCCAGAAAGATGTCCCTAAACGATTCGAGCCATGCATTTGGCAAGTTCAGTTCTTCAATAACTGCTTGGGAAGAATGAAAATGACGCTTCGATCTTAATTGGAAAACAAAATGCATATTGTGAGGAGATTTAATGGCAGTCGTGAGGCATCACAGCCATCAGGCACTTGCAGGGTGATATTCAAGCTGAAAACAACCTCTTATTTCAGGGCAAACACACGTTCAGCCCAGTCCTGAAAATCTCCACTCTGATTTAAACAGAAGAGATCCCTCCTGTTGAATTTTCAGAGCTAAGACTAAACCCTCGCCTAACTACACCGCTCGTGAGTTAAGGCAGGACCAGTTTCAGACTTTTACCAGCTGGAAATGATTGTGAGCATGGGAGTGGCATTGCTGGGCACCCCACCATGGGCATCAGCAGAACGTTGTTTGGAAATGATAAACTGGGACGTGCTGCCTCGTGAGTAACGCGGCTTCATCACAGAACGATGGCTCGGAAAGAAATCCAAGTCCTTGGGCATTTCAGCAAACATTTTTGTGCCTTAAAGAGGGAGAAAGGGAAGAGATGTGTGAAGAGGAGACGCAGAAACAGCTCCTGAGCTGCTGCTGGTGGCTTTTCAGCCAACTCCTCAGCGGGGCTGATGAAGATCCCAAACAACTTCACTGCAGTAACAACTGACTTTAGCGATTTTATGGCTCATTTTGGAGCCATTCAGCCAAACTCTCAATCTTGGGAGTCTTACCAGCTATTGAACTGTGTTCTCACGTATTTCCAGGGTACCTGATGACATCAGGCAAGACAACAGCTGCATATATGAAGGTTATGGGACATAGCTGGTATTTGAGGCATCCTACATCTGAGTTCCCCCAGAGGAGAGGAAGCTGTGAATGTTACGCAGAACAGCCATAAACTGCTTTACCAGGGCCAGTTAAAACATATTCCAGACCTTTATTCAGTGTGATTTCGAAGCGGGAATCCTCTGTAAGGTGAGCACTTCACACGAGCTCAGACAGGGAGATGCTTCTGTAAATGTTTTCCTATTCAGAGAATTTGGTCGAGGTGCTTTAGGCACCTGAAGCACTTCTGAAATTTCAGCACAAAGAACATTCAGAGCATGTCCTGAAGCCATTTCCAGAAGCCAGCCAGAAGGTGAATTACCTGCTTTCTTCTGAGCTAAAATTCCTCAAGGAAACCCCGGGGCTGCAGAAGGTAAAACACAATGGTTGTGCAATCTGAGAGGTTTCTAATGAAAAGTTCCTTGCTGTGGTTCTTCCAGGCTTTGATCATTCCTCTTTTGCATTCACAGGAAACAGGATCCATTTAAAGTATCACACCCATCATGTTCATTATCCACCACCAGGAAAAGCTGCAATCCTTTGAGGGATGCCTGCAAAGCTTCCTCCCATTTCCCTCTTCATTTCGTTTTTATTTATGATACTTAATATTCAGCCCGGATGATAATTTCAGGAACTCTCCCCCAATTAATAACATGGAGATTTATGCAGTTCTCTAGTTTGCATACTTAATTTCCCCCACAGTTTGTCTGCTTTACTATAATTCCTCTGGTGTTTACTTTGTCTTGATAATGTTGCAAGGTTAAAAAGGAGCTATCACTTGAACATTCATTATTAATTCCTCCTAAGTATCTCCAATTAATTTCCTGAATAGATTGGTACTTTATGACATTTGTTATTGATTGTTTGGAAGCAAACTTCCAATTACCAACGGAGTTTTCCTAGGTCAAAACTTGGAATATTCTTCTGCTCAGCACAGCAGGTTTAAAGAGGCAGAAGCTCTTTTAGAGTCACAGCTGAAGCACAAATGATGAAACAGCCCCAAAATCCTCTGTTTTTTCAGCTGTATTTCAATTGACAGGCACAACTGTAAATAAAGACAGATTCCTTTTGGCAAAGACAAACAAATTCTACAGCTGTAGCTTCATCAACATTGTGGGATCCAAATTACAGCAATCCCGTGGCAGAAACGCAAGCTCACCACAAAAAAAATACCAGGTGAGCAAGAGGCAGACACAGAACCTAGAGAACCAAAGAGATTTCTTGTCCAACTGCCAAAGTTAAGGGAGAAGGAGACCAAAAACACTGCCCAGGCACTGAAGGTTCTCAATTTCAGCACCAGTCTCTTCCTTCTGTTCCTCACAAAAGCAGTTCCTGAGTGCTGGCAGACAAAAGGAAGGCCCCCGGGGATTATCTGTGGGTCTTTAATCTCCCCTCTGTCTGGATGCTTTGTAAGGAATTTAGCTCAGAGCCCCAAAAGCAGCAAGAATCTGACTCAAGGATACAAACACACCCAGCTCCCTCTGCTCAGTTCACATCCGAGGCAAGAAGAGCTCCAAGCAGGGGTTTTTTAAAATCCCACCGGAGGATCATTCTGAGATAACTTCCATCTCCCCATGGCCATTCAATCCTGCCCTTCAAACGAGGTTTAAGCATCTCTGTCCACTCCATTTTTCTCATGGACACTGTGGGTGTGGGAAATAAGGATCCCAAAGCCCTTCTTAATCAAGGCAACCCTAAACCTCTTTGCAGAAATACCATTATTGGGCTGGCCTCTCTCTCCTCTGCTTCATCAACACATCCTGGTTAGAAAACCAGGAGTAAAGTGAAATAAAGTTGTTGTTCTCATCCAGCTGCCTGTGTCAGTCAAGAGCTAAAAGCTCCAAGGTTCTCCTCAGCCCCCTTTGCTTTCCTGCCCCTTCTGCTGCACGAACCACGTCAGGCAGCGCTTGGCTTCTGCAATCAGCATTTACCCAGGGAGCTCCGTGATTGGCACCGCCGGGAAAGAAAGGAAATGCAAATGGAAAAGGAGATGCCAGTGGGGGAACCTGCTCAACCCAACTGAAAAATAACTCATTTAGCAGAAATCGTTGGGAGAAATAAATGCTGTCAGAGGCAGGAGTCAAACAGTAAATAAGCCTTAGCCAATTTCAACGTGGAGCTGCTTAAAAACATCCCTCACTGTAATGTGCAGTTTAAGCACTTAGGAAAATTGCCAGGAGGTGTCAAAACAGCCAAAAGAAGCCTGAAAATAAAACTGCACGTAAATAAATCCCCCTCAGCCCTGCCAAAGGCCTCGTGTTCACTAACTTCCATAAAGCTCTGCTGTACTGAGGGGAGAGCTGTTTTCCAGACTTTTGTGGCCAGAGGATGTTGATTTCTCCTTTTCCGTGCATAAACTGCCTTCTTCTGTACCCCTGAAGCCAAAATTCCAGCCTCAGTTCTGTGATATTTGGCATCTCGGTACCTTTGCACTTAATTATCCTTCAAAAGATCAGAAAGGATGAGGACAGGTGTGTTCTGGGGGTTTTTTGTCGTTATTTGCCTAGATATAAACACACCCTCAAATATTCTTATTTCTCATCACTTCACTGGAAAAGCTGGGGCTGAACACGGCAGAGATGATCAAACCTTCACTGGGAGAGTCTCAGCCAGAGAACTGAACTTCAGAGTTACTGAATCAGAAGAAGTCTGTTGGTTTCCCACTCCTCCTTCCCCATTATTCCCTTCTTTCCCTTTCCTTACTCCCCGGAGCAGGTGCACACACCCGCCCTGCTGATTTCCCTTCGGCAGCCAGCGCTAATTAGCGTTTCACGGCCAGCCCCCTCTCCAAACGCCTGTTTCCATTGCAGGTGGAGTTTAAAGGCAGCAGTGTCACCACTGCCCACCAGAGCTGCCTCCCTCCCGCCCCAGCACTGCCCGAGGTCTCCTGAGCTCAGCCTTACCCTGGATCAGTGCCTTCAGAGGGGGACTGAGAAAGCTCCTGCTGCTGCTGCAGGAAGTTGTACAGGCCAGAGAGGACAATAATCTGCATTTCAGCAGTGCCTCAGGAGCTGCAGCCCCTCACCTGCCCTGCTTTCTGCCCTGGAGGTGGCAGCTCTGGCGCTCAGCACAAACACTTTGTCTCCTGGCTACAACCCAGCACAGACACCAAAACCACTCTCACAGCTGTCCCTGCACCAGATATGGCCACAAATGCACACCAGGTCGAGCTAAAAATCGGTGTTTCTCGCAAGTGTGAGCGCACCTGCTGTGGAGACGTGCCCAGGGCACACTTTGCCCCCAGACACAGCAGCACCCTCCAGCACAACACAGCAGCAGCCACCTGAGAGGGCAGAGAGCACAGAAACACCTTCCCAGGCTCAGCCACCACCTTCTCACCAGCCACTTCATTTCTATGATGCCATTTTTATCTCTGGATTGGGAAATCCTGCTCTGGAATCTTGCTTTGCAAGAGAAGTTAGGTGATGCTTTCAAATCATTTTTAGGTTTCCACATGAAACAAGAGCTCTCAGCGTTCCTGTAAATGCAGGCTGCAAGAGAACAAGTGCAAAGCAGTTGTCAGAAAACTTCTTGGGGGCTCAGCAACTGTGGTTGGAAAAGCCCCCCAAGGGCATGAGAAGAGCTGCTTTTATCTGTTCCTGCTGTGCCACCACTCCCTCCTTATCCCACGTTGTGCCAGTGGCATCCAAAGCAGGGGAGTGGGATTAAATATTAAACATTAAATAACACTCTGGGTGTCAATTTGCTGCGGATAAAGCTGGAGAATGTGGCCAGTGAACATCAAAACCGATTTAAGGAGTCCGCAGGAGCAGGCTCCTGGCAGCACCTTCTCCTTGTCACTACAGGAGCCAGGATTCCCTGGTTTGCAAGCCCATGGGACGGTCTCCGGTTCCTCAGACACTGAAGTTTCAGCATCTCAAGTTAAAAATGCGGATGGGCCGTTCCCCAGGAAGTCAGGGTGTCCCCCTGAGGGTCTCAGCTCTGCCATGAGATCCCCTCCCATCCCCCACCAGGAAAAGGCACCTCCTTGTCCCTCTCCCTGCCCAGCTCTGCTGAGGAGTTCCGGAGTGAGGAGAGAGGTGCTCCTGTGTTCCCGGCAGGGAAGGGGAGGGAGCCTGCTCTGGAGCTCGGATGGCGCTGCTCAGCACGGCTCTCCTGAGCAGATGGAGCCCCTTCCTCCCCAGGAAACGCTTCCCACTGATGCCATGATGATTTTTGTC
>VZRQ01005618.1:613963-742366 GCA_013397975.1 Machaerirhynchus nigripectus | reverse complement strand
CCTAAGGATCCTTACAATAAATACCAAGGTAATGCCCTTTTCCCCTTCTAACCGTGTTCGCCTCTTGATTTTAAGACCAGGAAAAGGCATCACCACTGCTCAGCCCAGGGCAGAGTCACCCACACACCTGCCACAGCAGCAGAGGTTCCAGGGATGGGGCCAAACAGGAGCAGTGACAGCCACGCTGCCCCCAAGGAAGCGACCCAGCACCACAGAGGAGCCTTTGGTTTGGAATTCCCTGTTCCCTCCTGCCAAGGAGCATCCAACCCACCAGAAGTGAGCCAAAACGCTCCTACAAACCTCCCCAGCCCAACTTTGTCCTACCTCTTGCTGCCATGTCTGTCCCTGCTTCTGCTTTGAAGGAGTTTCACAGACCCACAGCCCTTCACATGGATCTCCAATTCCACGGGCACCCGTGTTCCCAGAAATCCCATTTAATTAAACAGCTGCCAGGGATTTAAATCCAGTGGGAGTTCCAGTTTGCCAGGGGATTCATTTTACAGGAGACTGCAATGACTGAGGTGAAAAATTCTGCTCAACTGCAATGAGAGAATCTCTACCCCAAATTCTGGGAATTTTAGGCTGGCAGAAAATAGAACCCTGCAGGGTTTTCGGTTTTTTTTTTTTTTCCTCTTAGCATCTGCAAAAAATTGTCCCTGTCCAAAAATTTAACAGTTTTCACTACACTGCCTACAATTTAAAGCAATTCCTCTATTAATATTCAGCCCAAAAAAACCCCTGAAAGTAAAGTAAAATTGCTTCACACATTGTAAACAAGTTTTACACCCCCAAAATACCGAGCACAAGCTACTCTGCTTTTTATTTCACGAGGAAATCAACCAAAATACGACCTCTCTGCACTGCTGAGAGCTGTTCCCATAAAAGTCTTGGGACATATTCCAAGCCCTCCTTCTTAATGAGCCTCACGGCACCACCACAGGAATTTAACCCGGGAGGGAGCAGGGAGGCAGGCTCCAAACACAGGAGCTGGAGCAGACGGATAAATGGGATGTGTCAGCTCCAGGGCAGGTCCCAGCAGCCCTGCAGGATGGCAGGCAGGGTTCGGGATGGAATTTTCAGGATGGAATTTTAAGGATGGCAGGCAGGGTTCAGGATGGAATTTTCAGGATGGCAGGCAGGTTTCAAGGTGGAATTTTCAGGGTGGAATTTTCAGGGTGGAATTTTCAGGGTGGCAGGCAGGGTTCAGGATAGCAGGCAGGTTTCATGATGGAATTTTCAGAATGGAATTTTTAGGATGGCAGGCAGGGTTCAGGATGGAATTTGCAGGGTGGAATTTTCAGGATGGAATTTTCAGGATGGCAGGCAGGGTTCAGGATGGAATTTTCAGGATGGAATTTTCAGGGTGGAATTTTCAGGATGGCAGGCAGGGTTCAGGATGGAATTTGCAGGGTGGAGTTTTCAGGCTAACAGTGAGGTTTCAGGATGGAATTTGAGCTCCTGGGGACTCCACTGAGGCCAGGAAGGGCCTTCACCACGTCCTACGTGGAGCTGTGTGCACGTGCAGCGGGTGAAAATGAGCAGTCTAATCCCACACAAACTGCATTCCTAAATCCTGGAGGATCAGGGTGAGCAGCAAGGCCGGACAGGGACCAGGAGAGCACATCAGAGAAGCAAATAAACTGCAGAGAAGTCAAGTGGCCTTTGCTGTACCACCATGGGCACTCCCCAGCTGAACAACTCCTTGCAGGCACTGAATTTCCCGTTACCAGCCCAGAGCCAAGCCTTGGATTGCTGGACATCCTGACAAACGCATCCCACCGGGAATTCCGTGGGGGTTTGGTGGCTCCTTCAGGCAGGCTTTGTCTGCTTTGATTACAGATTACAAGAGCTCCACCTCTCCTCCAGCCCCAGCCCTACACACCTGCACAAGGGCACGGTGAGAAGCGAAATTGGAGCAAACCACCCCCTCAAATAAATATTTCATCCCTGCCCATGACTAATTAACAGCAATGACTTTTGTTAGCAGGGAAGCAGAAGTTACTTAAACCCGGAGTTATCCTCAAATCGAAAATACATATTTGCTTTGGGATAGAGAGCAAACAACACTCCAGAAAGCTGTTTGCCATGCAGAAACGTGATTAACAGATCAGAATATTGCATCAGGCTGGCTTTTTCAGTGACTGCAAGATTTAATATGTAACAAATTGTTCCACTTGCCTCCCTTATCCAGGAGCACTCACTGTACACATTCCACAGGTACCTCTGCCTCCAGTCGTGATAATTGAAATTTCCACGGGGCATGCATGTGTAAAAAGGGAAAAAAACGGTAGCACAAATAGCAGCTCTCACTGGAAAGTCAAATAGGAGAGGCAACAACAGTGTCAGAGGCACTCCTGTCGCTGCTCACAGCTGCACGCAGCATTATTTGCTGACAGGTAATGGACACGATTTAAATCTCTCTTCTCCTCACCTCTTCTGATACAATCAGTTATCATTTCTGAAAGTAATGAATCTGCCAGAATGGAAAATCCCAGATGATCTTGATAGAACCAACTCCTCGACTTTCATTTAACCTGCTCTCATCCTGCAGGAGCCAGAACTTTTGCGAACTTCCATCAGAATAAACTCATGCAAATATAAGGACGGGAGCTGTCACGCGAGAGCAGTGACGAGTTGTACCCTGGGCAGGCACGAGCCAGCGTGGGGACAGCAGGGAGTACATCCCTCCACGTCCCAGGGGAGGCTCCTTCAGTGCCTCAGAGAACCTTCTGGCCTTTGGCATTCACTCCAATCCCAAGCAGTGCTCCACAGGAAGGTTTTCCATGGGCATTTTCCCATATCCTGGGCTCCCTTTTGGAATTTTTGGCAGCATTTGTACACCCAAACCTTCCAAGCACTTGTTCCACAGAGCAGTGTCTTAGAGCTACAGGGGCAGCAGCCTCTGGACAGGCATTAAAGGTTGAAAAGCTACAGAAATGGTTCATTTTTAACCAAAAGAAGGGCTAATTCGCAGAGACCAGAACAGGCACCTTCCTCAGTGAACGGAGCTGACGGGAAACACTGAGAGAGGGGCATCACAGCAACGTTTCCTTTGTCATCAGCAGGACCCCAGGGAGCTCCTGAACTCGGAGGCAGCCCAGGTTTCCAAGGAACACCCTGCCCTCCCCTGGCTCAGGGGAGCAGAGTCCCCCAGGACGTGCTCACCCTCGCTCTGCACCGGCCTGGGCTCTCCCCCATGCCCCTCAGAGAACCCCAGGATGGCTTGGCTTGCAAGGACCCTAAAGCCCAGCTCATTCCAGGGACACCTTCCCCTGGCCCAGGCTGCTCCAGGTCCCGTCCAGCCTGGCCTCTCGCAGGTGCTGTCCCCCGTGGAACCCCTTCCTCCAGAGCCCCACGCCGCTCCAGCGCAGCTCTGAGCGTTCCGGACGGGTTCCAGCAGGAACATTGGCCGTGACACCATCCAGAGCCTCATCCCACAGAGCTGTGGGACACAAACCAGCAGAGAACCCCCGTTCACTGCCACCTGAAGCAGGGGCGGTCAATAGCTAACTCATGTTAACTATTAGGAGACAGCAAATGTTAATTCAGACAGTGAATGTTAATTCAGACAGCGAATGTTAATTCCAAAACCTAAGAAGCCGGATTCACCCTAATCTTGTCAAGATAGAGGGGCCAAGGATCATCTCAGAAACCGCTGAATCATTCCTCAAAGGACTACGCATGCCCCGAGGAGAAAGGTGAAAAGTGCATTGTGAGGAAGACTGCTGATCTTCATCAGAAAGACCCCCGAGGAAGAGGAGAAGCCTTCCTCAGTGCGAGCACCAGGACACACAGCGCATGCGTGGCACGTATGCTAATGATACTGGTGACTTCGGAGAAATAATTTGTATAACCACACCCGTCCCAAGTAATGAATATTGATGATTTAACCCTTAATACTGTGTTGTAGGGAGCACCGGGGTGTGTGGGTTTTGGAGGAGTGATCCCCCCACACCCCACACTGAATAAAGCAAATACCCACTGCGGGAGTTATTACTCCACACAAGTCCGTTATCTCTATTTTAGCCTCTGTGTAGCTTTACCTTCGAGCCCGAACAGATGAGAAAACGCCTGCAGATGTTGCTTTAAGTTGTTTATTTCTCCTTATCTCCAGCCAGCTCTCAGCTCCGGCCGCAAGTCTGATGCCAGCCGTGTCCGATGGGAACTGCCCAGTCCTGGGCTGTTCCGTCCCTTTTGTACCCTCTCCATGATCCAACCATTCTTCACAACGTATTTATTATTTACCATTTTATACCAATTAATTTGTACCTATTCTAGACACGTAATTTCTACCTCTTTTTCATTCTACCAATCATTTTGTGCCACCATCACCAGAGAAGATGGAGGAGAAGAAGAAGAAGAAGAAGAACAGGGTAACGCCCAAAATCCTCCACCTTAAGTCTTTTATCTTTACTCTAAAAGTTCTAAAATCTACCTTTTTACCTTGCAACACACTAAAACACTACTTGTTTTTACACTCTCGTGCTCTGCAATGTTTCTCGCAGTGTTGGTAATTTTTCCCATGGACTAAGATCGAAAACTCCTTCATTCTTGGCTTCTGGCCAGGGTCTGGGACCCCCTCGCAGGGGCTTCAGGGCTCCCTGACCTGCCAGGGCTGCCAGAGGCATGCCTTGGACTCCAACAACCCACTTCTCTGACTCTGTCTCTGAAGTGTCTCCTGGCCTGGTTGGGGCCGATTCACACCCACACTAAGTCTGAACCCCAGCAGGGCTGTCCTAAACCCCAGCAGGGCTGTCCTAAACCCCAGAGCAGGCAGCAGCAGCCCGGGAAGGCTCTGGGGAGCCGGGGCACCGCACAAAGTCACCCAGGCACCGCAGCCCCTGGCGTTTATGACCAGCTCTGCTTCTGAAAGGGCCCGGCAGCCTGTCAGACACCGAGATGATTCTCTCCAAAATGCCAGGCAATCCCAGTGAATCAATAGGCGCTGTGACAGAGCCCTGCGTGCTGAATTAAGCCGAGCTGACACGTGGGTTGTAAGCACACCATGTTTAACGATCAGATGAGATTTGGCTCCTAACAAGATTAGTCCCTCTTTAGCACGTGTCTGTGTGCTGCAGGGGGATAATCCTGCATAATCAACCATCACACACATGTAAAGTCAAGAAGCAACGGCTCATTAATGAAAATTCTATAGACACAGCCAAGCAGCTGCAGCAAATGTTTGACCTCCCAGGTTTAATCAGAACCTTCAGCAGTGCCAGGCCTCCAGCACCTCCAAGCTCCTCTGCATCGTAGGACCCCTCTGCCTGTGTGATCCAGAGCCTGGAGGCAAAATCCAGCATTGAAGGGATCGTGCAGGAATCCAGAATCTGTGCTTTGCAACCCCCTACAGGTTTACCGTGGCACAAGACTCGTTTCTTCAAGACCTTGTGTGGACCAAACCTCAGCATTTGCCCGAGCTCCTGTGCCTCACACGGGCAGCTCACCTGACACACATCCCGAACCGTGCAGAGGTAGCACAGCCCCGATAATGCCCCTGAAACACATCACAGAGTGCTGGCAGCTGTCTCAGTGACCCACAGGAACAGACTCCAACACTCTCAAGCACTCACAGGTTGTTTGGCGTGACAAAGAAGGAAAGCCAAACCCACTGAACCACTCTTTGTCTGGAACCAGTCACTGATTTGCCCTCTGAGCACTGTTTCAGGTGATGCTCGCCTCAGTTCTAGTACTTTCCACTAATTACCACGCTCTCAGAGAGCACCAAAGCTTCCCAATCCAACCAGACAGGTGAGCACAGAGTGGAGCTGGCCTGGGGAAAAAAAAAACCGCAGCAGGACAGTTGGAACATTTTCTCATTTTCTCCTCTGTTCTCTCGCTGCTGCTGACTCAAGTCTAATTTAGTGTCAGCATTGCCTTCTCACTCATCTTTCCCCTTTTTCTAAGTGTGTTTAATCTGCTGTAAAATTGTTTTCATGGCCGCAGTGAATGTTATTGTAACTGTTTTACAACGTGCATTATCTGCACTGTGTAAAGGATTCGCCTTCTGTATGCAAATCCACGCCTTGCTGCTGCCAGTGCAGGTCTGTGCCCTCACACAGCAGCATCCCTCATCCCCAAAGGGCACAAACGCTTTATTTCCCACAGGATTTGTTGAAAACACCACTTGGAACCCAGTTCTACAGAAGCACAGCTTGTTTTTAGAACTGAGCCAGAGCTCGGCCAGTTCATCAGCAATGACTTGGGCCAGGTTGGACTCCTCTGACCCACAAGTGCAGCTGTGAGTGCTGAGCCCTAGGAAACCCAGGCTTTAACAGGGATGGTATCAATCACTGCTCTGACAGGGCAAACAAAGAGTAAAACTGCACAAAATGTGCCCGTTCCGTGCAGGGAAAGGCATCTTGGTTTGGGACAATCTGGTTACGTGCAACATCGGGACACAGGATTTTTAACCCTCCCTAGGCTGAGGCACATTAACCAGATTTAAATGATTCAAGGTCAGTCAGTACTTTTAATATTGAACAAGCAAACCAAGGCAGGAAGCTCAGACACAATTTTCACAAGATCCCCAAACAATAATACCAACAAACCAGGCTGACTGCCAGTCCTGGACCTCCTGCAGCAAAGCTGCTTCCACACGTCTCAAATTCAGCTCACTTGTTCAAAGGTGCAAGTCAGCCTGTCAGAAGAGAAGTTCAGACTTTTCATAATTCTGTGTAGACAGCCAGGCTGTAAAAACAAGGGGAAAACTTCAGCCTTGCCCTTTTTGATCAATATTTTTCAAATACCAAGCCGAAGCCTGGCTCAGAACTTGAAACTGGAAAATTCTCCGAAAAATAAAGCACGAACACACACATTCCACAGGGATTCTCCTGGATGGAGACACAAGCAGCTCCTCCCCGAGATCACTTCAGAGGTGCCAGCTGGGCCTCCTGCCAGCAGCAGCTGGTTAGGACATCCATGGCCTGGTCCCAGCAGCTCCCCCGCTGCCCTGTCCTGGAAAGAGTCTCTGTGGGAGTTTTGGCCTCCACACAAGTCCAGGTTCTTTATCTCTCCCTCCTCTGTGCAGCTTTACCTTCGAGCCCGAACAGATGAGAAACGCCTGCAGATGTTGTTTCAGGTTGTTCATTCCTTATTATCTCCAGCCAGCTCTCAGCTCCGGCTGTGAGTCTGATGCCAGCCGTGTCCAATGGGAACTGCCCAGTCCTGGGCTGTCCCGTCCCTTTTGTACCCTTTCCATGATCCAACCATTCTTCACAACCTATTTATTATTTACTATTTTATACCAATTAGTTTGCACCTATTCTAGACACGTAATTTCTACCTCTTTTTCATTCTAAAAACCAATCATTTAGTGCCACCACAACCACAGAAGATGGAGGAGAAGGAGAAGAAGAAGAAAGGCAGGGCAATGCCCAAAATCCTCCATCTTAAGTCTTTTATCTTTATTCTAAAAACCCTAAAATCTACTTTTTTACCTTGTAACACACTAAACCGCTACCCATTTTAAACTCTCGTGTTTTGCAATGTTTCTCACAGTGTTGGTAATTTCTCCCATGGACTAAGATCAAAAACACCTTCATCCTTGGCTTTGAAACCCCTCATTTGCCCACATCTACAATCCATGGCCAGCAGGAATTCCTCAAGGAGCAGCTGAAGGGGAGAGACAGGAACTCTCACCCTGGCACGCAGAACAAGTGTCACCTGCGCAAGGCAGGACAGCTTAAAAAGGGATTTATGGGAAGGCCTGGGGTGTGGTTTTCCTGCAGGTATCCACGCTCAGCTCCCTCATGCAGCACACAAACTGCTTCACCAACCTGTCCTCAGCACCTACCACACCTCCAGCTCGCCAATTTACCACAGCAAGTGGTCACAGCTGCTCGGAGAAGCCCACTCCTCACCCTGCCAGGGCGGGGGCACAGGAATAACCAGGAAAATCCGCACAAGAAAGCAGGAGGAAAGCCTACATCCCCCAGTTCTCAGTTGCTTTATCTCAACCACCGCTGTTATCAGGATCTCAAGCGATGTTGCCACGGCAACCACAATGCCTCCAGCTCCGGGGACAGGGTGGCACAGGAGACACTTGTCTCCACTTTGTTAGCTGGGTAATTGGTCCTGCCGTGCAGGGTCAGCTTTAAGAAAGATGACAGCAGGTAGAGTCTGTCTGCTCAGATACCAGGGCCACCTTATCCTTGGAGCAGATCTCTTGGATTTATTAAACACTTACGGGGTTAGTGAGCTGTGAAAATCCGATTCCCCACCACTGCAGTGTGCTGACGAGGAACTTCCTCCTGCGCTTCATCAAGTTTTCATTATCTTTCTGTGGTTTTGGAGGGAGGGAGGCTTCAGGGATTTAAGATGCGGCAATTTTCAGGCTGCATGAGCCTCTCGAATCAGTCACCCGCTCTGGCAGCAACCTTTTCAAGAACAAGAGCAAGTCAGGCTGGTCCTGAAGCTCTTCAGGCACAGACCAAGCCTTGCCTCAAGTTCTCGGTCCTTCATTGTGCCTGCCAACAAACAGGCCAGGTCTGAAGTGTTCCTGGTGTTCCTTATTTCCACATTCAAGTGTTTCCTCACGTTGAGGTAGAGAGAACAACCCCAGCCTTGTCCTCACTCTGCTCCAAGCTGGGGATCTCCGGATGAGGCATCACAATCCAACAGGAGCTGTTCCTCCCCTCGCACGTTCCGCACAAGGGGCTGGACAAGTCCCTGGCTCCAAAGCTCTGAGACTTTCCAGGCACACAGAGCACAGATATTTTGCAAACATTCATCCACTGACTCTCCTCTTCAGCAAGTCAGAGGTGAATCATTCCCTGATGATTCAGGGATCAGTTGAGTCCCTATTTCCATGCTATCAGCTGAGGCACAGCTCTGGTGAAACACCCAGGGCAGAGCATCTGAGGGGCCCATTGCAAGGAAACGCCAGAATTCCAGCGTTTAGGAAATGATCATCTCAGGAGGAGATTTCAGGGGAAGCAGGTTCTCCCTCTTGCACACATCTGCCTTACCAGACACCTTCAAAAGCCCCCAGCCCGCGCATCCTGCGGGGATCCAGCACATGCTGGGTACAGAACAGCTCCTCCGAGCACTGCAGGGCTTTTCTCCTGCTCTTCCCAAGCTTTCTTCCCAAAGCTTCACAGAATCACAGCCAGTGTTCTGCTGTCAGCTCCCCCCCACAGGTTTTCCATGAAGCTGAGGGAATCAAACATCCCCTGGAGGAATTTGTGCTCCATGAAAGTCAGGAGGCAGCAGGAAGATTTTCATGTTGCCAACAACCTCGACGGAGTAGGAGCAACAGAGAGACGTGGTTAGCAATTAAAAGTAGCAACTTGCTAAATTCCAGAAGTGTTTTTTCGCTGTAGATCTTTATTTTAGGCAGAGCTAGACTCCCAGCTCTGGGTTTCATAAAGCACAGGGGCTTCCCCTGTAGTGGAGCTGAATTATTTCCCTCCTGACACCAATTTATCCCACTGCCGATACAGGAAAACATTTCAAACAAAACCAGCAGCACAAATTCACCACTTTCCAACATTTCATATTAATATAATTTAATGTCTGGAGATTTCTGGCTTCCCCAGCACCTTACTCTTCAGTTGACCTGCAGGGCTGACATCACAATAAAAATAATTAATATTAGCTGTGCTATAAATACCCACTCATTTCTGCTACAGCGTGCATATTATGTATGACAACCATGCCTTTCCCAAACTTTAAAATCCTGTTTTACAGGCCTCTGTTCCAGCATAATATCCCCATAAACCACAATAGCAGTGCAGCATAGAGAGGACTAAATTAAAAATTAATGGGCCCTGCCAGTGCTAAGCATTCTCAGAGCCAGGAAAAAGCAGAAGGAGAAAGTCCTCCCTCCGTGTGAGAGCCCTGCTTGTAAAAAACTAACAAACCTGCCCTTCCCTGGCCCGGGTTTTACAGCCCCCTCCCACGGTTATCTGCCCATGGAAAGGAGGAATAGCTACTGCACGAGGAAGCCGAGGGCTGGGTTAGCACGGGTCTTAGCTGAGCAGGAGGAAACTCGGAGTCAGTGGCTGATTTGCCCATCTGCCAGCAAAGGTCATCATTAACAGCTGCATTCAAGTGGGAAGTGCCTGGGCACGGAAGCGTTTCACAGCAGCTCCTGGGGAGCTTTGAGGTGGGAGATGGCACCTTGTGGAACCCTCTGATGAGGAATAGGAGCCCCTCCAAACTTCCTCAGGCCCTTCACGAGCATCAGAAAGCCAGGGATCTTAAAATCACACTTTCCAGAGGTGGCTCCCAGTGAGGTTGTCAAAAAAGAGACACATTGAACACAAATATTCCCTCAGGCTTTGCTGCTTTAGCCGTTACTGGTTCAGGGTGGAAGAGAATTCAGAAGTAATCTTAGAATTTAGAAATATGGGTACTCCTGACAAAGCTGGGTTTCTTCCCCTGCAGAAGGGGAACACGAGCAAGAGGCCCCACTGAGATTTAGGAACAGGAGATTCCCAGCCACGACCCAAACAGATTCTTCCCCCTGGCCCTCAGCACGGGAGAACAGGAGGGAGATCTCACCACGGAGGAGTCTGATGGAGCAATTCCCAGCCTGTGCATAAGATACAGAAGCTGCCTCTCAGCCCCCACAGAAAACAGACCCTTGCTTCACGTAGGGAAGTAAAAAAGGCTGTGGGGCACTGAGGGAGCCTCTGACTCACAGAAATTGAACACTTTTCTCCAGCCACAAACCTGTTTGAGCTCTCGATTAAGCAGACACCCTGATTCACTGGCACTGCTAACCAAGTGTGGGGCTCCTGCAAGGGGTATTTATTGCTAGGGAGGGTCCGGGCTGAGCGCTCAGCTGCTGAACAATCCCAGCTCCCAGCTCTTCAGCCCTTCTCCAGAGGCTCCCTCACTGCCAGAGCTACAAGGAACATTTGACTTTGTCACCTCGTTCACTTGATCTCCAGAGAGGGAGGGCCCCACAGAGCCCTATCCAGGGAGCCGGTGTGGAATTCGATGGGAGTGATTGCTACACTGCAAATTAGGCTTTAATTTAAACTTTGATCTTTTTTAAAGCTGATACAATGAATTTCAGCAGCCTGCATTTCTTAAGTAATTAACTTCTAAGAAACTCACATTTTTAAGTAATTTTGTGCCTATTTTCAATAACTGAGCTCATCTGTTAGAACACACACAGCTTTTCCATAACTGCTCCTCCAAAGTATTCCCAGCCTCTGGCACCCCCCATTCCAAAGCTCCAGCAGTGTAACTCTACACCACTCCACCAGAGACATCTAGACCAGGTTGTTCAGTTCTTTTAAAAGGCAGAAATAATTATCTGCGATGAGCTGGCACATCACTTTCCTTGGACTAACGTGGTTTCTACGTTTCTCCTTAGCACCAACAGGAAGATGATTCCATCCTAGACTTAGCACAGGCTGCTCGCAGACCCCTGGGAGCCCTGCAGCACGTTATAACCACTCCTGATTTCGCTGTCAGGCTCCCCTCACACCGGGAGGCTGCTCAGCACCAGCCCTGCAAACACAAGTGACAGCCGGGACCCTCCGTGCTCTCCAGCAGGAAGGAAACACGACGCTGATCAAACTGCCCGCGGTGCCCTCGGGCTCTTCCAGCAGATAAGAGGCACATGAATCACTCCAGAGCTCCTGAGGCCGCCTGGACAAGCGCCAGAGCCTTTCAGGAGGCACCAGGATCTGCTGCCTCCTTCCCTTTTCTCAGGAGGTACCAGGATGTGCTGCCTCCTTCCCATCCTTCAGGAGGTACCAGGATGTGCTGCCTCCTTCCCTTCCTTCAGGAGGTACCAGGATGTGCTTCCTCCTTCCCTTCCTTCAGGAGGTACCAGGATGTGCTGCCTCCTTCCCTTCCTTCAGGAGGCACCAGGATCTGCTGCCTCCTTCCCTTTTCTCAGGAGGTACCAGGATGTGCTGCCTCCTTCCCTTCCTTCAGGAGGTACCAGGATGTGCTGCCTCCTTCCCTTCCTTCAGGAGGTACCAGGATGTGCTGCCTCCTTCCCTTCCTTCAGGAGGTACCAGGATCTGCTGCCTCCTTCCCTCTCACTGCAGCTTCTGCTCCACTCCCTCCTGTCTCAAAATGCTCAGTGCTCTCTTGGGGGAGCCTTGGGGGGATACCCACAAATAAAACATCCAACTCCATCTCTGCGTTGCTGGCAAAGCTCTGAAGGCCACCTGGGGTTTACGATTTTGCACCCTCCCTCTCTCCCACTTTGCCTTTCCCACAGAACCTGGCACGAAGCGAGAGGATGTTCCAGTGAGGATGTGGCATCACCCTCAAACACGCTGAGAAAATTGAATAAGAAACACCAGACTGCCCCCAGCCATTAAAATGAAGATGCCAGCTCAGGAAACCTCAAGCAGCGCTCTCTGCCTCCCTAAATTATTGCTGCAGTTTCAGTGGAAGGAAATGTCCTTTTCCCTTCCCACCCTCCACTTCAGCACACTCAGAGCGAGCATCCATTTATTTTTATTTTACTGGATGTTACACTTTATGTATAAAGCCTACAAACACTGAGGAGTTTGTATCAGACCTCCTGTGAGCAGCAAAAGTCTTTGCTGGTGCTTTTTGTTGTTATGGTGCCCCATAAAGCCACACAACTAAAACCAGCTCCAGCAGAGGAAAACCAACAGACTAAAAGCAGTTTATTGAATCAAAAGAGAAGACATTTGTTGCATATCAGGGGAATTCAGCTATCTGTCAATATATTTGACGTGGAATGACAAAATAAGGTTTCAGGTACTCAAACAAGGGCTTAACCCTTTTAAGGCAGCAGAGAAACCATTAAATCCACCCACAATAAATTTCCCACCGAGTGCCTCATTTTTCAGGACACGAAGCAACCCCTTCCGTGGAGTCAGCCCTTGTAGGAATGGGGTGTGGAGGGTCGGGACAGTGGTGAAATGGACAGAGACGAGAGATCTCTGGAGCCCAGGCTGGTCTTGAAGAATGTGGTTTATTGCTTAGGGCGTGGGTATAGGGGGCCTGCTGAGAGCTGCCAGCCCCAGCTCTGAGCAGGCCCGAGAGAGATAAGAAAAAGAAGAAGAGGAGAAAGGCAAGAGCAGAAAAGGGCAAAAGCAAGAGAGCGAGCACGCGAAGTTCCCGATACTTTAGCTCTTTTTCTACTGAATATTTTAATTTACACTAACCAATCTAGTACAAGACACAAATCCTATAGCATTTACATACAGCCTATAAGGATCATTACATCACCATACTATGTGACCTTAGGACCTTTGATAAGGAGAGGGGCACTTTTTAACTTAGGGGGGATCGCCTTTAGCTGGCCACACTATTGTTCCTCAGTTGTTCAGTAACTGAGGCTTGGCTTTTTAGACATCAAACTTTACTCTTAATTCTATTCCACTTATAGGTTTCATATTCTCAAAATCTAAGCAGTTATATTTATAAGGCTCTCCTGTTTCATCTTCCCCAACATCCCCTCAGAAAGAGAGCTGTTCAACAACACACCGAGGAGTCCTGCAGGCACCGAGCAGGAAGCAGCTCAGCGAGGAGCCCGAGGCCCCAGGATTTCAGCAGATGCTCCGAAATCTCTGCTCTGCACTGCGAACGTGCCCGTGGCTGCCCACGGCGTGGCAAACGCCGTCACCAAGGCAACCACTGCCAGGGACCTGCTGGTGCCCAAGGAGGATGTTGGGGAACATGTGAACATAATCACTCGGAGGCATCCACAGCTTGTGCCCTTTGGAGAACCTGCTGGAGAGCCGAGGGTTTCCATGGAAACGCGGGGAACAGCTCGCAGGGAGCTTCCTCCCGGCTGTTCCACTTCCGAGTGCGGACAAAAAGGCCCAGCGAGGGAACGAGGAAACGAGCTGGGGTTTCTTTCATTTCTTAAGTGCAGCAGCTGGACAGCGAGCAACGAGGCCAGAGGGGTGGGAAAGCTTTTTCACATTGCCAGGGGCTCATCCTGGGGGAAAGCAGCAGAGCTTTTCTCCTGCAACAACCTCTTTTGATGCTCTCTGCTTGTTTATGGGCAGCTATTCCCTTTAAAGATGTTATTGCTCTACCAGCTCAAGAAAAATGCAGTTCTAGAGAGCTTTTAGTCCTTCCAGCAGCGGAATCGCACAGAATGTTGTCCATAAGCTGATATAAAAGCACTGAGCACTTGTCAGGGGCACTCGAGACTGTGAATGGATCCTTTCCTGCCTCAGAGCAGGGAGGTTTGAGTGTTTCCCAGCCCAAGGAGGAAGCTTGGAGCACACAAGTCACCTGTCATTGCAGTAAATAGCTTTATAATACAGTGATTTACAGGATAGACAGGTACAGGGAGCACTGTGGGAGGAGTTTGTGCATCGTTAGAGGAGGGAAAAGAAGGGATTTGCCCTTTCACCAGGCCCTCAGCTCCTAAACCAAACCTTACAAGTGGACACCTCCTCCCAGCCCTCATCTAACCCATTATGCCATTTTTTTTCCAAAGTACTTTTGACCAACAGCAGAAACATGAGACCAAATTATTTTTACCCAGCAGGCCAGTCCTGACACTCCCTTCAAAGCTCAGAATATCATCCATGCTTTCCCCACAGGCCCAGGGGTGCAGCATTGCACTGGGTCCCTCAGCTGGCCACAAACACACAGGTTACCAAGCCACCCCCGGGTGTTTTATGATCCTGCCATGAAGATCAGCACAATTCAGGGCTCAGGTTAATTCACTTTCCTGCTTCTGCACCACAGCCAGCACTGAACCATCCTTCCCCTCCACAGGAAAAGACAAACCACGGGAGCAGCTCCAGCTGATCTTTGGTCTTTGAGGCTGCACAGCAGAGCTTTGCCACCCCCGTTCTGAGCTCTGACAGGGCTCTCCATCACCCCTAAAGCTGAAAGGCTGGAGAGGGATCCTCCATTCCACCCCAAACACACTGAGAATTTATCCAGCCCGGCCAAAATGCCATGAGAAGGGGCCTCCCCCTGCTGTGCAAGGCAGGGACACCCGCAGACCTTTGGCTGATTTCTCCCTGGGGTAATTCTGTGAGTTTTAGGCACATCCTGTGTTTACACCCACACATCACAGCCAGCAGGGAAGAAACCCTTCAAGGTCCAAGGAGCACATCAGGCAGCTCTGGTGAAAAACCCAAATGCTAACGAGGGAGCCAGAGCCCGGGCCAGGAGCCCTGTTCCCTCTATTTATAGGAACTGCAGCCGAGCAGAAAGGGTGGAGGGCTGGGACAGCTCTGCCTCCCTCCCAGGACGTGCTGTCCTGCTTATTGGACCATGAAACGCCGAGCAGAAGCAAAGGCAGGTCTGTGTGAATGATAATGAAGGTGCAGCATCTGCAGGGTTTTGTGCACGGCTGGAAGCTCCTCGTGGCCACTTGACTGAGCTAACAAGGAGACTGACTGACAGCGTTTGTTCTCGGGAACGTTTCGGGGAGAAGCCGTTTCAGTGCTGGCTGTTTTCTGCAAGATCACTCCCTGTCCCAGTAATTATCCATCAATTAAATCTTTCTGACCTAAAAGTAATATATTCAAGGCACCAGATAGAAATTTTAAGGGCTCCAGCACAGCAGAAAATGGGCATTCCCTCAAAAACAGTGAAATCCTCACCTTTTTTACTCCCTTTGGATGTTGAGATCCTCCAGCAGAGGCCACGTGAAAATCACTGCACAAATCTGAAGCCACCACAGTCCACAGAAAAGTTCTCCAACCCTTCTGTGACATTCACACACAATTATTGCAGGCTCTGCTCATACAAAGCTGTCTATCCCTTCATGTTACTTCCAGAAAATTGTAATTCTCTTGTAGCCTTAACCACAAATTAATTTCAATTAAGGAAGGGCCATGTTAACACAGAGGAATGTAATTTCTGTCTGGTTTCATCTCATGCAAATCCTTGTAGGAATTTATCTATCATGAGCCGAGGTCACGAGAAGGGATGTGAACTATCACAGCACATTACAGTTTCACAAAAGGAGACAAAAAAAAGGAGCTGAAAGACAAAGAAGCCACGTAGGAAAAGAGACACTGCAAATTATGGGCTGTTTGTACAACCCAATTAACGTGCAGGAGGATGGCAGTGCCGATGACTGCTGCTCACTTTTGAAGTGATTGCTTTATTCCAGCTAGAGGAGAGATTTCATTTCAGCCCCTCCAGGGGCTGTGCCAGCCTGACATCAGAGCCTATTTCGGGGGCAGCCACAGCAGCACTGGGCCTCCCATGCAGCTTCCCATTCCCACCACCCCATAAATCCTGGGAAAAGAGTGCCAGGCTGGCTGCTGGGAATGTCCAGGATGCAATGGCTGAGGTGTTTCACCTGCGAGGCACCAGGATTAAATTTACACCCAAATTCACAGCAGTGGGAGCAGCCCCATCTCATCCCCCGTGTTCCCTCAAAAATACAAACAAAATTATTCCTGCCTATAAATAAAATTATCCCAGGCATTACCTGGGACATTTTATTCCCCTCAGCAGCCAGCTCGGGGTTGCCAGCAGTGCCTGGCAGACCTGCCCCATTCCCACTTTCTCCCGAGGGTGCTCTGCTTGCTGCCCTCAGAGCCCTTCCCTGTGTCCCGGCACGTTCCGGGGCAGGAATTCCTGCAGCATTCCTGGCAGGGTGGCACAGCTGGCGAGCAGCCACCGGCGCTGTTCTCCCAGTACAAGCTGCAGAAACACACCCTGCAATCCTGTTAGCTCCTGACCTCTGTGATTTCAGCACCACTGACAGCTCGTGCTACAACAACAACTCCCTTTTTAGGCTGTTTTTTAAGTGCCAAAAGTAGATAATTCAGCCCAGAAACCTCCCTGCTTTACACGGCTCTTGCAGATAACAGAACACGACGAAGAGCCCAAGAGCCACAATTCATTGTGTTTTGGCAATATGAAAGCACATGGAAACACAAATATCCCCCCCAAAACCCCTCAGAGTTGCTGCAAGGCACATTCGCTGTTGCTTCCTCGAGCCCCATCAGCGTTCAGCTCCCACGGATAAAAAATTGCTGCTCCTCAGTGGCAAACCCACGCTGATAATGAAAAATTTGGGAGTTCCAGGTGAAATACACGCACAGCCCTGAATGCAGGTGGGCAGGCGGCCCTGACCAACACACAGGGCGTTCAGTCATCCCCACACATCCACAGAAACCTTTGGATCAGCTGGAAACTCCTGCCTCTGCCTGCACTCCCCCTAATTCCCTGGACTGCTCCAGCAGCTTCCAGTCGCGACAAGGCACAGCTCGGGATTACAGGGCTGCTGGATCCATGCTTTTCATGAACAGGGAGAGCTGCAACTTTTCCAGGGTGGAAAACCCGCTCTGTGCTTCCCCCCTGCATGCACAGCTGCACCAACAGCTGCAGGAGAGAGGAATACTCATTTCCCAGCAGGAGCCTGCCCGGGATCTCGGCAGGAGCGGGATGGACCTGGCACCTCTGGGAGCATTCCGGGCTCATTTCAGCGATGGAAGTCGATCTCTGCGAAGCGCAGCAGAGGCTGGAGCGAAGTCAGGACTGATGCAAATCACTCCCTGAAGGAGTTTGTCCCTCCCACCGCCCAGGGAAAATCGGCGTCTGTAAATAGCCACCCTCGGATCCCTGATTTAAATGAAGCTTGGGAGCACTTGGGAACAAACCACCTCTCACCCTCTGCACTTAATTCACCATTTTGGGTGACAAGTGGTGATCAATTCACAGGGTCTCAATGGCAGCGTGGGGAATATCAGGCTGGTTCATTTTTTATGTCCCCATCAAATAACAAGCAGCAAACTCCTCCATTTCAGGAGAAACTGATGTACCCATCTTCCCTCTCTGCCTTTTATTCTACAAGGGATCATTCCTCCCCAAGGAGGTGTTTTCACTGCTGGTCCACCTCTCCAAGTTTCTCCTTTTCTCAGGAAAAAACAGATGAGTTTGTTGAGGCAGTGATTCCCTTCTGCAGCAAGGGGACACGCAGTGCATTTTATGCCGCATTTCACGTCAAACACTGAATTTCTGTGAATTATATTCCTCCCGTCTGCTATAACCTGCCTGACACTGTCGAGGCACCTCCATCAAAAGCCCTGCAAATTATCAGAGCCTGTGAAGACACCAAATCCTCTATCACCAAACTGGGGCAAGGCTCAAACTCTTCAATATTATCAAAGCAGTGCGGAAGAAATCAGACACCCAGCTGATAAACAAGCACAAACCCAAATTGTGCTTATAAAACATGAATTTATCAGGCAAAAATCCTCCTTCCCAGCTGGCTCCGGGATCTGGAAATCTTGGAAGCAACCTGCATTTCCCACTGGAGGTACGTGCCTGGGCTTCTCTTCAGGAAAACTGGCTGTGGTCAGGACCTTTCCAGGCAGAACAAGCCCCCAGCTCTCCAAAGGATCAGTAAAGCCTCTTCCAAGTATCTACAAACAAAGAGATATCCCCTTATTCTAAGTCAAAGGAGAAATGAAAGCCAACCCATCTTTCCAACAATCACTTTAAATGCCTTTTTTACACCCCTTTCCCATAACTTCAGCTGGCTGGAGGTTTTCCCACCTGGAAAGCACTTTGTAACTCACAGAATACCAGCCTCTTAATTCTCATTCCTGGCAAGCCCATTCCCCTTCCTATCAAGTAAATGAGCCTCCCCGGAGCTCTTCAGCATTATTATTATCCATCACAGGGGTTGTGTTACTCCCAGCACTATGAATGCAGCCCAGGACTCAGTTCCCACTCACAGATGAGCAAAGTCTGCTCTGCATTTACTCAAACCGCGGCTGCTTTGGGTGTGGAGCCTCCACACTCGTGTGCATTTACTTCTCAGCTGCCCTGAAGGAGGAAAAGTTGGTCTGCACCTCTAATCCTGCCCTTCAGAAGGCAATTAAAACGTGTCAATAAACGCCACACTTGTGGGCAACATCCGCCTCAGGCAGGCAGTGTCAGCCACAGCTGCTGCCCTGCACTATGAACAGGTCACTCTTTACTGCTGCTTAGAGGACTCCAGTCAAAATTCGGTTTCTAAAATCAAGTGCCTGAGTTCTGACTCTTACGGGGCATTTGAAAGGCCAAGGAAATAAAAAATAATTAAAGGATTCCTCTGAAGTCTTGTTCAGAGCCTTCTGAAAGTGCCCTCTACAGGTGTCCCTTTCCAGAAGGAGCTTCCACAGCTGTGTGACCCCAAAAATTTAATATTCCTGTGGGCCAGATGAGTCTGAGGTACCAAGTGTTTGCCTACGAGCCAACACCTCTCTCCTCCTCTCTTAAACCTTAATTCCAGTCTGTAAAGACCTTTAGATATTTGTTATGTTCTCAGCCACAAAGGGAGCCAAAAATTGCGTGCAGCCTGTCTCTCAAGTTCTCCAAAGGCTCGGGACTTCATCAAAACTCCATTAAAAGCTCTGGCTGATCCATGCTCCAGCTCGAAACTGAAAAGCAAGGGCACGAGCTTACCACACAGCCAGGGATGTGTTGTTATGCCAAACCCTTTTGAAGTTCCCCAGTTTATAACTTGTGAAAACAACACAGCCTGGAGAGGCTGAGAGAGCAGCTCAGCCTTTACTGGAGTCACACGGAGCACTCGGCTCAGTACTTACACAGGGGGGTCGAGAGGGGAGAGCAGCTCCCCCACAGATTCCTGATTTGTCACAAAAGGAGCCCTCTCAGTCTCGTTGCCTGCTCTGGAGCAGACCAAGGCCACAGCAACTGGCAGGATGTTTTTAAGTAACCAAAAAAAAGGCCAAATTCCATCGGTGAATGAGCCAAATGCAAACCCCTTCAGCTCTGAAGTGCCACAAGTCCTGCTGCATTCTAATCACCACTACAAATTAATCCGTTTCAGACAGGAAGCCAGGTAATTTCAGCTTATTTCTGGGGGTCAGAACAGTCAGCTTACACCTGGTTTAATTTTTCTTTTCTGGGGGTCAGAACAGTCAGTTTACACCTGGTTTAATTTTTCCATCAATAGCACAGCACTTACCTAACTGTGACCCCCAGTGCAACTTAATCAGCGTTTCTGGGTTGAAAATACAGTTATTTTATTACCTGCAACAGCCCCTGAGCTCTTCAGCCCCCACCTTCCTGAAGAGCCAACACCCTGCACAGGTTTCTCTGAGCAGACTAACTAACTAACTAACTAAATAACTAAGGACTAATTAACTACTTCATAAAAACCCTTCTCAACGAGGCCCAGCCACCAGGAGAGAAATCCTTGGGGGGAAGCTGGGGTGCTGTCAGCACCAGGACTTCCCTTTGTGCTTCCTTCCTCTCCATGGGAGCAACGGGATGAAAACCCTGAGGACACTGGAAGTGGTCCCAGATGTATTTCAGCAGATTCCAGCACGCCCTGTGCATTCTGCTGGTTCACAGGAGCTCGCTGCTGGTGGCAGGAGGCAGAGCCAGCTGCACTAAAGCACCTCCTGCCCTGTTTCTCACCTGTGCAGACACCAATCCCTGCCTTTCCTCAGGATTTCTCTCATCCCGTTACCAGGGAAGGCTCTGGACACCAAACCCATCTCGTTGGCACTCGCTCCTCTCACACCATGTCATGAAGGACCTGCAGGGTGCTGCTTTTTCAAAGATCCCCCACAGGCTGCAGTGACAGCTCCAAAGGGAGGGGGAAGAAATCAGCAGAGAACTCGTTTTGGTGGCAAAAAGCCACCTCTCGGTTACACAAAAGCTTTATCTCTTCAAACCCCTTATTTTAATGAGCCTTTCAAGCCCTTACAGCTGAAAATGCACCTTCCCCTTGGAGCAGCTCCTGCCCGAGGAATGCAGGCAGCGTGCTGCAGGTTTATCCATGTTAGCCAAATTATGAGCGCCCTTAAGGTGAAACTTCCTTTCCCTTGCTGGCTCAAACCTCACCGTGGTCCAGGCTTTTTGTTTTCCAAGCTGGATTGATTTTGCAGCTTGATGTGAGGCCTGGCCAGCACGTGTTAACTCAGTGCAAAGGCTGTTTTTGGGATGCCTCTTTCCCCACAGGGTGCTCGGAGCTCTGTGAGTCTGCCCTCCCTGCACACAAATACCCGGGGCGTGTGGAATTACTAAGGTCGTGACAAGCCACACGTTATTTTAATTCAGGTTTTAAAATCAGAATGGAAAAAGGCTTTCAGCTTGGACTAAATAAGCCTCAGTTATGGCCTGGATAGAGAACAGGGAGAGTTCCTGTCAGAGCAAAACCTTTGATCTCAGCTCCAGGAATGTCTGTCTGATTTAATGTCTTAGGAGCACACACAGAAAATCCACTTCAGAAGCTCCTTCACAAAGAGATTCTCTGACCTTGTGGCTTAAAGAGCCAAAATAAACCAAGTTATCTTGCAAATTTCCCTTCTCAGCACCAGTGAAAGCTAAAGCCAGGCTTCACCAGGCGTGGTAAGATCACAAAACAGCAAAAATCAAGTTCTGAATCAAGTTTGGAACAGCTGCTGCCTCAAAAACCCCTTGGAACCCATTTTCCCAGCACTCGTGCCCTGGTATTTGCCCATTTTAGCACCTGCCCCACATCTCAGACAGGCTCAGCCACACTTCACTTCCCAGCCTCAGCTCTCACACCTGCACCCAAACTGATTATCTTCTAACCCACTTTAGCCTGATGAAATTTCATTTTGCTGAACTTTCCCTTCCTCCAGCGCTCCTCCCTGGTTTTCTATATTAAATTTTACCTCCAGCAACTCTACAAGTGAGGGAATTACGAGAATTATTTATTTTTTGCTCCTTGGTGGTTATGCTCTTTCTCTGTTTATACCAAGTAAAGGATTTTTTCCTCAGCTGCAGTGAAATAGATGAAAATCACCAACAGGAATAACACCCTGAATTTCACCTCAGGAAACACACCCTGACTTTTATCTGATACATCTAAGAGTGCTTTAGAGCACCTGTTTTCTTGGCTGGACAATGAGAGCCCACACCACAAGCCCAGGTGTTTTTAACTACCTCAACACAACTTTTTATCCCACACTGGCACCACCCAAACCCCCTCAAACAAAAAGCAGAAACCTTGAGAAAAAAAACCTTAGGACAAAATAAACCTTAAGACAAAAATATACACAAAAAAGAGAAAAGGTTCAAACCAGAAAATTAGCTTTTTAATTGAACATATAGATTTTATTCTGGCTATAAGGGGTGTTATTTGGAGTTTTAAAGGACAGTTGTGGGTGAGGAGGGGTGGGATTAAGAACCATGTGTATTTCTGACGTCTTGAGTTGTAAACCTNAAAAAAAAAAAAAGAAGTAAAGGAAATGGGGATTTCTTCAGTAGTTTCAAAGGTGTGTCTGGACATGTCTCCAGTAAGCAGCCAGTGGTGCTGCCCCTGTGACCCACGGCAGGAGCACGAGATCCTGCACGGAGAGGCGTCCCTGCAGCGCCGGGGCAGGGCTGCGTGGGGGTCACTGTGAGCCCTGAGGGGGCTGAGTCTGTCTGAAGCCTTTGAAGGACCAAGCCTGGAGTTTGTGGTGG
This sequence comes from Machaerirhynchus nigripectus, assembly GCA_013397975.1. Lineage (NCBI taxonomy): Eukaryota > Metazoa > Chordata > Aves > Passeriformes > Dicruridae > Machaerirhynchus > Machaerirhynchus nigripectus. The sequence continues at coordinate 720,034 of VZRQ01005618.1, read as the reverse complement.
TTCCACAGCTGGCACTGACGCTGCCCTGAAGAACGCAAAACAGGGGGAGTTGCAATTCTGCCTTTATTAGCTCTGTGCCCTTATTTTCCCTTGGTTCCACACAGTTCTGGGCACTCTCACTGACCCAACGCTCTTTCTTCTCTCTGCTACAATAATGAGGGCCTTTCAAAAAAATTTCATTGTATCTTTTGAAGTTCTATTCATTTCTACCGACCCTTCTTTTCAAAATTGCTCTGTGGTTATGCCCCCTTTTCTTCTGAGGCAGCTTTCATTTGGCTTGCTAAAACCAGGGGAAAGGCAGGGCCCAGACTCCTGCACGGCTTTGTTCTTGCAATTACTCTTGTGCTCCGTTAACTGGGGGGCTTTGTGTTCCTGGGCTCCCCTTGTGATGCTCTCTGTAGAGCATCCCTGGCAGCCCCAGGAAATGTCGCCCATCCATTCCCCAGCTGAGCTTTAATCTCTTTACTTTCAGACTCAATTTCAATAAAGGGAGCAGCTCCAAATGAGGTGAGGCCTCAGGAGAAGGTGAGACTTGACACCTGGGGGCACAGCAGAGCTGTGCTGCCCTCAGGGGCTTTCACTCTGCAGGAACCACCCCTTCATGTCTGCTCACTCAGTGTTCCACCTCTCTCAGTGCCTCCTCTGCCTCTGAAATCCTCTAGAACAGAGTAAGATCCCTGTTTGCCATCTCCTTTCAGCACCACGGTTGCGTCTCTCCAATCCCATAACTGTGGGGGTTGTTCTGTCAGCAAATCTTTCCCGGAGCCTCCTTTTCCCCTCCTCACCAGAGCCACCTCCACACCCTCTGTAACCTTTCCTTTATCCACAAAAATTCTCTGTCTTCCATCTGAGAACCAGCATTTAAATTGCTGGTGGACGAACCGCTGACTGATGATTTCATTCTACCAACACACAGCTCCAGTGGTGGGATTCCAGATTTAGTCACTAGTTTTAGTCACAGGTAAAATTAGTTTCGGCTTAAAACTGTCAGCTTAGCTTGTTTTGTGAAATTCAAGGTTTTTGGTTGCGTGGAAGCACAGCCCAACCTTCTTTTATGATAAATGTTCTTTCTACCTGCTAACAAAAGCTTTGGTACCACTCATGTTTTCACCCAGGCTGCAGTGTTTGGGTTTTTTCCTACAGTGAATAAATGACTTGAAAAAGCTGGAATGAATTTCCTCCCTCACTGTGACAGCACTGACAGGAGCTGCCCCTTTCTCACACCCCTTCCCTGGAGCTGCTCCAGGTGTGTGAACCCCAGGCTGGGGGTACATTATGGTGCATGCTCGTGGTGCTGTTCAATTGGTACTTCTAATTTAATTTGTATTTCTGTGTGTTCCCTGCTGCTCTTCATCCCCAGGACCTGTTAACTCAGAATCTGTTTGGTTACGTGTTTCTTACGAATGAGAACTTCCATCTCGAGACATGACTCAGGGGAAATCCTGCAGCACAAAGCCAGTTACAGATGTGTAGGTATTTAAAAATCCCTAGCTTTCATCAATATCTGAGACTTTTCAGGCTGCTGAGAATAAATTTCCGACGTTAAAATGATTCAGAGGGACCAGGATATTTGCAGGAGCTTTCTTTGCTCTTTAAAAACCAGCAGCATAATTCAGTTTGGTGTTTTGCTCTGCAAAGCTTAACGTGGCCATCAATCATTTATGAACTGCATTTTGTGGAGTAACTCCGTGGTAAGACGTGCAGAGAGGGAAAAACAAAGCAAAGCAAATCAGCTCCTGTAATCTCCTGTCAGATTAGGGGCTACCCGAGAAGGTGTTGATGTTGCAGCAAGTGCTGTTTGCCCAGATAAAGGCAGGCTTTGCTCTCCAGAGAGCTCACTGCAGGTTTTATGAGGCGAGTGCTACCCTGATTTCGGTGTGAGTTATCTGTGTAATCTCTTGTACACGTTCTGCCCCTTGGGTAGGAGTGAGGGAGGGCTGGTGGGCTCCGACCCGATACCAACGGCAAAGCCTCAAACTCAATTTGGCCCTAAACTCAGTTAGATTTTAAAATCTAGTACTGGGATGTTGTGCCAGATGTGTCACTGGTGCTGGAGCCCAGAGCACATTTATGTTCATCCAAGGGGGTTTTTTAGGATTCTTCCGTATTTTTATTACCCTCTGAAACTGGAATACAGCTGTTGAGTGAGAGACAATTTCACAACAACCCAATAGAGACGGTGCTGATCCCTGGGTACCTCTTCCACTGGCAAACGCCTGGTCACAGCAGAGCTGTTTCAGGAAGCACACAGAAAAGGTGGAGGGTGGCACGAACCAGGCACAGCAAAAACAGCAGGCTGGAATTCTCCTGCCTGTGGCTGAGCAGCTGTTGAATTTTCACAGTCCTGTTCATTCCAGGGACGAATTTCAACCTTGGCCTGGAGACCGAGACGCTCGGCCTCGCACGCCGAGCAGCCAGCCCTGCTGCAGGGGCTATCTGGAAGATGTTAAACACCTTTTTACAGGCCTGGGCTCGGTGTTTAGTGGCCCTGTGAGAGCTGGTGCATCTGTTCCGTGCGTGCTGTGCCCTGGGAGGCTGGCAGCCTGCACCGACCCATTTGCTGTAGGCTCCCTCACAGAGCGCTCCTTCAGACCGTGCCGGGCGCACAAGAGACACTCGACAGCTGCTTAGAGGAGAAGAGCCTGAAGTTTGGGATAAGGCTTTCAGCTGACACGCCACTGCTGCCAGCTCCTGGCTCTGTGCCCTTTGAACGGTGCATTTACCTCAGAAGCCTTTTTGTCCCTGTGGAAGCACCTCCTAATTAAATCTGAGTCACAGCGCAGTGACCTCGCGGGCTGTTTAGCTGTGGCTGTGGCTGTGTAGGCACTTCAACCTCTTCTCAACTCCCAGAAGGGCTTTAATATCTTAAATTTCATTTTAGTTCCAACTGTGAGATTCCACCTCGCTGAAGACTTGAGTTTTGCCCCTCCAGGAGAGTTGGGGCCAGAATCCAAACTGTGCTGATGGATGCAAAGGAGCATAAGTTTTGGTTGGGATATAGCATTTATAACATCCTGATGCACATGGAAGTTGGATGCTCAAGAGTATGAACAGATTATTTTCCAAACTAATGGCCTGCTGCAATCTACTGTGTGATTACAGATGAGGTTTTAGTGGGTTGGGAAGGGAAAAGCAAGCTGGAGAGCTGTAAGATAAATTCATCCATGTAATCACTCATGCTCTGGACAAGAAATCATCTCCAAACTGAGCTCCCCAACACATAGGAGTCTATTTTTAAGCCTGACCTGGCATCAAGAGATGCTTTGGTGAATGAACAAATGCTGATGGGCTGCCATCAGTGTTGTCTGGAAATAAGTGTAATTAGGGAGAAACAAATAATGAAAAGCCTAAGTGCACTGAGCAGCTCCTTTATTGTCAGCAGCAGGATGTGTGCTCCCCTAACAGGTCTGGAAGCTGCACTGGCAGGAGGTGATTTGTGCTGCTGCCAGCATCACTCACTTCTGTGGGGATGATTTTAATGGGTGTTTGCAACTGTCCTCCAGAGACACTTCTGTGCAATTATGGGACCAGCCCAGTTGTATTAAATGAGCCTGTTATGAGCAATGTAATTATTAGTGTGGTAGCAGATACTAGAAATCTGAATTTAACCTGTCTGCTGGATGAAATGCCCGCGTTGTGGTGCATGTTTTCCCACTTGTCCTCTGTCCAGCACACGGATTCTTTGCCTGGTGGCGATCTTGTGACCAAAAGGCATCTCGTGGCAGTGGTGCTGACCCCTGAGCAGCCCTGGACAAAGGGGAGGGTGTCCCTGCACTGGTTTTTAGTAGAAAAGTTCGGGAGTAGAAGAGGCAGATTTAATTTTCTATAAAGCTCTGTGCTCTGCTGGCAGGCTGCACTCACGGAATAGAAACAGAGAGTGGTTTGGGTTGGAAGGACCTTAAAAATCATCTTGTTCCATGGGCAGGGACACCTTCCACTGTCCCAGGGTGCTCCAAGCCCCATCCAGCCTGGCCTTGGACACTGCCAGGGATCCAGGGGCAGCCACAGCTGCTCTGGGCACCCTGTGCCTCACCCCCCTCACAGGGAGGAATTCCTTCCCAATATCCATCCTAAATTCCCCCTCTTTCAGCCTGAAGCCCTTCCTGTGCCCTGTTTCCATTGCAGGCCATGCAGGGGGAAGACTGGTGCTTATTGTCCTTCAGCTCCCAGCCTTCAGAAGGTGATGGCTGTCACCAAAGAGCCTCTCCAGACCTGGATTTCCACACCCACTCAATAAAATTCCCAGTTTCTGGAAGTTCCACAGAAACTCTGTGTGTCTTTACTGCAGGCTGGATCTTCCCCTTGGCAGTGGGATGTGTCTCTGTGCAGGGCATGATGTGGGGCCTGATGGATGTGGCAGGGATGGGAATTGCTGCTCTGAAGTGGCATTCCCAGTGTCCTTTGGATGATGTCCTCGGTGACTGGAGCTGCCTGCTCCTGCCAGATGCACATTTTAACTGATTCTGTTCTGTGTTATTAAACGAGTATCTGCCCTCTGGGAGACTAAACAGGAGAACTCTGCGAACAGCTGAACATACAACAGAGTTTAAAATATTTTTCCACACCATTAGTGAGGCTCCTTAATGCATCAAGCCCTGTGCTACTGGGACTTGGTTACAGGCACCAGCATACCCTACAGATTTTAGAGTTCCAATGCAAATGCAGTTGTCTGGAGGCCACGGTTGGGTTCAGGGCCTGAAAACCAGTGCAGGACCTGAGGAAAACTGCAGCTGGAACTGTGGTCTGAGAGTTTTCAACCTGTCTCAGAGACCAGTTAAAACAAAGCTGGGGGTTTTTTTTCCTTTTTTCTGTGATGCTGTAGCCAGACCTAAGAACTGGGTAAGAGAAGGGAGAGAAAAGCCCAGCCTAAAAGCTGGACTAACGCAGCTCTCCTGCAATGGCCTCTGTGCAGGGGCTGAGCAGCAAAGCCCTTGGCAATGCCTGTGATGAGGTGAAGGGGTCTTGGTCTCTAATTGAGGTTGCCAAAGTGAGACTTTGGCATTCTGACTTGAAAAGGCGTTTGCCACCTGGGTTCTTCAAAGCTGTTTTGAACCACAGGCTCTCAAGTCTCATTTCTGTTCAAAGCAGTCTCGTCTTTAAAAATGCTGTATTGAGCTTGCTGTGCTGCTAAATCCTCTCCTGTTTTCTGTTTCAGCTGCTTGTTAACCCTGTTTGTGCTCAGTCCAGCCCGTACTGCTTAGGTGGGGGATGTGCTTCAAGGTTTGTGGAGGAAAAACATCTTTTAACCCATAATTTTCAATGTTCTGAAGAGATTCTTACATCTGCTGTTCTCACTCCTTGTCCCTCCAGCGCTTGTCTTTCTGCAGTGCCGTAAATGCAAGCCCTAAAACACATAAAATGAGATTTCTCTTGTTTATTTTATTCCGTTAACAGGCCAAAAACCAAAGTTACAATATTTAAATACAAGTCACAAGCACGTATTTTAAAATGGCATCAGTGTTATCGTGCATGGGCTACAAGTCTGAGGAGAAACTTGACGGGAATAATGCTCAGAAAAACAGAATTAGTGGGCTGAGCTTTGTTTGTCACATGTCTGGATGCTAAAATAAGGGAGGTGTGTAATTCTTAGTGAATTTGCTTTGTGTTTAACAGCAGATGATGATGTGCAGTTGTGTTTGACAGACGTGGTGACCATTCCTGTGCCACCTGCCCGGGACACGGTAAAGGGGAAATGAAATGCCTGGTGAAATCCTGGTGTGATTAAGCACCTGTTAATTGCACAAAACACAATTCTGGCATGTTGGAGTTCCTACTGCTCCTCACCCCACGAGGGGAAAGCCCTTGTTCCGTTTCAAAATACTGACAACATCCGGGCTCATGCAACAGAGCAGTAACTTTTCCATAAAATAGATAATCCTCACTATCAAACTGTGGATCCTGGGAGCTGTGGCTGCAATTCTCAGGGCAGGAATCAGCCCCTGGATGCTCTGGATACCCCACAGGGAACCCGGGCACCAGTTCCTCTGCAAGCCCATCAAATATTCTTGCTGAGAAAACAGGAGCTCAAAGCTGCTCTTTCTCCTTGAAGCCAAGAAATTCCATTGTGCATCACACAGTGTCCCTTTCCCAAAGGACATTTTGGGGTTTGGGTTTTTTTTTCCCCAGTCCTGCCATGGAAAAGCTTTATCATGCTGGGTTTTTTAATTATACAGCATAATTGCATGGCTGTTCAATTCTAACTGCAAGGCTGATATTAAAACAATAATTTGTAAAAGAGGTTTGCTTCCATTTTCTATTTCCTAAAATACACAAAGCTGTCTCCAGCAGGCAGCTGGAGTGGGGCCAGGAGGGGCAGGAGGGACACTGTGATCCAGGGTTTTATCGGCAAAGAGGGTCATTTATTCCACTAAAAATATAGAAGGTATTTAATATATATTTGTATTTATAAATATGGATGGATGAAGGGGAGGTAAAGGGAGCTCATGAAGAGGAACAGGTTTAAAACAGAGGAACAGGTTTAAAACAGGCAGCTCTGTCCTCTTTGGCTGTAACAATTTTGTTTGCTGTTCGTCCAACTCTGACTGAAAGCCTTTTTGACCTGACCGGGCCTGAAGAGGCATTTTCACTGAATTTTGCCCAAATTAATCACACTTAGAGCTGATAAAGTCATGAGGAAATTAATGAAAGTAGACTAATGGAAGAGACCTGCTCTGCAGGCCTTTAACCAGGGGGAGTCCTGGGCCTGGCCACAGGGGCCAGCCAGGATTTCCAGGCTCGAGTCCGTGTTGGGCACCAGCTGGACAAGCAAAGCTGCACAGCTCAGTGCTGGAAAACCCTTCTCGTTCCCGGAGGAGAAGACTTTTCAGCCCCAGCGTGCCCTCCTTGGGCAGTGCCAGCTCTGTGATGAGCGAGGGCAGCCCCCGGGCACATCACCCCGCGGGTTCGATGCCACACCAGACGTACCAAGAGGCCCTGCCATGCGTGCCAGCAGGGAGGGACGGTTCTATTAAGAGGCAGCAGCTTGAACTCTGCGATAAATAAAACCCCAAACACAAAGAGTGATGCCCTGAGCTGCCTGCAGCCTGCTCCCTGTAAGCAGCGATGCCACGGAAAGGCTTTGGAATAATGGTGCTGCCGTGCGGCGCTCCATCGTGCAGCACAGCCCCGAGCTGACAGCCCAGCCCGGCTCTTCGGGAGAGCTGCGATTATTTCTTTTGATTTGTCAAAAAAAAAGAGAAGTGTTTGTTTTTTTTGGAACAGCACTTTTAAATATATCAAAGTAGCAGAGATTGGAGGAGGCTTTTGGAGGGAATGCTAAGCCTGGTAAGGGAAGGAGATGGGATCGCTCTGACAGGAGGATTTTCCTCCCTCCACTCGTGTGTGTTACGCTGCCACTTTCTGTGGTGTCTCACACGCAGGAGGTTTTCTGGATTGTTTCAAATGGGTCAAAGTCAGAGTTTTTAACTAGAATATTTCATGTATTTATTTAATGTTATTTATTTCATATGTATGTTTCATACGTTTGCATATTTCACCGTGATTCAAGGGTAAGAAACTCCTTAAATCTGTATTTTAAATTCTACACTTTAAATCTCAGAAATATTCCAACTACCTCGTGATGAGCTGATGACTGAGCATCTTCCCCTTGAGCAGAACACTGAAATAAGTCCCTGCAACATCTGCAGGATTTGGAAATCCACTTGCCAAGCTCCCTGTGCTGCAGGGACTGACATTCCCCCACGCAGAAGCAGCTTGGGACGCAATTTCCTCCCAGCTGTGTTGTTTTGCAAAGCACCAACATCCCCAAAACATCAGGGTTTTTAGCCACTGCCCTGTGGCACTCTGCACACGCCGTCATCTGTGTTTGTCACATGTGAAAATCACGGATTAGTTCAGAGAAATTTCTGAGAGTCAAACAAATCCTGAAGTGCGTCTGGATTTCAGTTCCACTGAAGCCTAAAAAGAAGCATAAAAAAAAAAGAAAAAGGCTTTGAAAAGCTGTTGTAAAACCTCACCAGGCACGGAGCAAGGCCCTCCCAGCCATGTCAGTGTGACATTGCAGTGCCACCAAGACACAGAGCCCTGCCTGTTATCATGCACAGCAGATGTTGGGCCCCATCAAAAGGCAGGAGGGGGATATTGTCCTGTTCTGGTCCCAGCTCTGGCTGCACACACGGATTTACCTCGCTCCTCCTTTGTTCTCTGCTCTCGGGGAGTCACTGGAGCTCAGCAAAGTTGAGGATGCTGAACCAGATCTGGCATCCAAAATTGTAGATTTGAGGGCTTTGATGTAAAGAAAAGCCTGGAATCCATCCATTTTGATCTTTCTGGGGCTTTTCTTTCATCCCACAGCACTGGTGCTGCTGGCAGTGGGTATTTCGGCTCTGCCTTCACGCTCCTGGCTGGGATGAGTTGGTTTTTAGTGGATATTTGCTTTTGTGTTTTGCCCATGTGCTCAATTCCACGTCGGAGCTCCCTTCCAGCCAGCAAACACAACCGGGGCTGGGGGATGTCAGCGCCAGCAGAGGCTGACCAGCCGTGCCTGGCAGCATCCACATCATCTGCAGCCACTGTGAAACTGCTAATTGCACCACTCAGCCGGCTGAAGGCAGCACAGAAGTGGAAAAGGGGCTGATTTTTCACCCCTAACTGCTCAGTATCAAATAAAATGGGAGATTGCAATGTCAGTGTCACCACTTGTGAGTTACACTCAAACCCAGCCTGGTTTTCTGCCACTTGGCATCACCACTTCCAGCCCGAGGTGGGTTTGCCTTGTCCACGACTGCTCTGTGTGAATCTTTAAATTTATTTTAAGCGTTCCATGGCCATTATCAAAATCCCACCATGAAGTCGATCACCTCTCAGCTGCACACGGGGGCACAGCCATATCCTGCTCCCAGTGGCTTGGAAATGGCTGGGAAAGTAGGGAATAGAGCAAGGGAACTTCAGAATCTGCTGGAACTAAGGTTGGGAGTCCAGGGGGGAAGGGATTGAGTGTGACCCCCTGCTCCTATTTAACACCAGGTGAGGGCTTTGCCTCCCAGGTGATGGGTCCTCGGTGGGGTTGTGGAGCTGTGCTGGTGAGCAGGGGCTGTGCTGGGGTTTTGTGTGTTCTGTGAGCTCTTCTTGCTGTTTGGTTTTTAGGGGATGGGGTTTTGTGCTTTGATTCATGCACGTTTTTACAGTCTGGGCCTCTTTGAGCACAAGGAGTTTTGTTGTTTTTCGCTCATTTAGGTGTTTAAGGCACACTGGTCCTCAGTTCTCGAATTAGTGTTGTGCTGGGAGATGTTATTTTACCTTTTTGGTTTGCTCATGTCTCTCGCAGTCCTCTCCTAATGTTATTATTCAGGAATAAACCCTGCTGTGTCCTGTGAATTTTAAATTTGTGTAATCTTTTCCTGCCTGCCTTGCTTCTCCTCCCTGCTGTCCCCACCTATTGCTGGAAGTCCGAACACCTCCTTGACTGGAGTGGAGAGTGGCTCCCAAAAGCTGTCCCTGCTTTCCAGAGTGCTCTGGTTTGACTGACAAGTTGCCTCTTTTTCCTTCTTTTCAGTTATTTCCTGAAAGGTCTGTGTGTCTCCCCTGACCTTCCCAGTGCAATTCCACCTGTTCAGCTCATTCCTGTGATCCCTGAGTTGCTGCTAGGTGAGAACTGGGTAATTAACTCGCCCTAATGAGCGTGGGCTAATAAATATCCATGTCTTGCAGGTGTGAAGCCCCTTCCTCCTCAAGAGCCAGAGCTCCCTGCTCCTCCTCAGCCACTGCAGCCTCGCCAGAAGAAGCCCTTGGTGGAGTTGCTCCCTTCCCCTCTGGCCATGGGCTGTACTTTTGGGAAGAACAAGAGGCCCGGTGTGTTTTCCAGGTTTTTTTACAGGGCCAAGAGCAAAAAGGCGGTGGGGGCTGCCCGGGCGTGCTGCGATGCAGCCACCTGGACTGGGGAGAGCCACTTCCACTCGGCACGGATCGGGAGGGCACGGAGAGGCTCTGAGCCTCCTGCTGCCAGCCTGGTGCTGGAAACTTCTGAAAGTGAATTTAGAGAGGAGGAAGGAGACTCAGCTGCCCCTCCAAGGGCACAGCACAGCGAGGCCTCGTTCCCTGTGGCTGCTGGAGACCGAGGGGCTGGGGTGTCCCAGGAGCCTGGAGCCAAACCTCACCCTGAGGTGGTGAAACACCGGGAACTCCCTGAAGAGGCACAAGGATCCCAAAGCCCTCAGGAGAGCAGAGAGGCTGAAGCTGTCCTGCATCCCCCTGCCAGCTCTTTGCCCCCTGAGCTCGGCCGTGGGCACCAGGGGGTGGCACCTCTCACTCAGGTCACAGTGGAGGTTGATGTCCACGTGTCTGCAGGTGACCACAGGGACCATGGCCAGGGTCAGGCTGCTGCGGGGTCCGAGCTGCTGAGCGGTGCAGAGCAAGAGGCTGGGGCTGGGAGTGGTGCAGAGCAAGCCTGTGTTGGGAAGGCTCTTGGGGAAGTGCCCGTGCAGAGGGCCGGTGGCTCCACAGCTGCTCCGTGTCCTCTGGAGGAGCCAGAGCTGCCTCCAAGGGCTGCAGAGCCAGGAGAGGGCATCACAAACGGGCAGAGAGCTGCAGAAGAGCAGGGGGGAGAAGAAACTGGAGCCCCACCTGATCTCCAGCTGGGACAAGGTGAGATTCCTGTTCCTGAAGGTGTGACAGAAACTGCTGCTGAGCCAGAGCAAGCTGAAGAGATGGCCGAGGCCTGTGGTGATGGGCAGACATCAGAGGAGATCCCAGCCCACCTGCCAGAAACCCAGGCTGCCCTGCAGGAGGAGGAGGAGGAGAAAACCCAAGTTAGCAGTGAGGGAAAACCAGAGGAGCACTGAAAGAGCACCTGGAATCTGCAGCAGCAACCACAGAGCACGCCAAGGGTTTGTCTGCAGCCCAGAGATGAAACTGCTGCCTCCATCCTGCAAGGGAGGGATGCCAGAGGGTGCTTGTGCCCTGAGGGACACAGAAATCAGGGTGGGGGTGGTGGAACCTGCTTTGAAAAGTGATGCTGGACTCAAAATCGGTGCGTTGCCTTCTGCAGGTGGCACTACCCTCCTTCCTTCCGCTGGGGGAGGGCGTGTGGGCGTGGGCTGAGGGTTTCTTGGTACCAAAAGTGTATTTATGTATTTATTATTGTATTTATCCCCTGCCCGGGGCTGTGCACTTCACGCTTGTCTCCCTGTGTGCGGCTGCACAGGGCCAAGCCGTGTCTAACAAACCAGATTCATTAATTACACGTGTCTGCTCACCCCTCTGACCGTCACCACTGCTGGAAGGGGATTGTGTGAAGCCTGTGTTGCAGCTGGAATCAATAAATGGGTGCATTTTGATACTGACTGCTGTGGAGTGTTGGGTTATTAATGGGCATTTGCTTTATGGTTTGTGCTGGTTGGGTGGAGGTCAAGAAGCTCAGCCTTGGGGGCCCGTGGAAGGAGATGTAAACAACAAAAAAAAAAGCTTCTAGTGGTCATTTTGCTGCAAATAATCAATAAATTTCTGGCAACTGCTTATCCAATACTCATCTCTAATTATGCAGTGCTAAGTAGAGGGGAGTTTTCCCATCAAACCTGACTGGTGGCACAGCTCTCACTGAATTTGTAAACGATGTGGTGCTGAAGGGGAGCAGGAAAATAATGCAGCCTAATTTCTTCCAAGCAGAAGGCTTTTATACAACATTAATCTGCTAGAACTCGTGGGGATTTAAAAAAACTTTTAAAAGGGAAATAATTATTTGTATTAGACAGCTGGAAAGCTCCAGTGTGAAGGAGAGCAAGAGCCTCCCTAAGGAAACCATTTCCAGCTCTGGTGTTCCTGCACGGAACCCTCATTAAGAGTGTTCACAGGAGGCAAGAGATGATGGTTAAAGGCAAGCCAGGATATGAGGATGTTGAGAGCAATGCTTCTGTTTAAGGGATGATTGGTTTTACTGCCTGTAAGTGCTTAATCACATCAGGAGTTTGGTGCACTCTTAAAAAGATTTCCTGGGCCTCAGAGGACCAGGCTGCCACACTCTGAACCTCTTGGCTTAAGCCAGACTTGCTTAATTCTTCTTTTTTTTTTCCTTATGACCAAATCTGATGGAGAGCCTGCCCATAGAAATGTCTCATCTGCCCTGACTTAAATAACCCAGAGAATGTTCCTTCCCCTTGGCTGCTCCTCACAGCCCCAAAGGCCCCTCCATCAGCTGGTTCTGTTGACAAGCTGGGTTTGGCTGCCTCTGGCAGAGCTCTGCTGTTTGGTTGGAGATTATGTCCTCCTTACATAGAATTTAGATTTAAAAATCAGTGGGTTGCCAGCTCCTCCTTGCCAGGAGAGCAAGGAGGCCGGAGGAAATTGTGGGGGAAGAAGCAGAGAGCAACACAAACCTCTGTGAATCGCTCTGCCTCTCTCTTAGACAGTCAGCTCCTCCCCTGTAATTGTATTTTGTGCTTCTGATTTAGGAAAAGCATCTCAGACTTCGTGGAATCAGGTTAAAATTACTCAGCAGCTCCATTCCCCTGTGACTGAAGGTGTGGGGCTAATCAAGAGTGACAATAAATACGTAATTATGTGACACTGTTGGTGCCACACTGCAACAAACGGGTGGCAGGGATCAATTTTCACCCCAAGAGGAATCATGCAGAACAATTCTGCAGGCTGCAGTCTCACAAACACCTGCCAGGTGCTCACCAAATTACAGGAACAAAAGTGGGGCCGTGCAGCTCTTCAATTTTGCTGGAATTTTGGGTTTTAAATCTCATTAACAAAGCTGCAATCTGAATCAGGGACATTCTGCTCATGCTCTTCCTTTCTCAGAAAAATCATGGAATAATCTCCCATCACATGCAGTGCTGCAGGAATTTTTGGGGAAGAAGTTTCTACAGTGCCCTGACTTCAATTACACCAATCTGAGTGTTTGCAATGTAAAAAGTTCCTTGGTAAAGGAGCCAAAAAAACACCTAAAATTTCTCTTACGACATTCCAGTTCTGCTGCTTTTTGTCATCACGTCCATTTGGGGTTTTCAGATGTGCCCCAGGTTCTGTAAAGCCGAGCTGAACCCTCACGTTTGCCTGGTTTGCACTGTCCATGTCTGACCTGGCCAGAATTACACGTGGGGGAGGTTTGGCTTTGACAATTTTAATGGCTTTAAATGCCTTGTCAGAGGAGACGCTGCCTCTTTTCTGATACCTGCACTGACTCCAATGCCAGAACTGATGGTTTTGCTCTTTTCAGCTTGTAAAGCATTTGGTAAAATGCTGAATATTGATATCTGTGGCCTCAGAGTGAAAGCTGCTCCTCTCCAGCTGATTTCCTTGCAAATCCTGGGACACCAGCTGGGCTCCCTGTGCTTAGACCCCGATAAAATTAAAGATGAAGGGCTAAACTTCCAAATGTGACTCATCTCAGAGCAGGGCTTAGGTCTGAAAGTACCTTCATGCTTTTAAACCCCTGCTGCTGCCCTGAGAGCGGGGAAAGCCCGTCCTGCAGCAGCAGAACTCTGGCACCACCTGGCAGAGCGCACCCCCGACTCCTCCAAACTCTGCCACTGATGAGTGAAAGCAGATCACACTGATGCCATGATGATTTTTGTCTTTTCTTTTATACCCCTGTTACACCTTTTTGCAACTTCTGTGTTCTTGGTGCTTTTTGCCTACATTCTTGGACTTGCTTGTTAAGCTAAGAGACTGAACATTTTAGAGGCTTTGCAGTTAGGGTGCCAGTGTGCCCAGGCCCCAAGGTCCTCTCCAGAACACATTTTGTAAACTAAGATAGAACCATCCAGGGGAAGGTTCCTTGGGGAGGGGGACTCATTCGAGCCTCTCACTGGGGAATTTTGGATAGATATGCTAATCAGTAAAACCTAGAATGTAAAACCAGGTATAGAGGAGGGGGATTGGGGTGGCCATTGCAGGGGTGCAGGGAGGTGTATTCGACCTGGTCGTGGTGCACCTAAGGATCCTTACAATAAATACCAAGGTAATGCCCTTTTCCCCTTCCAACCGTGCTCGCCTCTTGATTTTAAGACCAGGAAAAGGCATCACCACCTTGTACTGCTCCTCGGCTCGTCTTTCCGGGCGAGCTCTAATGGGAGGATTTATTACCAGCGCAGCGCCGTGGCTCCAGCCCAGCGCGGTTCCCAGGCTCCAGGCTGCCCTCTTAAGATGATAAGCAGCAAATTCCTCGCTAAAATCCACGGTGAATCACTGCAAATGAGCGTAAAGCAGCATTACCGAGTCACACAACTGTCTTGGAGTGCAAGCTAATTTTTTGGCGTTTGGGAAATCTTAGCTCCTGTTGGCTAAGAATCCTCGCTTTTGACTTTTATAATTAAACTTCCTGTCATTCACCAGGCAACCTTGGAAAAAAACCTGGCCACGCTTGAGAAACGAAAACCTCAGGAGTGTTTGGGAGCTGCTGGAGCTGTTAGGAACTCCAGTGTTTCTCTTCCTTTTGAAGCACCTTTATAAATAATCATCACCCTCCTTATCACACTAAATCTGTTTCTCCTGAACTCTTACGCAACTAAGTAAAAAGTTCTGAAAACAGCTGGTCGAAAACCAAACACTTCCCTTGCCCAGAGCAGCGACTGCTGGTCAATATTCCTGTTCAATACAGAACGATTTTGCATCGCTTTGGTTCTGGTGTCCCTGCCTGGCTTTCAATGATTTCCTTGCTTCCTCACACTCCCCCCTCTCCACAACATCCAGGGACGTGAAGCCGCAGAACCTGCGGTGATCTGACAACCAAACCCAACGACGATGTCAAATTTGGGAAAGCTCTGAAGCAAAAGCCACTGGAAGCACCCATCCCGAGGGAGAGAGAGAAAATACCATCACAAACCTCCCCCAGCTCTGCCTCCTTTGCTGCCAAGTGCCTGCAGCGCCTCACAGGGATGAAAAGCACCCGGGAGCTGTTCCTGTGGATGGGGGAGGATGTTCTGTGCCTGCAGCCCCTCAGCTGCGAGGGGTTCTCCCGAAATTCTATCGTGTAGCTGCTGCTCTGCAGCCACAGAACCCCAGGGTGGTTTGGGCTGCAAAGGACTTTAAAAATCATCTCATTTCACCCCCTGAGGGACACCTTCCACCATCCCAGGGTGCTCCAAGCCCTGTCCAGCCTGGCTTGGGACACTTCCAGGGGTGGGGCAGCCACAGCTTCTCCGTGCCAGGGCCTCACCACCCTCACAGGGAAGGATTTCTTCCAAAATCCCCCCTCTAAACCGTTCTCTGTCAGCTTGGAGCCATTCCCCCGTGTCCCCTTTTTGTCAGAAGTCTCTCCAACCTGTCACTGTGCAGAGAGAGAGACCCCACAACATTTCCCTTCAGCTCTGTGCAAACACTTTGGGGACAAAAAAAGAAGATAATATCTAAATACACAGAGCCCTCTGATGGGAACCGTTATATGTTTTGTGAACATGGAGCAAGAAGAATTCCCGATCTCTCAGGCAGCTGTGAAAGGGATCAGTAATTAAATTAAATTAGGTTTGGGTGGGAAGCAATTCAGTGGTGCTGCCCTGCCCTATTTAAGGTCCAGCTGCTCCCCCTAAGCTCTGCTGGGAACCTCTCGGGGGCCTTCCTTTGGAAGTGAGTGTGGGCACTGCATGGCACAAATTTGGGGGGGTTTTTGGGACGGAGGGATTTTTGTGCCTCGTTTTTGGGGCTTTGTTTGACTTCTCTTGTGTGTGTGTGAGAGAGAGAGAGCTCTGCCTTGAGGGTTTCAGCAAAACTGTAATTATGCTTTCTTCTGTCTTTGGCTTTGAACAAAATTCTGCTGGTGGCAAGATGGGACTGAAAATGAAACATCCACAGCATGAAATGGCAAAATGGGGATGAGGAAGGGGAAATAATTTTCCTACATATAAAAAGCACCTGGTATCTTAAGGTAACAAATATGTGTATCTTTATAAACAAAACCTGTTTGGAGACAGCAGCAGTAGAATCTGTCTTTTGTCATATTTTGAGCTGCTTCTGCAGTGATGATGAGCAAAGAAAAGTAAAACACAAAATAAGTTATTATTTCCCTTTCCTCTCCTGGCATTTTACTGCCCTACCAAA
Source organism: Machaerirhynchus nigripectus (assembly GCA_013397975.1). Lineage (NCBI taxonomy): Eukaryota > Metazoa > Chordata > Aves > Passeriformes > Dicruridae > Machaerirhynchus > Machaerirhynchus nigripectus. The sequence continues at coordinate 704,038 of VZRQ01005618.1, read as the reverse complement.
ATACCACGGAATATTTCCTGCCTACATTCACTTACACAAAATCCTCACTGCTGATGCAGCAATTGCTCACTCTGGAAGCTCAGCTTGACAAAACATTCATTTATTTGCAAGCTGTCCTGCTTTGGTATCGAAAACCATCTCTCTCTAATTGTATTTTGGTTTTTCTCCCCCACTAGAAGTGGATGGGTTCATTTTTCTTGCTTTTCCTTTCTTACAACTCTATAGTTTTAAGTGATTAAGTTCATGTAGCCTTCTAAGTGAGTGCCTAACCGCCATGGAATTGCACATTTTTACAGATTCTACCCATAAAAGCAGCTCAAACAGTGCAGCAAGACTGCTCTGGATCCATTAGCTCCACTTTAAAAACTGCAATTCCTAAATTATAGATCTGGTTTTGTGTCGTTCCTCTTACTCCGCGCTGCTCGAGCCCTGCGCGGCACCATCGGCAATCAGATCCTGTCGGGTGGCACTTCTACCCCGCTTGAAATATTCAGCCACAAAAAGTGGCCCAGGGTTTGGCGTGGAACAGCGCTGGTGGTGTGGGAGCTGTGGGGAAATGGGTGTTCTGCTGCTGGCTGCCCTGTTTAAGAGCAGAGCTGTATCACCCTTGAGCCAGGAGTGAAGGCTGAGGGGTTGTGGCGCTGCAGAGAAATGCTTTAAGTCACGTTTGCTTTGCGGTTTCCCCGCCAGGAACGAACTCAGATCCTCCTCAGCCACAAGGGTTTAGCTGGTGTTTGCCTCTTCCTGGCAATCTGCACCTCTGGCAGGTTCCAGAGGGAGCTGTGTGTGGGTCCCTCCTTCCCTTCCCTGCACAGTGCTGGATCTGCTTTCTGGCAGTGCTGAGGCCGTGGGGAGGCCCTTTTCAGCCATAACCTGAGGTGGATGTTTCTCTGCATTCAGAAAATGCTGCCCCTTTTTAATGCCGGGGTTTGAAGCAGTGGCATTGCTGTGGTTTCTAAAAATGGAGTTAATGACTGGTAAAATAATGACCCAAGGGCCTGAAAGCCACTTGTTTCTCCTCTCTCAATAAGGAGGTTTTTTTCTTTCCTTTCTCCTCCCTTCCGTATCTTACCAGGCCTATGAATGACTTTCCTGGCTAAATATGAACTTCTTTGTAGAATTAATAAATGGTTTAGGAAACAAGAGGAGACCTAAATAGTGTTTACTTTGGGAACATAAACTAATAACTGTAAAGTGCAGTGTGGGCTGAGAGCCCTGGGGAGGGGGTGACATCCTGAATGCTCTCAGTGACATCAAAGGGCTGTTCCTCGAGGTAAGGCTGATTTAGAAGCAATAAAACCTGCAGCATGTGGACAGCCCAAGGACTCTGAAATGAAGTGGGAGTTTGATTTTGATTTTAGAGGGGCACTTTCTGCTCTGTCACAGGGCTAAGAAATGAAATGGCAATCTGCTCTTCCTTTTAAAGGGGCATTTTCTGCTCTGACACGGGGCTGAGGGGTGGGTTCTGTTGGATTTTTCTTCCCTTGCAGGTGGCCCAGGAGTGATTTGTCAGCTCAGCAAGGCTGGAATGAGGACCTGTGCCTGCTCCTAAAGGCTCTGTTTGTGCCCAAGTCCCTCGGCGTTCCCTGGAGAAGGCTGTGAGCAGGATTTGCTCTGCACCCCTTGATCATGGGGAACGAGATCAGTCACAGGACGTACTCGTGCAGGAAGTTTGGGAGGTTTGAAAGGCTGAGGTCTGAGGAGACAACATCTGTGCCTGATGTGTGTGATGTCCCCATGGCCCAGCCAGCCCAGGACGGGGGATTTTGGGGCGGTGTGACCCACCCTGAGAACGAGGAACCCCAGGGTGCTGCTGCAGGGCTGCACAGCAGAGAGCAAGGAAGAAAAAGGGAAATGGCCTCGTGTTCCCCACCTGTGATCCAAGGAATGCTGAGAAGCACGGAGCTGCAGGAGCCTCCCACAGGACAGGCAGAGGAGGCTGGGGACAATCCCCTGCCTGTAAATCCTGATGGAAAACTTCGTGCTCCGACTCAGGGGAGACCTGCAAGAGCTGAGCCAGCTGAGGGACACAGAGAGGTGCCAACAAGGGATTTGCCCCTGCAGCCTGCAGTGGAGATGGGAGCAGGAGAGGTGGAGACCAGGCAGGGGACAGGGAAAAGCAGCTCAGGGATGCACAAGAGACCCAGCACCAGGATGAGCCCTCTCTGCAGGTGGCTGAAGAAACTCAAGGCCCCAGCAGAAAAACCTAAAGCCAAGCCTGGTGCAGTCACCAGCCAAGAGTGAGGCTCCTGAGAATTGAAAAAGGACCAAGTTACCTGAAAAAAAGACCGGTGAAAAAGAAGTGTTTCTTGTGCACGATAAGACATTGTTTTTGTTATCTTTGAACTGCTTGTCTGCTGGATGTTCCTGGCTGTCTTACACCCCGTGTGGAGCACAGAAGGCGTTGCCTCTGGAAGGGGTGGAACAGGGAAATGAAGTGGCTCTGTTCCCTTGGCAAGCAGCTCGTGAGGATGGTTCGGCTCTGCTCTCGCTGGGGGCTGCTCTGTAAATCTCCTTTTTGAAACCCTGCGAAGGTGCCCTGAGCAGCTTTGCATCTTCCTGGTGCTTCCCATCACTGCTTGATTTCCTCTCCCCTGCTTGTAACAACTTGCTCTGCTTTGTGAGCCAAGAGAAGTATGAGTAGCATCAGTGTTATCAGCCAAAATTAAGAGATGATAAAACCCGTTTGTAGATGCTTACAAATGCATGATGGTGTTGGTGGGGGAGGTTTGGTGAACAAGGGGCTCCAGTCTTGCTGCTGGAAGTGTTTGCTGCGTGGTTGTGTACCTGTAAGTCAATAAAAGTCACTTTCACTGCCTCCAACGAAGCCTTGGCTGCAGCTGGAAGCGGGACAAGGGAGGGAAGGAGGGGATGGATGGGCTGGCGCTGCCTGCCCGCAGATGGGGGGAGTGGGAACTGGGAGGGCTCCCTGCAGTGCTGGTCTGGCTGTGCTGGGGCTGCTCCTGGAGAACCAGGGAGTAGAGGCTCAGGAAAAGCCTGGAATTCGATTTCTGTAGCTCTGTGCCATCCGTGTGGCTCCTCTGGGTGTCCCAGAGCTGACCTAAGCACGCCGGTGAGGAGCAAACACACCCCCGGGTGCTGAGCCTTGCTCTGCTAACAATCCCAGCTGGGGGCAAAAACCCTTCTGGGAGATGGGAGAGACAAAAAGAGGAGCTGACGTGCAGGCAGAGCCAAGGAGGGGCTGCAGGGCCGTGCTGGAGCAGCCCAGCTCGATGGGGGATGCCAGCCTGCCCTGGAGCAGCAGGGAGGGGGAGAAATGCCAAGGGAAGGTCATGAGCAGCAGCCTGAGCTCCTGGAACTGCCTCCTCCACCCTGCCCGAGGTACCTGTGCTGCTCCGGCTGCAACCCTCCCCTGGCTGCTGCTAAATCACTGCTCTGGGGCGCTGATGGCAGCTTTGTTCCTGTTCCCAGCTGGACCACAAGTAGGAAATCCTCGCTCTTGTCCTGCTCCTTCAGCTCTTTCCTTCTCAGAAGCCCCAGTTTCACTTTCTCCCTCGATGTTCCCACTGTAGATGCAGCCCCAGCTCTCCTGAGGGGACGGGGGAAGGCAAAGTGCCTTTGTCTCTTTGATCACTGCATCAGTGTTCCTGCTAAAATCCCATTAGAGAGCTTAGAGCACACCTTGGAGCGCCTCTTGAACAGAATTAGGACAAAAAAAATCGCTTCAGCACATCCCTTTCTACACCTCTACCTCACCCTGAAGCCGCTGGCTGTGCCAGCCAAGAGATAAACAAGGAGGGAAGCAGCTGTTTCCCACCTTGTGCTCGGAGGCACCATCTGCTGCGCTGCCTCTTCCCGTGCTAAAATGTGTTCCTTGGGTGCTAACGACCTCTAAGGATAACATTTATCTCATGTGATCCCCAGGTAAAAGTCGCGGGAAGTTTTTAAAAGCAGAGATGCACCCCCCAAAAAACCCTGGAATGTTCATTTTTACAGGTAGCAAAGCTTTCAGATTCTCCTAAAGTCAGTGAGGTGTGGGAGTGCCACCCTTTATTGACTCAGCCTCTTTTTTTTTTTTAAAGGCAGCAAGGTGTCTTTGTTGGTTTGTTTCAAATATTGATGCTTTGAATGTATTTATTTAGGTTTTGTTTGTTTGTTTAAGGCAGAGGTGTTCTGTGGTTTTTTTAAGGCAGGTTTCGTATCTTGGTGGAGTGGAGGCCCTGGAGAAGAGAGCACTGAGTCGTAAGAAATCTGAAAGTTGGGCAAATAAAGCAGCTCAGGACCTGTCAGATTCCCTGAGCGTGGAAAAGGGAAGGTTTGAAGTGCTGAGCTGCATTTCTGAGACGGATTCTCTGCTGGGAGAGCAGCTCGGCTGATTCCTTTAATTCCTTTCATCCCACTTTTCCTCTTGCCATTGTCCCCAGAGCACAGCTGGTAACGCTTTGTCCGTCCATTACAGCTCATTAAAAATTCAGGAGGAATCCAGTTTTTCTTTGTGCAGCTTCAACATTCACCGGGCACCTGAGCAGAAGTGATCACAGAGCTGTGATTCCCTCCCTTTTCAGGGGAGGAACTTGGTTTAAACCTGCAGCAAGTTCGCTTAAATTGTTGGGGTTTTTTTGAGACAAAAACCTCGAGAGATTTTTACCTTCCTGAAGTGTGGTGTGTTATCCCACTGTCACTGTTTTATCTGAATTCGGCAGGCAGAATTCAGGGCCATCTTAAATAAAACCACACTTAGAGTGGGACAGTGCCAGGGTGAGCGCTCTGGCTTGGTCATGCTGTGACCTTTCCCTGCACTGGGGTACTTCTGGAGACCTGGGTTTTAACAGAAAGGTTCAAAATTCCACATTTTTTTCCCCCCCAAATTGCCCAATCCCAGGGAACAGTTCAGAGCTGTGAAAACATCCTCAAGGTGGATACCAGGGTTTTTTTCCAGACGAGCCAGAAGTTACAAAGGTTTTTACACAGAATTTAGGAGTCTTGATCATCTTGCCCTGTTTGCTGCTAGAAAACGTTTCTTTTTTCTTCTCTTCCTCTGTTGAGGAGGGAGTTTCCTGTAGTTACTTGTTCCTTTGTCAATTCCTCAAATATAGGTTGATATTTTTATTTTTAAGGGAAGGCAGGTGTTTGCTGCAGCGCTTCCTGCAGAGATCCATTTGGAACAGTGGGTTTATAAATAGGGGCACTCTGCTTTATATTGGTTGGAAATCATTTTTGATGGTGCTCTCTGGAAAAAGGAGCGACAGTGGGGGTGGAATATCACAGCCAGAGCTCCACTGCAGCGGGGGAAAAAACAAACTTTGAATTGAGAACATCAGGGAAACCTAAAACTTGAGGTTTTGGTGAACTGGTTTGGAATCTCTGGGACCTGTTTCAGGTGATGGAAAAATAACGTTGTTATTTCTTCCCTGGGAAAATCACAGCAAATCAGCTCTGATCAATTAACTAAGGGTTCATCTGGATCAAGTGCAGGTCTGAGGTAAAGGTTTCAGCCTCTCACTGCAGGGAAAATAATCTAACACAGATTTATTCTGAGTGGTTTGACCCCTCAAGCGACCTGAAGTTAAAAATGTGAATATTCTTGGATTTGAACCTCTTGCATTCTCCCCATCTTCATGCGGACAACAAAAAATCCATTTAATGCTTAGCTGCAACTCGCATTCAAATACACCCAAAGTCACCTGATTATTTTAAATAATCAGTGTTCGTTTTATTTTCAGTGCTTGCCAAATGAAAGAAGAGCAAGGCCAGAAGAACAGCAGCCACAGAAAATCCGTGGCACTGAGGTGCTGGAGGCTGCGGAGCTGTTCCTGGGAGGGCTCATTCCTGTGAGCAGGCACCACCCCTCACCCTTACTTTGATAAATAAATAATAAATTTCCGGCAGTCTCAGGGGCTGGCACGCTTTTGTCCTGCTTAACTGCTGAAGCAAGACATTAAACTTGTTCAAATTCTTTTTGCCTAACTGCAGGAGAATATTCCAACAGAAGAAAGACCCAGCACGGCGCCTTTCTTCTGTGGGAGCTTGTAGCCCCAGATCCTCATCTTGCTGCTTTGTGAACACAATCCCTGAGAAAAGATCTCTGGGGAAAAAAAAAAACCCACAACCCTAAAAAAAACCAATTATTGATGCTGCCTGCTTAAGCCAGGACTGCTTTAGAAATGCAGAAAGCCAGCGTGGAGGTGGCTGTGAAAAGCCAGTAGTTTTGAACATCTTAGGCCTATTTAACAGAGTTCTGCTGCAGTGCAACTGCAAAGCATTTGGGTTATTTTTCTCTCCCATTTCAATTAGCCAGCACACTGGAACGCTTCAAGGAATGAGCACCAGGCTTTTCCTGGATGTCTTGCATCCCCTTCGGAGAGAGCGGCGGAATGGGAGGAAATATTAACAAGGTGGAAGGATTTAATGTGGGTGAAGAGCTGAAGCAGCCCCCAGGGAGCACAAAGACTGTGCTGGGTAAAACGGGGGGCAAACTGCAGGGGGCACAGACCCGGGAACGTGGGGAGTGATGGGACAAAGGAGCAAGAGGGAAAAGCCGAGGAAATTCTGGTCTGCCTGAGCACAGACAGCAGCTGCCAGAAAGATTTGGCACGGGACGCTGCTCAAATCCAGAGTTTCGGGGCAAACTCACATAATTAAACCTGCTAAAAGCCAACTGCTAGGCAAAAGAGAGATTTTATCCCACAAAAAAGCAGCGGAGCTTATCCCAGAGCACAGCTAATGCGGGGTTCCCGAAGCACTGAGCACAACACACGCTTCCATTCTCCAGCACATTCCCACAGTTATCCCAGCCAGCTCCACACAGGCGCTGGCTGTGGAGGTCTGCAAATTGGCGAGGAGAAAACCTGCGGGAAAGCACGGGGGCCGTGTATTTATTTCCCCTGCCTTCCCATGCTCAGAGCCTTTTCCTGGCTCTGTCCAAGGTGCTGGTCCATCGGAGCCCTCTGGTATTAATCGGGCCAGGAGAGGGCAAGGACAGCAGGAGATTTTCATGAGCTAAGAATGATACTGGTACTCAGGTGCTCCGGGAAAAACTCTCTGCCGTGGCATAAGCAGCTTCTGCCTCCTGAAACAGGTATTTTCATTGCTTTCCCCCTGCCCCTATGGGAAATGCTGCTTTCTCGTGGAATTTGGGAGAGGAGAGTGAAGCCAGGAGCACATCAGGGGTCTTATCTAAAAGAAGCCTTGCTGTGAGTGCGCCTGGCTCCAGCCTGGGTGTCCCTGCGGCACCTCCTGGCGCGGAGCTGGAGGCGAGAAGCAATTACAGGACGCGTGTAAAGGGATGCAGGATCGCTGCTAAATACTTAACAGCGCTCATAAAACACGGCCGGGCGGCGGTGGGAGCGCTGCTGCAGCCAGTGAGGGAGTTGTCGGTGACAGGAGAACAGAGCAGGAGCACGAGGCCGGGCTGATGTCGCCGTGCCGGGGTCCCAGCGAGGCCGGGCTGAGCAGGGGACGGGCTCCGGCGCTGCCGCTGGGTGCGAGCCGCGGGCTGCCCCGCGGGGCCGGGAGCCGGGCTGCGGCACGGTGGATGGGACGATCTAAGCCGGGCAAAGCGGGTTTTTATCTCCAGCTCTGCCTGAATCCCCGGGAGCTGCAGCAGCAGTACCTGAGGCTTATCCCAGCTCCTGCTGCCAGCTCAGCTGCCCCTGCCTGGTGTGGGTTTTAGTGCCATCAAAACCCTGCTGCTGCCACCTCTGCGGCATGGGCAGCTCTAACTCCTTGGCACGTGGGAGCAGACAAAAGATTGGGATGGCTTCTTCACCTTCTCTTGGTTTGGAAAGTCCTGGCTTTGAGAGGGACCAGCAGCTTTTTCCTTTTGGAGCTGGCTCAGCTTCCAGAATTAGTCTGTGGGAAGGGAAGAAAGGAGCTACAAGTCACACATTCAGCCAGCAGCATAATTAAGGCAGGGAGAGTGAAAGGAAGAGCTGAGCTGAGGGTATGAGTAAGTGTCAGGAGATTTTTTTGTGCCGAGGTGCCAGACGCTGCTTCCCTCGCTTTTCCAGTGTCCTCTCTGCTGAGAAAGGTGTAAGTGGTGACTCTGTCCAGGATACACAGGAGGGTAGGAGAAGGCTGCTCCCACGCCCTGAAATGCCAGCTCCTGTGGAGGATGCTGTGAAAAGTGCCAGGGGAGCTGGTGGCTGCTGGAATCTCTCTGCCCAGAATGAGCATCCCTGTGGAGGGGCAGAGATGTTTCAGCCTGCAGCCTGCTCCTCATCCCCCTGCCCTGGCTGCCTCTCCCACGTGCGAGCAGAGGGGTCACTGGTGTCCCTGGGGTGCTGTGGCCCTCCAGAACCTGCTCTGCTTTTCCCCTGGGTGCTGCCAGCCCGACCTGAGGGCACAAGCAGCAGAGTGGAGAAATAAAACACAAAACGCAAGAATGAAACTTCTTTTAGGGCTGCTGGTTTGCTGTGCAAGCCACTCCAAGGGCACCCCAAAAGCATCAGGCTGACTCGCTTAAATTGCTTCTAAAAGGTACCTGAGTAATTTAGGAGCTTTTTGAGGAAAATGCATTTTTTCTGTGATTACTTTGCACTGACCCAGCTCTGTTCCCTCACCCAGGTCTGGAACCTCTCCCCCTGCCTCTGGTCACACCTCAAAGCCGAGACTTTCCAAACTGAGCCCAAATCCCCGCAGTTAAATCCTAAATAAGTCTCAGGATTTCTCCTGCACAAGCCCCAGAAGCACTGCCAGGTGCTCAGCACTTCCTCTCAAACCGTGCCACCCATTTTAAATGAAGCTTCTGTCTCCTGAAAGACACATGGCCCAGATTTCAGCTGCCTCTATTTTTCTTTCCTCCCGTGATCACTCCTCTAATGGCATTTAACACTTCCAGGCATCTCCCAGGCCTGGAATGCCACAGCTTCCCCTGACTAAACTAAAAATCTGTGACCGTATCGGTGGCAGTGAACAGAGACATAAACAAAGGTCATAAACTGAATTTATACGACTTCTGATAAAACTCCTCCTGACAGGTTTGTTGGGGGATTTTTCAGCTGACAATTTTCTTCCCAGCACCGCTTGGAAAGTTCCAGGCTTGTTGCCTGTTTACTGTGCCTGTGGTGCCCAGCTCTCACAAATACCTCATTTCTGGCACCAGAACAGAAGGGTGAGCAGTAATTAACGGCATCTTCTATAAATTCCACCCTCTTCTCCTCCTTTCTGCTGCTAAATATGCAAAAGATGACCGGGGAGGTGCTCTGACAACACCACGAGCAAAGAGGGCGCCCCTGACTTCCCCCAGTAACAACGGTACCTCGGTAAAAATGAACCTGAAAATGAAATCACTGTTCTCTGTCACCTCATAAGTTCAGTTCACTCTTCTCCCCACAGGGAAAAGTTTCTGTTTCCTTCACATTAATCAGGTGCTTTGTGCTGCTGAGTTTGAGCTGATCCTTCTCCAGCCCAGTGAGTGCTGAAGGAAGGAACAAAACCCATCTCACATTCCTCTTGCTCCCAAGCCCTTCCCTGTTCTGCCTTTGTTTTTAAAATTAACTTTCACGTTTTCTTGGAGCTGAGAAAACCATTACAGAAAAGACCAAACCAATTTTTCTTTCCAGCATGTGTGATTGTTTTCTGCTTCCCTAAAAGGTTAATGTTTAAAATGAATAATGGGTGGTGGGGAAGAGGAGAAAAAAGCTTTTTTTCCCTGCCGCCTTTCCCTCAGCTCACACAGCACGGAGGTGTTGCTGTCTCCTTGCACCAGGAGGATTTTTGCAGCCTTCGGGGCTGTTTTCCCTCGGGTGCTGGCCTCCAAAACCTCCTTCAGGCCCTGCTGATGGGTCTGCTCGCAAAGGGAATCCTTTTGTCCTCCCGTTTTCCTCCCTGAACTCCTCCTGATGGGCAGTTCTGTGCTGCTGCTGCCTCCAAGGGTTGTTTTTCCTGCCAGCAGAGGAGCTGTCAAATCCCCCAGGACAAAGCAGCCCCCGGGAACCCACAGCAGCTTCACCCCTTAGAAATCTGGGAAAGATTCCTCCCCGTTCCCAGCTGATGGAATGGAGTGAAGAGAATTAGAACAGCTAAAAGAGCCCCTGAGAGTGGGATATTTGGCACAGGTTTCGGAAGAGCATCGTGAAATCACCTCTCAGCAGTGAAGGGTGACCTGGGCCCTCCTGGCAACAGCAGGGAGGGAAACTCCGGTTCTCCTGGCTCCCAAAATCCCTCTCTGAGCTGGAAAACCCCGGAGGTCGCAGTGGGACCCCAGGCAGCAGAGGGCAGGGAGCATCCCAGCCCCTGCAGAAATGCTCTGCTCGCATTTGGAATTACCCTGGAATAAAGCCACACTGGAGAACGCTGTTACCCCTTATTAAATCAAAACCTGCTGGCTTGGAGGAAAAAAAATCAGTAATGCTGTGAACTCTCCCGTGGGCTGGAAATGTAAAGGAGCTTGGCATTACAGAGAGCTGCAGCAGAACATAATTCTTTGCAGGAGGGAAGAAAGTAAGGAAATCTATGAAGTCATTGACTAGTTTAGTTCAAAAATACACGGCTCAAAAATCTCAATATAATTATCCCAGTGCCTGCAGTTCCTGTTGGAGATGTTATACTGCTGGGTCAATAGTTTTTTTTTTTTTCTTTTTGAGCTGAGTTAACACATACATCATGTTTCAGGATGCTGCTGAATGCAGTGAATTTAATTTAACAGGGTGAACAGCTCAACTCAGGCAGTCAGCTCAGGGTGATCCCTGAAGTTTCTGCCAGAAGTGAGAATTTTGAAGCCAGCAGAGCCCACAGATAACTGTGATGTCCCTCTGGAGCAGCCTGGTCACTCAGCAGTGCATAGTTTTGCAGGCTTCTGGTGCCACACAGCCCAGACCTGTCCTTGCACATTCCCACCTCATTCCTTCTTCTCCTCACATTTCCTCCCCTTGGAGCTTCAGCTCACAGGGAAAACCACACAGCTGCTGACTCCGAGTCCCAAAGGGCTGCCAGCCCCCAGATTTCTCAGGTATGCTGCAAACCCAGCTTTCCCTGGGGCTGCACCTAAATCCCATCACGATTTTCCACAGCTCTGGAAGCTCAGAACTGAACTTTCTGCCTCTCTTCCCTCCTCTCTGCGTGTGCAGACGTGTGCCCTCTCCAGAGGCGAGTGGAGGAATTCCTGGAATGTGTGGCTTTGAGAATTATCTGTCACTCTGGCTTCTAATTGTAAGGCAAACTGTAAATAATGGTGTAGAGACTTCTGCAAATGCCCCTGTCAGAAATCTAAATTGGAAGAAAACATTTTCTTTTTTGAGTCTAATCTTTTACTTCCCTCACCTATCTTGCTGTCAAATTCTTAGTTCTCTGCACATATCAAGCCAGATTCTCTCTCTCTTAAATTTATACAAAGAAAAACCTGCACAAATTATGACCTATTGGTGGCAGAAGACCCTGGTCATAAAATATTTAGGCTTGGTTTTGTTCATCTCTTGTTATTGTGTAACAACTTCATTTCTGCATTCCTGTTTAAATCTCAGCCTGCCTGGGGCAAGGACTGCCCCCCACGTGTGCTGGTGATCATAAAGGGACGAACCCTGCACTAAGGATAAATGCAGAGAGGTTTTCTGGCTCCACAAATCTGTAAAAAAACCCCATAAATGACATTGCATGTCCCGGTGGGACACGAGGGAAAAAGCCCCTGTGTGGCTGATCGCACTTGGCTCCGTGGCACTGGCGTCACCCGGGGCGTGACAAAGCGTGGGGACCCAAAAACGGAGCCGGTGTCCCAGGCAGAGCACGGCCAAGGGTGCATTAAACTTTGATGGCTCCATTCATGCATTATCCATGTGCCAGTCAGCAAAGCTGCCCTGGTGCTGGTTCTCCAAAGGAATCAGCTAATAACGGAGCAGCACACGCTGGGGCGAGTTACTGCACAGGCTGTCACTGCACAGGCTGTTGCTGCTCAGGCTGTTGCTGCCTTCTTCCCTGTTCCCCCCATGCTGGTGGGCACGCGAAATCCGCGTGGCTCCGTGCGGTTCCGAGGTCCCAGAGCACAGCAGAGGGCACTCAGAGCCATGGAGCTGCACTCTGCCCCTCGCTTCTCCATCACCTGAGACTCCCAGGCCTCGGGAAAGCCCCACGGCACAAAGGGCGCATGTCGTACTCAGACACGGAAGAACCACGCAGACCCCGTTCTGTCAGGATGGGAGCCAGGGCCAAAGAGAGAGCAAAGAAGGAGCAAAAGGCCAAAAAGGGAAAAAAAGGGGGCCCGGCTCTTTATTCAGTCAGTTATATATCTTTTTAGAGACCACCATGGATTGGAGGATGGGGTTACCACCTCTCAATGGCACTGGTCAGACCAAAAGTCTCTCATATTTCTCCGCCTAACAAAAGGAATTATAATAATAAGGATCGGTTGGGTAAACACAGCCTATGTTTACAGAAAATTCGTGAGAAACTCTATTACAGGAATGAAAACATAGAAAGACTGCAAAACTCAGGACGACAGGCGCAGTTTTAGGGGGGCTGTGCCCCTGCCAGGGCTGAGGCCGCGGGTGTTCAGGCAGCACGCTGGCGAGCACTAGAAAACAGCCTCAGGAACAGCCTGGCAGCACAGAAACCAGCTGATGTTTCTGTGCTTTCCTCCTTTGAAGCAGGGCTCCAGCTGATTGCACCGTTGGAATATGGGGAAAAAAATAAAGGAAAAAAAAAAAGGAAAGACGGTCTGAGGTTTGTCCTGAATGCAGCGTTAAGGCTGAGGGGAGCACTGCTGCCTGGGGAAAGGCAGGAGGAGAGGGGAGCGGGAAATCTCAGAGAAAGTTCAGATTTTTATCCTCTTGAGAGAAGAGTCTCAGACAAAGCACGAGCTGGCTCTGGTCTGACACAGTCTGAGTGCTCCAGTGGTTCGTGTGACACTCGAGAGCAGCAGGAGGGGAAAAGCACCTCGAAAATGTCAGTCCTACACCAGCAGGGGAACAGGCATCACCTGCCCCTGCCATTTCCTGAAGAGCCCCTAAACCTCAGAAAACTCTCCAGGCTCTGAGGAAAGTGCTACTCCTGTGTTTCTGTAGCAAATTAATGAAGGATTTGTTACCCTCCCTACCCAAAATCTGCAAATCTCAGAGATAATGGACACTGACGTGCTCCAAGGCACGATCTGGAGCAGGGTGTTCATCTGCCAGCAGGGATTTCTGAGGTTGGAAAAGCGAGGTAAGCGCTGCAATGGTCCCACAGCTCGATGTAAATGCCCTGGGAGGGGACAACAGGAGTGACAGAAAAGTGCTTTGAGTCACAGCTCTCTCTCTCCTTTTGCCCAGTTGCTGGCACAGTGCTAAACTTTCTGTAAATATTGCCATAAAAAGTAAAAAAAACAGCAGAAAAAGCAATGGGAGCCTCCAGCTGAAGTGAGATTTATCCCAGATTAGAACCCGGCAGGATTCTGCTCCCCTTCGCCCAGTGGGGGCTGGAGCAGGAACACCCTGTGACTCGTGCCAGGCTCTGTCCAGTCCAAAAAACTTTCAAGATTCATCTACTGAGAGTGTTGCACCCTGAATTCAGGTGATGCTGAACTTTTTGAATGTTTCTGGACCTCAACCCCAATTTTTTTGCTCGTTGTGGGATGAATTTCTGCTGAACAAGATGAATTAATCTCTCTGCAGGGTCTGGTTTGCTCACCACTCGCCAGCACCGGTTTAGCCCCCGCAGACCTTTCCCTAAGTTTTTGTTACTCCTCTTTCACAGCTTTTTGGGCTTTTTTGTTTTTTTAATTCCGAGCTGGTTTATTGGGAGAATCCCCTGGCACAGCAGGGCCGAGCAGCACAACGGAGGCAGCACGGGGAGGGATGCTGCTCCCCTTGGGTGCTGTCTCAGGGACACGCAGCCAGCACGAGCTCTCCTTGCAGGATACAGCATTGAAATTCCACCAGCAGTGTCAGAAACGTAAAGAACAAACCCTGGAATTGCCTGTGCTCTACAGACACTTCCTGACAGCAGCTTATCTCGGCCTGTACAATGTGTTGTTATTCCAGTAAACACCGTGTGCTGCTTTATTATTTAATGAAATGCAGCCCTAACAACCCATAAGATACAGAAGGACTGCTCAGGCTTCTTGCAGGGAGTGGATAATTCAATGTGCTGTGGTTAACAGGAGAGAAATGTGGGGAAGATAAGATTATTAGTGCGAGAAAAGCAAACTGGAGGGAACTTCATGACCACGGGGAACTTTTTTATGACTTTCTGGCATTCAGGTCTCAATTATCAGAGCCACGAGTCAGATCATAAACAGAATTTATCTCTGGCAGAAGTAGGCTGCTTTATTACAGCCTTCAGAGCGGCGAATGTTTTGATAATGAAGTTAGAGGAAAAGCAGAAGTTCCCAATTTGAGAGGAGCCTTTGCTGCTCATGGCACTGGAGCCGGGCTAGGTCAGAAGTAAATCAATAATGCTGCCCTCAGGAAGGCTCTATTTATGAAAAACCCCATAAATTGATGCTTGTGTGCCACTGACAAAGAATAATATTTCCTTTAGGGGGCCTAAATCTCTGGAGGTACGGAGTGCTGGTATGGAAGTCAAGGTGTTTTTATCCACCCACTGTATGAATAACCACGCTGGGGCTGATGTGATGAGATTTAAAACAGGAGGCAGAGGCAGATTCAGGGGAGGCAGCCCCGGGTGGAAACAGATATCTGATTCCTTAGGAGGCAGAACCCAACCTGGTGTGTGAGGGATCCGTGGGGAGGGGCTCAGGGGGGGTCTGATCGTGGTGCAGCTCCCACACATCTGCGGGAAGGGAAAATCCATCAGGCAGGGATGGGGAGCAGCTGGACCCCCCACCTTTGCACCAGCCCTGTGCTGCTGCTCTGCTCACCACCCCCCCGGTTCTGCAGAGCTTGTCCAGCTTAGCTGGTGTGCTAAATGCTTCTTGGGAAAAGAATTCCGCTGGAGCAGCTGCTTTATTCATGGCACAGAAGCTGAAATGCCTCTCCTGGCTTCTGTGAGGCCAAGGAAATCAAGCAGCTCAGCTCTGCTTTAAGGACTCATTCAAAGATGCCCTTCAGTGGTGGTGAAGATGTGTGTGCACGTCTCTCAGAGGGTTTTTTGTTGTTCCCGATTCAGGGGCTAAAGGGGAATTTCAAACCCCCAAGGCAAGGCCAGCAAGCACTCAGCTCTCCCAGGATTGCACTGCAAACTGCAAACAATTGCCCTTGTGCCTGTGAAGATCTTCCTGCAATATTTAGTCCCTGTCACAAGCAGGGGGGTGGCAGCTCTGTCCCTGGATGTGACATTGCCCCTTCCCTCAGCATCATTTGCCACTCCCCACCTCATCCTCATATACCCTGCCTTGGAATCTGCATTGGCTTCTAACAGCCACTTGCCTTTCCCAAAGCGATTAAAAAATTAAAAATAAGACAATCTGTTGTTTTGTAGGTGTTGCCTGGCACTTGTCACTCCTCAGCTCCAGAGCTCCCTGAGGTGGCCACATTTTCACCTGAATTGCTCCAGGCTCCTGCCACAGGCAAAGCAGGGACTTCAGGGGGGATGAGTTGTGCATCCTTGTGGTGCTCAGTTTTTGAAATAAAAAATAAACAGGTACAGACTTCTCTCTCCCTGGCATGAGGAAGTTTTCAGCTGCTGTTAAAACCGGTAATGATCCTGCTTGAGAGCTTTACTGGGGTGGGAAATGAAGTTCTTAAATCAGGGTTCTTCACCTCCAACAGCAGCCTGAGGGCGTGTCCTGTCCCCTCCTGTTCCCTTGGGGAGGAGAAGAAATGCCTCAGTGCTTGCCTGTGAGGGAACAGTGACCGAATACCCGAACAAAGAACAAAGCACAAAGCTGAAGCAGCAGCGCCTTTCAAGAGCCAGAAGCGGATCCCAGCCATGTGTGAGAACAGAACAGGAGCAGATATCCAGGGTGTGTTCCTGGAGCACTATCAGAAGTTAACACCCTGAACTATCAGCTTGCTGTGTTGGGTCTCTTCTAATAGCTCGGATGCAACAACCTTTTCATGCCTGGCTGCTTCCAAAATAGTCTTTTTTCTTTCCACCCCCCACCCCCCCCAGGATTCTGAATGTGCAGAATTAGAACATCAAAGCTTGGACTGACAGCCCTTTAAAAATGTGGCTGTGGTTATTCTTGGCTAGGTCTGGGGAGAAGGAGTGATTCCATGAGCGAGTTCTTGTGATGAAACAGAGAATGCAGCAGCCAGAGCACGGAGATGTTGGGGGCTTCTCTTCGTGGCCACAGGAATATTCCTTGGACCATCTCATTCTCAGCTCCGGGTGTGCCCTGTGTGATGCTCTGGACTTCTGCAGGGCCCCCCCATGCCCTCCACGGATGGGATTTCAGGATAAAGCGAGCCCTGTCCATTGATTTTGGGCACCTGGGAGTTCTTTCCACAACCCAGCCTGCAAGATGCCCAGAAATCACTTTCCAGCAGGCTCTGAACACCACGGGGCACAGAAAAGGGAACGTTCTGTCCAGAGAGGAACAGCAGGGAAAGGATGGGCTGCCCGAGGAGGCATCGTGGAGGTTTCAGCGGGCACGGATCTGCTTTAAAAAATAAACGGGGAAGACCAAGTGTTTGCTGTTGAGATTCCACCAAGCACCTGCAGATCCCAGCTGGAGGGAAGGGAGTGACAATGGACCTGTGAAGGTGTCCCTGAGCACGTGGCACAGAGCAAATATTGTCACTTCATTAGCAATTCCATTATCTTAATTGCTATGGAGTCAGGCTAGAACATTTTTTTTTTTTTCCCTGAAGTTGCATTAAAATAAAGTTTTAGAACAGGCAATAAAAGTCAGTATAAATGGACCCTTCTGCCTGCAGCTTTATTGGAAATATGCAGATTTTTAACCCCGTTCCCCGTGAAAACAACACTCAGGCTTTTACAGTGGTTTTATGTCTTAATCTGCATTTTCTACTCTCCGAATAAATTTGAGACAACTTGGTCAAACACGACAGGAGGGGCAGGAGACACAACAAAATCCCCAGGGAATTCCCGTGAAAAGGTAAATTTAAGTCGAGACATGCAGCAAGTGTCCTGACAGAAGGAGGATGACAGCTTTTCATTAGCAAATCGAAGCCGCCAAAGCCCGGGGCTTTTCTGAGGACAAATTTCATCAGCTCTGGGATCTCCTGGGTGCTGAAGCCAATCAGCCAGGAGGATTAATCCAGAGGAAGCCGTGATTCAACTCCCCTGGTGCTTTCTGCCTTGAAGGGTGAAGAAAGGGGCATGAAACCTGTCCAGGGACCTTGGGGGGCAGTAAATAATTTTAAAAAATGAACTGAAAAGAGAAAAAGTTCTGCTGGAACATCATTCATCACCGTCTAACCACACTGTAATTACCTAACAATTACAGTACACAATGCATTTGTTTGAGCCTATTTGAAACCAGCACAATTTATGTAACTGGAAATGCACCAAGCAAGTAGGAATAATTACAACATAAATATGATGTAGTTAAATATCTGGAGTTTAGAAGCACTTCATTAAGAAAAATATCCCAGGCTGTTATGCTGTCATGAAATTAACCTTCTAGTCATAAGGATAAGTGTTATTTACGGATTTGAAAACAAAATGGGATGTAATTCCACTGCCATTACACCCAGGAAACTGGGAAATCGTGACAGTCTCTATTGTAAAAAGTGACTTTATACCCTGCTTTAATCATTCACATCATCAAACCTGCGCGAGCTGAAAAGAGAAGAATTGGCCCCCTTATTCCCAGAGAGTTTTGCCAATTTTCAGTCATCTCAAGTTTCCATTTCCCCCGGGATTTTCCCCTTAAGGTTTAAACGGAGACCTCAATAATTTGAGTTCAGTGGAGCCAGAATTTCTGGGGCTGGGCTTCCCTTTGCATGCTCTGGGCACAGGGGTTGTCCGGAATAAACCTTTCCATGGCAAACAGCTTGGCCACTGCATCCAGCACAGCCCCGTGGTGAAACACCCAGGGAGGCACTTGAGTGAAACACCAGGAGCTGCCAGCTACAAGAAATGCAGCTCCAAAACCCCCAGGTTTTCACAGAAATTGAAGTATATCTGCTACTTCAGCAGAGCAAAATCCTTTAGGTGGTGCAGCTGGGGTGAACCCTGAGGTCTGGGAATCGACCCGAACTTGTCCAAGTTCCAATCAATTACTCTGACAAACAGAAATCACATTATTTCCTTCCATTCTAGATAGGAGGAGACTCCTTTGCCAGGCTGAGACAGCCAACATTCCACGCGTGGGGCATTTCCACCTCTGGAAAACCTTGGCACGTTTAAATTTTATCTGTCAGATTTTAGCACTTCTAAGAGACAAAAGGATATTTAAATCCAGCTCACTCTCCTAGCAGGGACGGGTCTGTCCATACAGGATGAAGCCGCTCAGTTGCCACCTGTTTTTCTGAGATGCTGAAGATTTAACAAAACAAATCCACTCAGCCCAATCTCTCCTCCTCTCTTTTCTGCTGCGGTTTGGGCACAGCCCAAATGAAGGCAGAGCCACCAGGACATCACCTGATGGCACTGGGGATAAGAAACTTGTCAAGGCACAAAAAAAAAAAGGGGGGGGAAAGTTGAGTTGAGGAGGAAGAAACAGAGAGGCAGGACCTCATAATCACAACTTTGCTCTTTGGCTCGATACAAAGGTTGTAATTCAATTTCAGAGTTCTGCTCCAGCGCATCTCTTAGGGTGTCAGCAGAGAATCCCTGAGCTGAGCTGAAGGATTGTATCAATCAGCGGGCCCCATTTTACAGAGAGAGAAAGGCAGCTCCTCTCTGAGTGTCTGCACCTTGTTCCAATTTAATTACTTATAATTTTAAGGTAGTGGGATGTGAAACGCTAATTGAAAATTTTGGGTGCCTCCGTCTCAAAGTCGGAGAAGAATTTGTGTGCCCATCTGGATAATGGGAAAGGGATTTTATTTTCTAGATCATTGATTTATCATCATTAAGGACTCAAATACAGCATTCTGTAAGTCAGCTTCAGGAATATGCTTTTTCCATTACGTTTACACTGCCTAAAATTGCCTCTGGCGCTGTGAATGTTAAAATTGGCTGGATTCAATTTAGTGAGATCTCCTTCTTTCTCTGTCAGGGTTATTTATCTCATTTAGCTTTTGCAGTCAAAGCTTTTTTGGGGTTGGTTGTGGAGGTTTTTTGGTTTGGGGGTTTTTTGGGAGGGCGGTTGTTTGTTTGGGTTTTGTTTTCTTTTCTGGGGTGTTCAGGGGACTTTTTTGTTGCGTTTTTTTGTTTGTTTTGGGGTTTGTTTGTTTGTTTGTTTGTTTGTTTGTTTGTTTTAATAATTATTCTTTTTTTATCCAAAAACCAAGCCCGAAACTGCACTGATCTGGAATGGCAGCAAAGCCTTGGTGGCCCCATGGGTACAGACACATCCCCTCTTGCCAAACAGAACCTTCGCAGTCAGAAGTGAGGCTGTTGCTTTATTCCAGCCCAACAAGTCCCATTTAGAGACCCGGAATTCCTTCCCCACCCAGAGCAAGGTCCGTGGGCTACTTCTGAAGTGTGAATTAAGAACAAAACTTCCCACATTTATACCAACTGTGCCTCCCATGCAGGCCTGGGACAGTCTGGAGAAGAGTGACTGCTCTGAAAGAGGAGGGAGAGTGCACTGGAGGATCAAACCTTTAGAAAAACCAGGAATAACTTTAATGCTGACTTTGGAAGTTGCTTTTTGGCTCTCTTTTTGTGCAGGTGGAGGAAGCAATTAGGAAGAAGATCCAAAGTCTTACAGCAGCTTGTTCCTGGATATTATTTCCTCAATCATCCTTCCAAAGAAGACCTTGATGAAAGAAACTCTTTGGAGTTACCTCGAATCAGCTGAAGCTGCACCAGCACCACCTTAACTGGCCAAAGAATACCAGCTCCATTTTTGTGTAATCAAAATATGGATGTCATTGGAGTAGCCAGAATATTTCAGAAAATTGTGAGGGTTCTTTCCAGCTGTCAGTTCCACGAGTGCCAGCTGAGGATATTGCTTTTGGTGTTGATTGATACATGAGAAAACAGGGACCAGCAGAGGAGGGAAGACAACCGAGATAAGTTACAGCTTGACAAAAAAAATAGATGAATAATTCAACAATAACACACGGTATTGCCATAAAACTACATGAAGAGCGTGGTCTTCTTGTGAAGCATCTGCCCCAGTCTCAGGACAGATGGGTAAAATGTTGTATTTTCATGTGAGAGTGCAAAAAGAGGCATCATGTTTAATTTTCCAGGGCCTTGAACCCACATCTGCCATGCTTTCTGTGCCGTGCTTATTGCAGCACATGGGTCAGTGAGAGCTATTTGATATAAATAGATATATGTTATATACATATATAAAATATATATATAATAATAGTGTTAACAATAGTCCTGGAAATATATAAATAAATNTATAAAGAAATGAGTGCCAATCAAGTGAGAGCAGAGGGAGAGCGCCCAGGGCTCAGTCACCCTGCAGGCACGGAGCTCTGCCCCAGCCACACTGCTCCCTCTGGGAGCAGCAGCAGCACTGGGCTGAAATACCCTGGGAGAGGCTGGGGAAACACTCTGAGTACTCCTAATGATTTATTTATTCAGCAACTCCTCCAGGAACAGCAATCCATTCACCCCTCTGCCCTCCCCAGTACTTCGGGTTTTTTTTTTTTCCTTTATTTTCTTTTCCTTCTCTTTGTTTTCCTTCTCTGAGCTCCTTTTAGCCAATGAGCAGTTTTTGATTGAAGATTTTTCAGGGTTGCAATTTCAGAGTAAAGAGCATAAAGGTTTGCACTCAAACCCTTCATTCTCACCGAAGTACAACTCTCACCTGCTCTGAGCAGGAATCTTTCTCCTGCTACAAGATACTGAGTTTCCCCTTCCTTTTATACGAGAGGATTTGGAGAAAATATGTAATTATTCTGCTGGGCCGCTGGGCATCTTTCCCCTGAAAAATTAATCTCAGGTAAAAAGGAAGAGTCTTAGTCTAAAGCACCAAATCTCTCGCACTAAGGATGCTTCCCTCGGGTGTGGCTTGGAAACTTCCACTTCAGCAGCACTCCAAAATCAGCTGGCAGCCCTCACAGCGATCCAGAATTGAATACCTGCCTGGGCCACGGGCAGGGCCTGCTGGGGCAGAACTCCCTGCAGCTGCTAAAGGGCATCAAAGGATTCCGCTCTCACTAACGAGGATTTGCCTTCCTGGGAGTGTGCACCTTGTCCAGGGTGATGGACGCTCTTCCAGAGTACCCAAAACCAACCTGGCTGCCACTGCTGAGAGAAGGCTTGGCTGCCTCTCCTCCTGCTGCACGTCCTGCTTGCCTCTGGCACAGATGCCAGGGAATGAGCAGGGGCACGTGGCAGAGGGCAGCAGCTCCGCAGTCCGAGCGCGGCCCGAGAGTGGCCGTGGGGACGCTGCCAACCTCACCACCAAAAGGTGAGGCTGAAAAGAGTTCTCAACTCTCCCTCCTTCTCAGGTCAATAAAAAGAAATAAAATTTCGGTTAAAATTTTCTCCCTGGGTAGAATTAGCTCGTCTCTGTCCCGAGGAATGCTGCCACACTGATTTCACAAATTTTGGCCTGGTTTTTTTCCCTTGTCTCCCCCAGGCAGCAGACAGAAAGTCCCCTCCCATCGGGCAGAGACCCCTGGTTTGCATGAGGGAGCTCAGAGCAGAGAGCAGCATTTTCCAGGCGTTTTTAGAAGCGCAGTTAGGAGGACAACAGCTTGTTCCTGGTCCCCTGCCGAGCCCTTCTCCCACTTCTCTCATCTCTCTCCTCCCAGGAGCACAACCAGTTACATCCTCACCTGCCCTTTAGCCACCACAAGCCTCGCATGAATCTGCTGTTTGATTTCTTCCAGCAGGAGCCCTGTGAAAGCTCAGATTGGCTTCCTGGAGAGGAGACAACACCAGTCTATAAACACCAGGCTGGTGGAAATCAAATTTTCTCTTATGGTTCTTAAAACGGAGGGTTTTTTTTCCTGTAGCATTAGCTCCTGTACAGGTCTATCTTCCCAGCTGGGCTTAGAGCACTGAGATGTGATTGCTGAACACCTCCCAGCGAGCACAGATCAGAATTCAGACATTTCCAGGCCTCCAAAGCAATCTGTGCAGAGGCAGGAACAAGATGCTCTCACATTTACAGCCGAGCTATTAAATCCTGCTCCTTGCTGTCTGCAGCTCCCCAGCCCCAGGCACACATCCCCGCACTGACAGGGCTACAAGGGAGAACACAAGCTCAAAAATGAGGCTTAAATGTCCTTATTTATTTTTACTCCCCAGCTATACTCATGATTTCACGGGGGCCTGCTGGTTATTCTGGTATTCATTTATAACTTCCAAAAATAACCGTGTTTGCAAACCACGCTGGAAAATGTTATCATGGAAAAAACCCCAGGTATTATAAAATAGATAAAAAACATAACCAGGTGGAACCCAGCTCGTGGTCCACCACCTGGAACCATCCCTCAAGAACCTCGGACCCTGCGCCCACCTCCCCTCAACAAACAACCCCACGCAAATGTTCACCTTTAGATCTCAGCTTGCAATTAAATCACTGAGCTCAGACTTGCAAGAAATTCTGTTCCCAGTTCTGCTCATGACCTCCGGTGAGCTACTTAATTTTCTTCTGCCTGAAACGAAGGAGTAACAGCTGCTTTTAACAGGAGGGATTGTGAGGGGGAACAAAAGCCAAACTAAATCAGTTCCTGCTTGGGCTGGGCTCAAATGCGCTGTTGGAAATGAGAGTGGCACAACTGGATCCATCCCCAAATGCCTGAGGGGGAAAAGCGCCACACGTTTAAATCAGGAAATGCTCACCAGAGCACTTGTTGAACAGCACAGAAGTTCCTGCTTGCAGGAAACCAATTTTAAGTTTTTTGCCTGTATAGCTAATGAATAAAGGGGTAAGGGTAGGGGGAAAACAACAAACAACGAGAGAGGACAACTCTCCTAAGAAATTTTCCAACTTTAACTATAAAAATAGGTAATCCTCCTAAGCGTCACCCCGAAAATCCCGGTTCCCACACTGTTCTCAGAGGGCTGGTGGGTCCTTGGGGCTGCTGCCCTGAGCCCTCTCATGATGTGGAATAATAAAGCAATCAGCCTCCGCGCCAGGGAGGAGGCAGAGTTTTATGATGATTGCACCTCTCTCCATCAAATTCCCTCTGATACCTCCTTTTCTTCCACTACAAAATTAGCGTGGGCCTGGAGAGCTTGTTAACACGGGCTCCAAACTTCATCTGCAACGTGCTCACATCTCAGTATTGTGCCAGGAAGCCTGGGAAAGGCTGCAGGGTGAGGATCTTTATGCAGGGAAGCTCCCAGCATTAATGAGTGAGGCTTGATTAAAAAACAAACAGTCCCCACCCAGCCATCCCCTGGGAAGTGGTTGTGTGTTGGGTACAGATGATTTTGTGATCCCTTTAGCACCACAAACGTGGTTTTAACTCGAAGCCTGGTATTAAATGTCAGGGATGCAAAACCCACAGACTCAAATGCAGCTGGAAAACTGCACCGCGGTTTGGGACAATAAATTCCCAGTCCAAACAGGGAGAAACATCTGATTCCATGCTCCACGTTGTCCCTAGGAGTGGGCAGGACATTCCCTACTCCTTCCCAGTGAGATTTGCATCCAGATTCTGGAAAAAAATCTGTTGTATTTCCAGGGATGCTTTTAAAAGTTGCCTGAGCAAACCTGGCTTTTGTAAAGGAGCCAGGTAACGGGTGGATAATACACAAACCCATTTGCTAAACACCACTTGAAAAATCACAGGCAGCATAATTGACTTTTACAGCTCGGATAATGTAGGTCACTGCATTAGTGCAACAAGAAAATGAATGTATGTTGGAGTGAAAGACAGAAGGGAAGTAATTACAAAATATAGATTAAATAACCATCAGATAACAGGCATAATAATAAGAACAACCAGGGTGAAGATAGAGGAGAAACAATTTGTTAAATGGATTGTAGCAGGGTTTTAAGGAACTGCTGGGCTCACATGCCACGCTTTTCTTTTTTTCCTCCTTCACTGCAAACTCAATAGAATAAAGTGCTTGTCCCCCTTTTGGAGCTGAGCTCCTGCATCTCGTGGTGTCAGCTTACAGCTCGCTCAGCCCAGAGGGCTGCTAAGTCAGAACCTGGTTATATTAGCCCACAGTTCTTAAGTCTTGCAGGAGCAGGGAGCTGTGAAGTCCCCAGACAGGAGGGATCACAGTTCAGTCCTGCACAGCTCTGAATTCTGGCAAGGGCTTACTCAAAGCTTGACATTCTCAGAGCTTCTGCACTTCAGCCCAAAGAAGTTTAGGGAAAACACAACCAAAAACCTGCTCTCCCCCTAAAAGAATGAATGACCCCAAGAAACACAAAATAAAGGGAATATTTGGCATGTGTGACTATACAAAAATGAATGTATGAATTCTTCCTCTCCAGATGAGGCAGTTTTAGTCCAGCCTGGCTTAATGGTGCTCTGAGCTTCCCGGTGAGAGCTCCCTGTTCAGTGAGCCCTACAAGAAGCATTTGGAGGTCTGTGTCTGCCAGCAGCCAGGGGCCATCACATCCCATCACCATCACACCCAGCACTCCTCCAGGGAGGGCACACGGCAGCAAAAAATCCCCGGGACCTGAACCTCCCTGCGCTGGAAAAGGCTCAGAGTAAACCTGCAGTGAGTGACACCTGAGATGATCCCGGGGGAAGGTGACAAGGCAGGGGGGATCCAGCATCTCTCCTGCTTCTTCTGCAGCACTGCCCTGTGTCAGTGCTTGGGTGGCACTGCCCCGTGTCAGTGCTTGAGTGGCACTGCCCTGCTCTCCAGGAGAAAACACTGCTGTCTGTCCCAGCTCCTGCAAATTCACCTCTGACGTGCAGGGGACACTCACTGTGACTGTCACTGCAATAAGGGCAGGGATGAAAAGCTTGAGAGTGACCAAAAACTTGGGGAAAAGTGTAAAATATTCGTACTGAAGAGGAACAAGCTCCATCAGCTCAGCAGCCATTACTGTTTATCCCAAGCCCTGCAAATTCAGCTCTGACACGCAGACGACACTCACTGTGACTGTCACTGCAATAAGGGCAGGGATGAAAAGTTTGAGAGTGACCAAAAACTTAGGGAAAAGTGCAAGATTTTTGCACTGAAGAGGAACAAAATCCACCAGCTCAGCGCCCCTTGCCTGGCTCTGAATCCAACTTGAGAAAATCCCAGAAAGCTGCACCACAGCCAGGTGAAAACCTCCAAAAGTGGGAATACAGAGTGGGCTCGACACAGAGACCTGCAGAGGCACAGCACAGCATGACACATAACACAGAAGGCTACCAGCAGCTCCTCTTTGTCCCAGAAGTGTGGAAAAAGGCAAAAGGGACACTGAAAAGGGTTCAGAGGAAGAAACCTTGGGTATTTTTCAAAAAGCTACACCTTTCCTATTCAATGCTGCACTGTACGAGGCACAGGATGCCCTTGGACCACCAGAACTGTGGATTTTTACTGTTTTTCTCCATTTAGAAAGTGGTATTTGCACCCCAGGGCCTGACATCCCTCTCCCAAGGCACTGCTGCTGCCTCATGCAGCTCGTGGCCCGTGGCTGCACTGGCTCATCCCTGTCCTCTGCTGCTCTGCTCATTAATCAGTGGCTCCTCTGAATGCCAATGAGTCCTGAAAGGAGCCAGGTGAAGGCAATGGCAATTTGCTCACAGCTTGATAATTACACATTCTTCAAAATAAATTAAAGCCAGAGCTAACAGCGGCACACTGTTTTCGGGAGTCCTGCTTATACAGAGAAATTAATTGGAAAGGGCATTGATTGGAGGGGCTGCTGGATTCCCGTGGGGAATTTATTTCCCTGTTGTTCCACAGCAGCTCCCAGGCCTCTCACCAAGCAGAACCCCTCACCTCTGCTCAAACTGGGAGAGAAAAGGAGGAGTAAATAACCTTTATTCATCCAAAACCATCTTTGGAGAGACCTGGTTTCCAGAATTTGGGAGGGAAAGGGATCACAGGCTTTGATGGATCTTTAGTTTTGGGTTGCCCACACCAGCAAAGCTCCAGGATCAGTTAAAGGAGCAGTTTTACAAGAGAGACATTTCCAAAGAGCTCTTTCATCCCCAGACACACAAACCAGGGGTAAGGAGGCACCATGGGCACAAATCCTCTGTGTTCTTTGCCTCTTCATGAAGGAATTCCACAAGCAAGCAAAAGAGAAACTCCAGAGCTTCAGGCCCTTGGATATTTGATGTACAGAAGGATCTAAACTCCATCCAGACACTCTGGCAAGTTCCCACTCAGTCTGAGGTGGGGGAATGAGGGAATTGCAGAGATCCCTGGGTTAGAAGACACCTCGAGGACCCCAGTTCACAGGAGAATCCTTGTGCCAAGTGTCAGCAAGCTCAGGGAAGCCTTCCAAGCCACCTCAGCAGCAGATGACACAAGCTGGTTGTTTTCTCGTGGAATAAATTTGTGTTGTTGATTTGTTCTGCTGATTCTTCCCTTTGCACAGCCCCGCTCTGCCTCAGCAGCCCGCACGTGCTGCAAAGGGCAGCTCTGCATAATAAACTGAGTTTGTGTAATGAAATATTTCAGGAGATGAGATTAACTTTAATTTGTTGTTCTCACAAAGCCTCCCCCTCTCTTCACAAAATTGCACCCAGCACAGCAGGAGTTTATCTAAGCCAGGGCCTTCCAGAGAAATTCTGGCTTGCACAGGCAATTATTGCAAATAAGTTGAAGATGGAATCCACAAGAGAATTACACCTACTTGGATCCACTTCATAGCAGTTGTTTCACTACAGGAAAAAGAAGGTGGCAAGGAGGTAATTGCTGCTTTCTTCCTAAAAGCCAGGCACTGGAGTGCTCAGGAAAAAATCCCCAAGGAAATGCTCCCACTCCAGTTTGTTGAAACAGCTCCACCTTCAGCACTCCCCACTGCTGCCCGAAGCAGGCACACAGGTTCACAGTGCTCCCCCACCGTGCCATCTGAACCCCGAGACTAAACCCTGACCTGGATCTCAGATTTACCCAGATCTGCTCCCGTGAAGCCTGGTTTGCCCCGTTAGGAAGGGATGGCTGCGAGCAGTTTCCATGGAGCCTGCGTGTGACTACACCTGAGCTTTTTGATTTATCCCCTTTATCTCTATCTTTAGATTCCATCTTTCCACACATCATCGCGGTGTCTGAGCATTTGCAAAAAGAAATATAAAAATCAGAGTAATAGCAGGCACCCTTCCCTTTCTTCTCTGCCAGGGAAAAATGGATTGTACACTGTTCCAGCTGAAACTGCTTCTCTTGGCTAAGCTGGGAGACATTTGTATGAATTATTCCTGAGCTCAGGAATCAGCACTCATTCCTGACACTTTGTGATCCGTGTTCAGGGACGAGGGGCCCGGATTGGCAAGAGAGGAGCAGCTGCAGCCCAATTCTCATCGCTGGGGCAAGACAGCTTCGTATAAAACCTCAAATAAAACAAGCCCAGCTGTCAGCCAGAAGGAAAAGCCACATCCTGAAGCACCACCTGCATTAACTCTTCCTAGAATATGTTCAATAAAGCTTGAAATAAAACAAGCCCAGTCATCAGCCAAAAGAAAAAGCCACATTCTGAAGCATCACCTGTATTAACACTTCCTAGAATATCTTTGCATGAAACTTCAAATAAAACAAGCCCAGCCATCAGCCAGAAGAAGCAGCTACATCCTGAAGCATCTTTGTATAAAACATCAAATAAAACAAGCCCAGCCATCAGCCAAAGGCAGAAGCCAGCTCCCGAAGCACCACCTGGATTAACCCTTCCTAGAATATGTTCACATAAAACTTGAGACAAAACAAGCCCAGCCGTCAGCCGGAAGGAAAAGCCACATTCTGAAGCATCACCTGTATTAACTCTTCCTAAAACATCTTCACATAAAACTTGAAATAAAACCAGCCCAGCCATCAGCAGGAAGGAAAAGCCCCATCCTGAAGCACCACCTGGATTAACCCTTCCTAAAAAGTTTTCTACATGAATAAGAACGTGCTGGTTTCACACAGCAGTGTTTTACACAGTGCTGCCAGGCCGGGCTAAGTTTTGGGCCACTTTTCCACCTTTCCCTCAGCTGTGTGACCCTGCTGTGTGCTCCAGGGAAAAGAGCTGCAGGGAATGTGGCAGGGATGGCAAAGGGGGCTTTCAGGGAGCTTTTGCAGACCCCAGGGACCCCTGAACTTCAGGCAAAGCACATTTATAACCTCACGCCTCACCCACATTCGTGGCCACCACACAGCTCACCCACATCAGTTACTGGTAGCCAGACCGGCCCGGCTCAGGAGCCAAACTCTGCTGAGCCCCCTGACAAGGTGGTGATTGATGCTGTGGGAGCACACACAGCCCCTGGGCTCCTGGCAGCACAGCCCCTGGTGGGCAGCACGGCCTGCATCCCCTCCAGGCCCTCGTGGGCAGCAGCACAGCCCCTCACAGGCAGCACGGCCTGCATCCCCTCCAGGCCCTGGGCAGCAGCACAGCCCCTGGTGGGCAGCACGGCCTGCATCCCCTCCAGGCCCTGGGCAGCAGCACAGCCCCTGGTGGGCAGCACGGCCTGCATCCCCTCCAGGCCCTCGCGGGCAGCAGCACAGCCCCTGGCGGGCAGCACGGCCTGCATCCCCTCCAGGCCCTCGTGGGCAGCACAGCCCCTGGTGGGCAGCACGGCCTGCATCCCCTCCAGGCCCTGGGCAGCAGCACAGCCCCTGGCGGGCAGCACGGCCTGCATCCCCTCCAGGCCTTGGTGGGCAGCACAGCCCCTCATGGGCAGCACGGCCTGCATCCCCTCACACAGGCCCTGGGCAGCAGCACAGCCCCTGGTGGGCAGCACGGCCTGCATCCCCTCCAGGCCCTGGGCAGCAGCACAGCCCCTGGTGGGCAGCACGGCCTGCATCCCCTCCAGGCCCTCGTGGGCAGCAGTTCCCCAGCACAGAGTCATTAATCCCCGATCAATTCATCAGTTCATCAGTTCTGTGTTAACGAGAAAGCATCGCCTTGGTGTCACAGCGTCACAGTGCCCTGCAAAGTGACGGATCCAGGGGAGCACAGCTATCCCACAGCTGGAATTTAACAGAGGGAAAAAACACCAAACGAGGCGCCTCTGAGGGGGGGAAACACCCAAGCACAGTGCAGGTTGTGTTGAATGCAGTGAATAAATCAGCCTGCAGGGCTTCCTCTTCATTCCTTACTTAGCTCATTTCCATCCTGACATCCCGGGGTTTGTGTTGAGGCCATGAAAACTGTGGGAAGGGCCAGGACGTTTCAGAAGGGAAAGCCACAGGCCTCACATCTGCCAAAAACACCAACACCTAAGTAGCACTTGCCTGTAACTTCAGGATATACTGCTTTTTTATTTATGGGTCTGAAGCACAAGTCATATATCCAAAATATAGCTCCATTTTTGAAGCGGCTGAATCCTTTTCAAGGCAATTTGTAAGATTTACACTTGCTATATTTAATAGGGCCATTAAATACCTGGACAGAGTGGACCTGGTGATTGGCAGGAACAGCGTTCTCTCCATCCCTCACCCCTTTGGATTCCCTGGAGTGGGCTGGAGCTATTCCCAGCAGCCTTTGAGCTGGGCTGATCTGGATCCCCACCAGATCCAGAGCTTTTGGGAATAGAAAAATGNCCTCCCGTGTCGCTGCTCCTTCTGGAAATCACTGTGGGCTTATTTTTTAACTCTTCCAGTGGGCATTGCTACCAACAGCCTTACAGCTAATTAGTGTTATTGTGGGAAAGCTCCAGAATGCAGGGGTTTAACCCCTCCCCATGAAAGGCCAGCCCGACTCCCAGAAGTGATGCCTGAGGTGATAAATTATCTGCAATTAGTGCTCCTAACTAAGCGATTGTTATTTACATTATGAATATTTGCCCCTGTTCCAGGAATCGCACCCACCCACACATTTCTGTCTGTTTGTGAGGAATGGAATCACCTCAGGGGGAAGGGACCTGGAATCTATTAAAAAACATAGAGGTGAAATATATTTCTAGATACAGAAAAATATATAAGAAATATAGAGAACTGGGGAACTTCCAGAGGAAGGATGCTGTGCAAAGCCAGTAAATCCTCAGTACAGATGTCAGCCGAGTTTTCCAGCCACCAAAGGGATGGAAAGGCACCTTTCCTTTGGGATTCCCTTCAAATTCGGGAACGGAGGCGGCTGCAGAGCACAGCCACAGCACCAGGGCCACCTCCCTGCCATCCCCACGAAGTGCCAGCAGAGGTGACACCCCGGGTGACACCTGAGCAGCCACGCTGGCACATCCCAGAGGTCCTGCTCCATCAGCTCCGGGGCTGCTGCACTGCAGATAAAGGCAGAGCATCACCAATCCCTCCCTGGGAAGCTCATTTCCCCAGCAAAGCTGGGTGGGACTGGGGAGGCAGCAGCCAATTAAGCAACCATCAAACTTCTCTTAAAAACCTCCCTCCGCAGCGCTCCTCCCTCCTGCCTCCAGCCAACGTGGTAATTGTGTCTAATTCCTACATTTTCGTGCCGTTGCTGCGTGTGCCTCCCCTTAATGAGATGTAAATGTGTTGCCAGTTTGTGGATTTGTTTAATTGCAGGGTAGCTAAACTGTGATTGGCCAGAAGGTTCATTTTTAAATTTATTTATTTAGCACACATGCAAGGCATTTTAGAGATCCTTTTCTGCAGCTAAAAGAGGGAGGGGAGCATATTCTATTTTCCTGTTATGTTCAGGGTTCTGTCGCAAAGGAACCATCTGGTTTTCCATGTGTTCACTACTGAACTTAAAAGACTTCTGCCGTATTCCAAGTGTTTGAAATAACTCTGCCTGCCTCCTGTTGGATTCGGGTTCCTGAGCTGGACTCTGATGCCAGGTCTGAGTGGACACAAGAAACACCCTCCAAGCATTTTAAATGGCTTTTCAGCACAATAATACTCATCCACTGAGCTTTTCTTGCTCACCTCCCACAAAGGCTTTTAAAAGAAAGGATGAAAGATTTGGGTACTAAACTGGGTAAGAACAGAGCCGTCATTACCTAGTCTAACTCCAAATAAAATCCACTAAAGCTTGAAGGAAATACTGACTGATTTTAGTGCCTTTAACTCACTGCCACTTCAGAGTTTGCTCAAATATAGGAGAGCAGTAAGGAGTCTCCTAAATCTCAGCAAAACCTTGGAAGTGCAGATAAAAGCCTATTTTGCCCTGCAGTGCCTTCACTGCCAAGGAGGATGACACAGAAAAGGCCTGGCTTGATTTGCAGATCTGGAGACATCTGGAAGGGAGAAAATCAAACAGAACCACAGGGCCATTTCCACAAGGGCACATTTCAAACCAGACCCAGGCAGTAAAAGCAGAAAGTTCTGGTTTTGCAGAACCCAGAGCTAAGTTCTCCCCCTCTGCTGCTC
The DNA here is from genome assembly GCA_013397975.1 of Machaerirhynchus nigripectus. Classification (NCBI taxonomy): domain Eukaryota; kingdom Metazoa; phylum Chordata; class Aves; order Passeriformes; family Dicruridae; genus Machaerirhynchus; species Machaerirhynchus nigripectus. The sequence continues at coordinate 672,817 of VZRQ01005618.1, read as the reverse complement.
CTTACCAACAATTAGTGTGCTGAGAAAGTGCAGCTCTTTCGGCGTTAAGACCACTGTATAAATAATATATTCATTTCCAGAATTTCCTTAACATTCTGGTTTCCATCAGTTTTATGGCACCTCACGCTGCTTTTACCACTTGCCTTCGTGTAATGACTCACCCAGATAATTCATGGAGGCTGGCACGCATAAATTTCCCCTCAACATCTCCATAAAGATCTAAAGCAGCAGCATTTACCTTGGCACCAGGCAGATTCATCCAGCTGCTGGCACCACGCATTCCAGTCACCAGCACCCAGCCTCAGGAGATCAAGGATGCCTTTCCCACCCTGATGTCCTGTAGGAATATTTGAGGGTATCTCTTGCCCCCCAAGGACTCCTGCAGGAACAGCAGACCGGTATTTACAGCTCTATGTTTCTTTCGGGGTTAGAAGGCCCAAATTATGAATCTGGACCACAAACAGCTCAGGAAAGGTTCATTTCCTGCCAAATCTGTCTGGAAGACACCCCCAGCATCTGACTGCTGGTGAAAGCCATCTCCACGGGAGGAGCGAACATCTGGCTGCACAAGCCACTTGTTTGCATCCCCAAAAAAAAAGAACGGAAGTTGATTCCAGCTCCAGCTGCCTGTTGCTCCAGCACAAACACACACAGAGGTGATCAGCGTGTCCCAGGGCCGAGGGCAGCCCTTCCTCAGCCACTGTCAGTAACAGCCAGTAGCACCGGCAGCGACGTGAAGGGAAGTGACAGCAGGGAAATAATTTAGCCTTTAACTGACACGTTATCCTGTTAAAAGCCATTTACCTTCTGCTGCTCGGTGTGTCACTGCTCATTTGAGTCTGGAAGTGACACCTCCCCAGGTGCCATGAACGTGCCAGTGGCGAAGGGGGATTTATGGAGGGCGTGCCCCGGGGAGGCACAGCCCGGTGGTTGTGGGCAGAGAAAGCACTTGGGGGGCTCTGTTCCTCCTCTCAGCTCCCACCCCACCCAACCCAGAGCATCCAGAAGGGATCAGGCAACTCCATAGTTGTTCACTTTTCCCTGCAGCACAGCCTGGCCCGATGATGCATTTCAGCAGCAAATACTGCCTGGGAGGATCCCGGCATTACACAAAGTACCGTGTTGGAATTCCTCTTTCTGGAGCAAAAAGGGTCTCTTCTACAACACTGGGAGAACCAGGAGAGCAACCTACCAGCAAATGGAACAGTCCTGCATAAAGCAGAAAGAGTTATGGTGTAAACTGAGGGGAATTCTGTGCAATAATTGTGGTTTTCCAGAACTTGATTCCTGCAGATGCAAAAATGCTGCATGAAACTGGATGTCCCCACGGCTGTGACAGGAAGGGCTCAGCTCTCTGCCACTGCTTTTCTTGTGTTAGATGCTGACCTAGAACTACTCTCTTCCCTTCTAATAAACTAAACTGGCCTTAAACAGCCCAGGATTTCAAATAACAAACTGTGATCTTAAAATGATGGAGTCATGGTGAGGATAAAAGACAGTATTTATCATAAATCAAGGAGTCTTGGTAAAAGCCCAAGTTATCTTGGAAGCCAGAATTACTCATCCTATCATCTTGACACCTCCAAGTTCAGCTTTGATGTAGAAACAGATGCAGTTCTGCTTCCACTGCAGAAGAAGATCAGGCAGGATCCAAACCTCACCAACAGGCAACTTCCATGGGAAACTGCTCCTTAATTTGCTGATCCCATGGAAGGTGTCCCTGCCCACGGCAGGGGCTGGGATTCGATGGTTTTGTGTTCCCTTCCAGCCCAAACCAGTGTGGGATAGGGAGGAGAGGGGCAAATCGTCCCTAATTGAATTCAGAGCTGCCCTTTGCTGAGATCTATTCCGATGACAGATGAATTTCCATTAGTTTAATGTGAATCACCACGGATAATGGAAAACAATACTTATGCAAATGAGGGAGCTGAGCGAAAGCTTTGCAAATGAGGTGCCATTTGCTCGCCAGCCGGGGTGCAGCTGATTAGAAACAGCACCGTGATTGATGCCTCCATCCTTCCCCAGCCCTGGAATGCCACCTCCGTGGGGCACCCCCATGGCATCCGCGCTTCCCCCAGTGCTCTCTGGGCACCCCAGAGCTGCAGCCTGCCCGGGGAGAGGTGCCCTGAGCCAGGAGAAGGAATTCTGGGGAAAAACATGTGGGATATGGGGTGAAAACAGGAAAGGGAGCGTTGGTGAGGAGGCTGAGGGGAGACTCTTGGGGGTCTGCAGCTCCTCCAGAGGGGCAGCTCCAATCTTTGCTCCCTGTGACCAGGGACAGGGTCCTGGGAATGGCTGGAGCTGTGTCAGGGGAGGGTTAGGTTGAATATTTGGATATTAGGAAAAGGTTCTTCCCCCAGAGGGTGCTGGGCACTGCCCAGGCTCCCCAGGGAATGGGCACGGCCCCGAGGCTGCCGGAGCTCCAGGAGGGTTTGGACAGCTCCCAGGGATGCCCAGGGTGGGGTTGTTGGGGTGTCTGTGCAGGGCCAGGGGTTGGACTGGATGATCCCCGTGGGGCCCTCCCAGCTCAGGCTATTCCGAGATAAAATGTGGAGGAGGACTGTCTGCAGGAGTGAGCAGAAAAGATCTTGTGGGCAAGGTGAGCTTGTGTGGTGAGGACTGTCCTGCTGGGCAGGGGTTGGGTTGTGGGGTCTGAGGACTGTATGATGGAAGGAAAGCCTCCAAAACCTACCTGAGCGTGTAGTTTTTAAGGATTATATGACAGAAAGAAAGCCTCCAAAACCTACCTGAGCACGTGGGGTTTAAGGACACTGTAACAGAAGGAAAGCCTCACAAATTCACCTGGATCTACCCCAAGAAAACCTTGTGGGAATGTGGAAAACACCGCTTGGCATTCACTGGATGTTTTTTGAAGTTTTGTGCTCGAATAGACCCAGCACCCCAAACCCACGAGGGAGCCTGGAAGGAGGCACTGAGAGCGATTCCACCAGCAAGGTGAGAGGGAAAAGGGCCGCAAAGCCACGCCGGGTGTGACTCCGGGGCAGAGGTGTGTGCTGAGCTCTGGAAGCGCCTCAAAGCCAGGAGATAAACCTGAAGGCACGGGCAAAGCTTTGTGGAAGAACCGGGCTGTGGTAGGAGGTGATTGAGAGGCGCTGGCACAGCGGCCCTGGGGTTCACAGCCTTTCATTCTGCTGCACTGCAGCCCTGCTGAGTGGTCCGAGGGGAGCTCGCTCTGCTCCTGCCTGTGCACGAGCTCTGGCTGAGTGCCGGCTCCTCCATTCTCACACCCACCGAGGAAGATTTGAAATAGTTATGTTTTTAGGAAGCGAATAAGGAAGCAGGTTGATAACGGCATTCCTGGCTTGGCTGGCTCTACCCAGCACGCTATTTCCATAGTTTCTCGCAGTTACTACCTTTGGCTTTTAATATCTTATTATATAAATATTTGTCAAGTGCAGAAGCACAGCCACTAAGAACAATATGAAGCAGCATCTCCTGCAGGCCCGGAGGTAGGGTGCCACATTACCTCAGGATTTCCTTGAATATTTGCGTTAAATTCCTGAAATTTCCAAATAGCTCCACACACAGGGTGCTACAGGAGCAGAATCTGTTCCTCTGATGGCTGTTCTTCCAGCAGGCCAAAGTCGTGGGTAAATGAGCACTTGAGAAATGTCTGAATTAAGGGGAGTTGTCCCACTGAGAGGTGCTGACCCGTGCTTTCCAGTGATGTAGCTGCACGTTTCTGAGGGCAGAGGGGACGAGGGCTCAGCAGGGGAGGGAGATGCTGCTGGGAAGGTTTGTCCTGTTTTGCCCCTTTATTTTTTTTCCTCTTTTCCTTTCCTCCCAACAGCACCTCCTCCTGTGATCCATCCCACGGGGTTAGGCAAATCAGGAACCTTAATGCAAGGGACTGGAGCAGCTTTTCTGGCTCCTGCTCGGCGTGACAGCTCCTCTCACAGCAGCGCTGTCCAGCTGGCACCGTGACCCTGCGCGGGGCACTTGGCACAGCTCCTGATGCTGACGCTTGGTGGATAAATCACCCTCCCGGCAGTGTTCTGGCAGGGGCAGCAGTTTCAGGGGAGTGCAGTGGAGCCTGCGAGAGCGGCTCAGACCGAAGGATGGGGACTTGCAGAGGCCCTTCCCTCGGAGCTCTCCCAGCGTCCCAGACCTGACGCTCGGAGCCTGGGAGCAGCTCTGGGGAGATCCCACACTCAGGGGCCATTGCCACAAACACCTGCACCAGAATCCAGGTTAGAAATGCTCAATTCCAGCACAGGGACCGCTGACTGCACCACAGCCTTGACCACCACAGGAGCCTGTGCTATTTCACCCGCTGAATCCAAACTCTGAGCAGGAGCTGCTCCAGAGCCTCACGCCCAGGTTCCTTCCTGGCACATCCTCTCAGCAGCTGGAGCCTTTTACCCTTCCATCTTCCAAGGAAAGGTTAGACCAGTGTGGAATTTGCATTAATCTGAACAGGCAGTGCCTGGGACTCTACTGGGACCTTGCTCTCTGTTGAACCCATTTTTATTCATCCATCAAAAAGTATTAATTCTCCTTTTTCCATTGCTCTCTGCCTGGGTTTTTTATTTTTTCATTATCTTTTAAAGCACTGAGGAACCCCTTCCCCTTCTGCTCAAGCCACAAGATGATAAAGTTGTTTTTCCCCGCAGCTCTTTTCAATGCATCATTTAGCAGCCCTCCTCTAACATGTTCTGAAAAGCCTCTCTTATCCCAGGTGGAGGGCGGGGAAGGAGGATCTGGTGGGACTACAGAATTGAAATCCATCTAGGTTTAAATAGCTCAAGGTCAGTTCGGGATGGGAACACAACAGCAGATTTCTGGAGACTTCATTCAATGAATTGTTGATTGGAAAAGCTCTTTCAGATCCCCATGGAGCAGAATCTGGAAAGAATGTGTTTTCCAAAAGGAGGACAGCGGGTTGGTTGTTAATGATTTCAATAAAGCGGGAGAAGGCACATTAGGAGGTTGGTCATGAGGGTAAAAAAGGAGGCTGGTGTGTTGCTCATTAGTGGTTTGCTAAAATTAACTCCATTACCGTGTTTGCTTTCACTGCAAACCTTCCAGTTAATTGCAATTACCACTGAGCTGAGGAATGGGGCCCTGCTCCTGCTCCAGCTCCAGGTACCTGCAAGAGTCAGGAGAGAACCCAGGGCTGGTTTGGGGCTGCACCAGTGGCAGAGCTGAGCCTGCCCAGGCCAGGTTTGCTCTGCTCATAACCCGGGAGGAAGGTGGGGATTTACTCTCCAAAGGTATCCCATGGATTATTTCACGAGGATGGGCAGGAAGTCAGAGCAAAAGAGCAGAGAACATGATCCAGAGGGTGGTGAAATCACTGACAGTTGTGCCGTGGTTTCCTTTCAGCCTTGGGTTGAGCCCAAACCCCTACAAATTCAGTTTCTGTGAGGAGAGAAAAAAAGAGAGGTTTTTTACCTTTTCCCCTCTCTGTATTCTCCCATTTCCTTTGATGTTCCTTTCCCCTTTCACAAGCTATTGATTCTCATCTTGTCTTTTGTTTACTGCCAGCTCGCTCATTATGTCAGGAATCCTATCCTGAAATGCCATTCTGTTTTCTGCATTCACAGCCTTTCAATAACGAGGAGGCTTTGTAGCTCCCTGCGAAGGTGCCTGCCAGCTGGCCGGCCTCTGCTGGGGTTTGGAATGCAGGATGAAAGGAGGGAATGGCTGGAATGCTCTTCCAGCACCGGGAGGTGCTTTGCTGTCATCACACAGATATCCAGCCCGTTCAGAAAACCATGGCAGGGACAGTTTGGGCTGAAAACCCCAGGATATATCAGGCAGATTAGTTCTTTTCAGCGAGGATTTCAGGAGTCTCTCCACAGTGTGAAGTCAGGGAGAGGGACTTATCTCCCTGTCCTTAAGGACTTAAACCCCCAAGGAGATCTGCTGCTCCTTCTGGCACATCCAGAACAGAGAAGGGCTGGATTGCACATGCTGGGATTTGAAGTTGTGGGGTCATGGTGTGAAACACTGCAAAGCCAGGACTCCCTTCAGCCTCCCTCACCAGCCTGAGGTAAGTGCAGGTCCCTGGGAGGAAACACATTTTGGGAAGGGAAAAGGCTAGAAGCGACAAGGTGAATGGGAGGAGAGAAAAGGAAAAGGAGGTGAGAACAGTTTGATGGAAGCAGGTCAGTCTTTAATGCCAGGGCCCGTCTCTTCGGGCTCCTTAGGCTGGGTTATAGCTCCAGTCTGTGCTGGAGATTGCTCTTGGAGCTGGAAGCAGATGTTCTCTGAAGGCAGTTAGCTGCTGGCAATAAAACCCTGAGTGTTTGGAAACTGCAGTAACTCAGTCATGTGGTTTTTATTTCTGTGCTTTGGTCGCTGACCCCACAATGGCACTGAAAAATGGGAGCGGATTGTACTTAGGCAGAAAATGGAGGGTGGCTGTCAAAAAATAAATAAAACAAAGTGGCGAAGCCCATTTTAATTAAAGCTCAGGATGAAGTAGTTGGCTCATTCTCGTAGATGGTTCCTAAGCTCTGCTTCTCACTTTCCTGCCGTTGTTTTGTGCCTGTGGATCTGATAAAGTTAATTCACGGAGTGATTCAAACGGGAGGCTGCTCCTGGTGAGACCCTGTGTGATCAGCAGGACTGGCTGCCAGGAGCAGTGCTGCTTCTCCCTCCAGTCAGTGCTCAGCTGTGGGGTGGTCACAAACACAACGAGAACGGTGGGATTTGGGTGACCTGGCTGCTCAGGGAGAGAGGAGAGCATTGGAAGGGCTTTTCCAGAGCTCGGGAGAAGCACTGATCCATAGGGGAAGAAAACCAGGAATGGGGCAGGAGGGAATGACCATAAGTGAGTCTGTGCTCAGCCAGAGGTGGAAAAATCAGAGTAAAATGCTGGGTTTAGCTCAAAACTTGTCAAACAACAGCCCAGAAATGCTGAGCATTTTCTCCCCGTGCCCTGCAAATGAGCTCCAGCTCTCGAGTGTTGTTGGTGGGAGAGGCACAGCCAGGAATCTGCAGCTGGACCGGGACACGGAGCTGCCACTACAGAGGAGCTCTGCGGCTCCTTCCCAGCTACTCAACAGGTCCCGCATTGATTTCCCTCGGAAAAATAAATTAAAGACGTAATAAATGGAGCTGTGTAAATAACCAGCGTTTACAGGCAGCAGTGTGCTGAAAAGCAGCAAGCACACTTTGGGGGAAAGCGGCATTTGTTGCCTTCCCAGGGGTGGAGGGAAAACAAAGGAGGAAATATGTGTTTCAGGTTGAATGAAACATTGATTTGTTTTGGAGGAAGCAGGGGAGAGGGTGATCCATTCTCTTACAATTTGGCATATTTAGAAAATAAAAGATCTTGGTGATGGAAAAGAGAAGGGATTAGTGTAGAAAGAGAAAAATGTCCAGAATATGGTCCATTTTTTTCTAATATGTTTTCTTTGGTTGAAAGAACTCAGAAATTTGTCGCATCTCCGAGTCCCTCTGCACATGTCTGTCAATAAAATCTTTTCTAGCACCACCTCCCCTTGGCTATCAAGACCGTTTTCCCCCAGGAGCAGCAGTTATTTAGTGCCAGAAGAGGTTATTTAGTTAATTTCTGTGTGCATGCAGAGGGGAGAGGCTCGGCTATTTCAGAGCGCAGGCTCAGGCTCAGCCAGAATCCAGAGAAACCAAATATTTGTGTCCCCACCCGAGGATCCCTGCGAGCCCTGAGGCTGCAGGAGCTGACAATGGATCATTATTCATGCTGAGGGGGACTCTGTTCTCTTGTTCTGCAGCTCCAGATACCCCTCATTTTTTCCTGCTTTCTGGATGCTGCTCCTGAAGGCCGAGCAGCTTTTGAAGCAGAACAAGGTCAGATCTGGCGACCTTTCCTGGTATTTTTTTCCTTGGTTTTTTTCCCCCCACCTTCCCCTCGTTTTGTTTTCCCCCGCTTCTCCTCCTTTATTTTTTGACAAGGGATGGAGGAAATTTCTGGGTAATTCTTTCTCAGCTGGAGAGGGATAAGCAAAAGGCTCCCACGTGTCAGGAGCATGAGATTGGCTGCGAGATACCATTGATTACCCGAGACAACCGGGATTGTTTCCAGCAGCACTCCAGAGAGCAGGAAGAAAAGCACACCCCGGGTTTAAGTGAGGATCCCTTGCGGGTAATAAAACCTCCAGGGACCTGTGTCTGAGGCAGGTAAATGAGCTGTTCAGTCCTGTGGTCAGTGGGTTTGTGGAATCGGCTGCTTCCAGCTCAGCTGCATCTCTGGGCTGGGTTATTGCTACAGATGAGGTGGAGAAGGCAGCAAGATGGATGCAAACAGAGGAATGCTCTGGGACAAGGTGTGCTCATGTTTAGGGCTGGCAGAGGGGCAGACAAGCTCCAATTTTTGGCAAAACTGGTGGAGGAATCCCAGAGTCCAAGCCTGGTTCGGGTTGGAAGGGGCCTTAAAGCTCATCTCGTTCCAGGATCCAGGCACTGCTGGTGTTTTATGGCCTCTTAACCACTGGGTAGGGGAAAGAAAATGAGCCAGCTGGGGAAAAGTATGGACTCAGGGCCAAATGTGTCATTTGGAGAGTGTATGGAAAGTGAATATATGGCTGTGAGATATAAGGAAGGTTTGGAGTGACTTTTTAACAAGGCCTGAGTATCTGGGGCTGAGCCTGAAACCCTTCAGGTCTGCAGCCGAAATAAAAGTTGCCCCAGACTGAAAGGAGTCAGGAGGTGGTGCTCCCATCCCCCAGAAGAGGAGCTGTGCCAGGGACCCTGTGGTGCTTTCCAGGGGTTAAACCACCCTGGCTCAGTCCGTGTCACTCTGGGACTGCTGGAAGGGCAGCACCGGGTGGGGAAGGCTCTGGAAAGCCCCGAGCTGCTCTGGCAGGTCCTAGCTCTTAAAAAAAGTCTCTGAGAACCAAGCCTGGCATTTCCCATCTTTAAATAAACTCACCTTGTGTGGGTGAGCCATCAGCCTGCAGGAGAAGGGTGAGAAGGGAGGAGAGGACAGGTACCTGAGCAGCAGCACAGGAGTTCATCCAACCCCTCTGGTCCCCAACAGCTTTGATGTGGTCCTGGAATCAGCTCTGGCTGGGGCTCTGAAGCCAGGCACCACTTCAGCCCTGCAAACTGCTGCTCCCTGCAGAAAATTAATAAGGAGGCCTCGGATTCTGCCCTGCATCTGACCTGAGTGGCTAAATAGGTTACACTAAGTTTTAAGAATCGCCCCAGTTTTCCCTCTAATAGGCAATTTTTCTGCCTAATTTGCAGAACAAGCAAAAAGCCATTATGTAAAATTTATCAGCAGCAATTGACTCTCATTAGAGATTGGGAGCAGGAGGCTTTGTTGGAAGGGGGAAGGAGCCTCCAAATTTTCATTTACCAGCCTGAGCTTCCCGATGTTTGTGCTGACCCCTGCCCTGAACACATTCAGCCACGGAGCCATCAACTTTTCTCTGCTGTTCTCACAAGAGCTGCGTGCAGCCAGGCTGGGAAGTCCTGGAGCAGGCAGAGCTCTGCTGGAAGCCTGGTCCAGGCTGCAGGAAGCACCTGCAAATTGCTCGTGCTTGAACACTGAATTCTGCTGCACTGAGAGAGCTCAGCTCCAGTGGAAATGTTGTGTTGGAGGGTGCTGGAGAGCAGCTCCGTGCTGGGAAAACCAGCTGGACTGTGCCCATGGGATGGAGGTGAGTTTGGACTTTAAAGCCCATGGGATGAAGGCAAATTTGGACTTTGAAGCCCATGGGATGAAGGCAAATTTGGACTTTGAAGCCCCATGGATGCCCCAGCTTGGCTCTGGACACTCCTGCCTGAGTCTGACATCTTTAATCAGTGCTGTATTTACTGATACCCTCAAATCTGCCTCTTCTCACCACTCTTTTCTCCCAAACCTGGCAAAGAGCTGCTGTCCATAATTCCTGGAGCCTGGAGCACAGCGTGGTGGGAAGTTGCTCATGTTTTCTTCATGCTGCAGCAGCATCTTTTGGCTCCAGCTGGAAGCAGCTGTGCCTTGCCCCACGCAGGGGGACAGGTAAACCATAATATTCCTTCCTGAGAGACACATTAGGGACGTGGAAATTATTGCTGAAACACTCAGATGGGGATATTTCCTTCCCTTTTCCCCCCACAATAAATGTTAATTATACATGAAGGCTCACTGCAGCAGAAGGGATTATAATTAATTTATATTTGAACTATAATAGATTTCACTGCAAACTGCATTTCGTTGCAACAAAGTGTATTATGACTGTTGTTGGCTGCCAGCAATTCTCATAAACCGGCCACAAAGCTTTGCATCCGTGAATCCAGCACCAAGGACAGCAGCAGGCAGATAAAATTGGGAGGAAAAAGTGAAATAGTCTGTTTAACTTGGGGTCAGAGACCTGGGACTTGTTGCAGAACTCAGCCTAACCTGAGAAATGCAGACAGGCCCACATGAGTTGGGAAGGGAATGTTTGGGTCCAAACCCATGCCTGAAAAAGCCTGGAAATGAGAATTTGTCTCTTCTGTCTCTGCTTTAAACTTCAAAAAAGTTAAAATATGTCTGGAAGCAGAATCATTTTGTGCTGTTCTTGGTGCCTGGAGCAGAAGGAAGGCAGTGGTGACCACGGGGACAGGCAGAAAGGTTTCATTCCCGACCCGAGGTGAAATAATTTACTTTCCTGAGCCTCTCTCCTTCTCCAGCATCACCTACCCAGCTTCCTGGGATGAGAGGTTCTCCAAGACAGGGATTATGTTTATCCAGGTAGGCTGGGCACTCCCAAACTCCCTGCCACAGGATAAGTGTCAAACCAGACATACCAGGCAGGATATTAAAAGCATAAATGGCAAGTTGCTAACTTTTAATTGGCACTTCCTAATTTCTTACATGAACCTCTCAGCTCTCTCTCCTTGCCATCTTTTTGTGGTGCCAAGTCTTGGTTTCTTTGCCCTCCCTGACAGCTCCCAGCTCTGCTGATGCTCTCCACGCTCTCCCCTCTGCCTGGGAATGGAATAGAGAAACCCTTTCAGTGCAGACAGGAGCTCCACCCCTGCTGCCCCAGCCTCAGCCTGCAGAAAAGGGCAGCTGTGTCTTGTCAGGGACTCCAGCAAACAGCTCGACAGCTGCTGTGAGCAGCTGAGAGGAAAGGTCACAGCCAGCCCTCCTCTGGCACCCTCTGCTCCCTCCCCTGCTCTGCCAAGGTGTGCCCAGGCCACCCGAACTGCAGCACAAGTCAGGGACAAGCGACACAAATAATGTCAGTTCTCCAGGGAAGGAGAGGATTGGGGTTTGGGAGCTGTGCTTTGAGGCTGCCTCTCAGAGCAGTGAAACCCTTCCAGAGGAGGGATTGATGGCTGATCCAGGTACCGGCCAGGCCACTGATTATCCCTTCGTCCTTTATTTTCACGAGTGCCTCGGGGTTCTTGGGGTTGTTAAAACCAGGATTCCCACTTTTTTCCTGCTTCTTTTGGAGGCATGACAGAACAGCTTGGCCTGGGGAGCACAGGGCTGCTGCCACCTCCTTGGGCCAGGCACTCCATCCCTTTTGGAATGGCTGGAGATCAGGATTCCCACTGCCCGCCAGCGTCTGAGCAGGGTGGGGTGACTAAAAACCAGCTCTTGGCCCACACTGGGAGCTGACAGGAGCCAGCACCGGGCTCAGGAGATGCCAGTGCCCCTCACCTCGAGGGGCTCAGCTGACTGAGGGAGTTCCGTGTCAGCACTTCTGCCTTCCTCTGAGGGCTATTAAAAGCCATGCTGATGCTGCAGCTGGGGCTGTCTGCAGCACATCTGGATGTACTCGAGCTATCTTTGTGCTACGGAGCTGGGCCACCAAAAACCAGCAAAGCTGCAGCAGCACAGCCCTCGGTGCAGTCAGCAGGACCTGCCTGAGCCCCTGGAAAATGAGCTGCGGTCCTCAGCTCCCGTCCTCTTCAGATGAAGCCACCTGCGTCCCCGTCACCCCGTGGCAGCGCAGAAGTGCTCCCTGTGCCGCAGCATTCCCTGCTCAATCTGCATGTTCTTGCCTTCCTGGCCATTTCAAGACTCTGCTGAAGGCACTCACGGGCACTTCAGTGAACCCTGGTTTGCTTCCAAGAGCTTTCTTACACAATTCATACTCACTCGAGCTGTAAAATTAACAGACTGTTTTATTCCACAGGCTGCATCATCCAGGAGGACCCGTCCAAAGGCTGGGAGCAGCTTTAATCCCAACGGAATGGCACCTTGGCAGTAAAACACCTCTGCTAGGATTTTGCTGGAGGTGTTTCCTGAGAAGGAGAAGCCCTGAGCAGGCTGTCCCAGCTCTGCTTGACCCAGGACGTGGGATGGGGCGTCCCGATTTGGGAGCAGCAGCAACGAGGCCCCTTCCCAGGGGATGCTGTGGGAAATGGGGCTCCGGGGGCAGCACTGCAGTGCTGCTAAATTGAGGAGATGTCATTCAGGGAGTGTCGTGACACTGCATTTATTAAAGCCTGGCACCGCTTCCCCCCCGCACACCCCACGGTGTGACTCAGCCGGGTGAAAAATACCCACAGAAACCACTTCTCCTGTGCTGTCTGAATTCCCACATCGTCACAGAGTGGAAATCGTGAGGTGGAGGGTCAGAAATGGTCCCCAGAAATCCCTCCTGTGACCCAGAAGAGAGAGCCCCACAGGAGCAGGCTGAGTGGGGGCGAGGCATCTGCCCCCTTCCCTGCCTCTGACTCAGCCTCTGAGATAAAAGACCTTTTCCAGAAAGCACTGGGGTGAAAATATTTCAGTTTGCTGCAGCTCTGCCGTTGCCAGCCTCACTAATTTCTGCTCTGATGTCACCAGCAGTGGCCCCATTACTGTTATTTATAGTGTTTGTGCCGTGGGCTTTGGCTGTGCTCAAGGCTCTGTCGCTGGTCTGAAGGGAGGGAAGAGCAGCTCCGACACTCCCAGGGATGCATCTCCCAGCCTGGAGCGCCTTCCAGGTTCTTCACGTCACACCTGGGCTGTCTCCCCCGTGCTCCCGTCCGTGCTCCAGCAAACCCAGCCTTCCTGAGGCTCATTCTGGTTATTTAGAACTTGGTTTAAGGAACGCAGTAATTCGTGAGACCGAGCGAATCCGAGAGCGGTGCTCCGGGCGAAGGCAGCCTGCAAAGCCAGATGCAAACGCAGCCAACCAGAAACCAAAAATATATTAGCACTGAGAGAGCAGGCAATTATTCTCCCATCAGAGTGGCAGAATTTTCAGTGTGTGCGACTTCAGTGCTGCTTCAGGACAGCCGGGCTCCGTTTTTGGGCGGAAATGAGGAGAGCCAAGGTTGTTTCGAAGCCCAAATCTTGCTCTTCATGGCACCCATGGGCTGCAATTAATGGATGCACTTAACGAGCACGTGGCAAAATGTGAGAAGGACTTTGCATCTGTGAGCCTGAAGTGTTGAAAAATCACGAGTCAGGCTTTTCACCTGATCACGTTCATACCAAAATTAACAAAAAAAAGGTGACGAAGAGGCAGCCACGGTTTCAGTGTTTTCCTGCGGAGCTTTAAATCTCTAGAGGCTGTGCCTGCAAGCTCTGCTGCCTGGAAGCTGAACTTCCCAGGTGACCTAACAGCTCTGGGAATGAAGGCTTTTCAGAAAAAGCACCAAACATTGCCAGGGACACTACATCTGTAAGCACTGGAAACTCTGCAGCCCAAAAGCTGTCCCTTAAGAGCTATTTCAGCACTTAAGCTGATCTCCAGCCTGAAGTGTGTGCTGTCAGTGAGCAGGAGAGAGGCTTGGGCAGATAACGTGGCTGCAGCACAGGCCCTTGTGTCTCCAAGATATCCCACAAAACCACACGGCCTGGAATCCATCCCTGGGTGAAGCACTTCTCACAGTGAACTTGTGCCCTGTTCCTCACACATTTCCCATCCTTCTGCAGGGTTTCAGCTGGGAAGAAGTGTTAATGAGCAGGAATAACCCTCCCTCTCCTTGCCCGCAATGCCTTCTGTGGATTTAAAGGCAGCAGTGCCTCCCAGCCCCAGAGAAATCCCGATTTGAGGGACACTTTTCAGAGTGATTGGTCACAACCATTAGGCCTAGCACGGAGGTTTTTTGTGCCACCTGGTTCATCTTTAGCTCTTCAAAAGAGCAGCACTACGAAGCACAATCCCTGGGCTGGATCTGGGAATCTCAGACCCGAGGCTTTGCTAAGTGGTGTGGACAGAGTGGCCCCCCGAGGCGTTAATTAATCCCTGGGACACTGAACACAGGACCTTGGGCTGGTTTTGCGGCTCTGTGTCTGAGAGCTGAGTCTTTGGGCCGCTGTTGTCTTCTCCCTGTGGCCCAAAAAGTCCCCCAGCTGAATAAAACATTTAATAATGCTGAAGTGCCTCTACAGACGAGGTGGTTGATGAATGAGTTCTTACTGCTGCGGTTTTTTTTCCTTCTGAGACGTGTTTGGATGCCAACTGCAATTTCAGTGCAGAGTGGTATTGATCACCCCCCTGCACGTGTAATACAGTCAGCTGTTATTCATTTCCTTATTGTTTCTCTCCTCTGAGATGATCCTTGTTGGGTACCTCGGGGGGCAGGTTAATAAAACTCTGCCTATTTATATTAAATACTGAGGGAAGCACTATCCTTGTACAGCCCCACTCCCTCTGGCACAAGGCTCCAAGGCACCGTTCCAGCACTTCTCCCGACTGTCAGCCTGGGATTCTGCAGTGAAATACGCTCCTTTTCCTTTTATTTCTGCTGGGTTTTGTGACCTGGCATTGCTACCTGTCAGAGAGGCTGCTTTTTCCCTGAGTAATGTCACAGCACTTATTTTTATGGGTATACTGGAGATAATGATCCCTCTTCTGAACGGGAGATAAGGCTGAGACAAAGACAGAGCTGCTGGCTTTTAGCTGACATGAGAGGCTCCAGATCCTCCTGAGATGAGGCCCCTCTGTGAGGACAGAGCCGTGTCAGGACTGATAAGAGAGTGAGCACCGTGGCAGCTCTGATAGCAGCAGTGACCTCCTCAGCGTTACAAACACGGCAGGGAAAAGGCTGAAGACCCAGACCCGCAGAGGTGACAGAACTCAGCATCCGAGCCTTAAATACCTCTGTAGGCGTGGACAAAATGCCTTCCTTAATTGGGATTGACAGGAGCGAGAAAACGAAGCGTTAGGACAGGCTCCGGCCGTGGCTGCGCCTCCCCTTTCCCCTGGAAATGCCATTTTCCATCGGGGGCTGCACACGTTGCCCCAGGCAAGGCTCGTGTCTGGGTTCCCTGGGACCTGCCCGGCTCCAGGGAGGCGTCCTGGGGAGGGATCAGCCGGGAAAAACCATCCCTGGCTGTGGCTGGGAGTGCCACCAGCAACAGGGCTGCAGCACAGAGATGCCAGCGTGGAGTTATTTCAGTCACTTCTCAGCCCCACACGTGGAAAAAGGGCTGAGCACAGCAGGGAAGCAAAGATTTGGCACCTGGAAGCGGGGCAGTGCGGGAGAGTGGGCACAGGGGACACTGCCAGGGCTCCATAAGGCCCAGGCTGCACAGGGAGACCATTAACAAAAATTTTCAGGGAGGTTTTATCCTCTTATCTTTTGTTTCCAGAATTTCCTGGTTCCTTCCTCCTGTAAGGACGAAGCTGTCGGAGCCAGGAGATCCCTTCCCTGCTCACTGCACCCCTGGTCAGGCCGTGCCTGAATTGTGGGGTGAAGAACCACCAGAACAATTCCACCAGCCCCTCGCCCACCTCAGGCCAGGTGTAGTGTGCAGAGGACTTGTTTTGTGACTTTGCCATCCTTTCCACTCTCAGAGAGGGAGAAGCATTCTCATTTAATATTAATCTCCCCTCCATGGATCCAGGCTGCTTCTGACAGTGTATCAATTATTTAAACTTATTTAAAAAAAAAAAAGAATTCCAGGATTAAAGAGATTAGTTTCTTGTTGGTTTTGGTAATTCCTCCTGCTTTGGCAGCTCGGAGGCCGAGTGAAATCGAGCTTCTGAGTTCCTGTTTGCTCAGAGCTCACCCTGGCCAGGGGCAGGATGGAAATTCTGTTTCCATTTCTGATTGCTGGGTTCACGTCTCAGTCCAAGCTGGGCGTTGGCAGAGCAATCAAAGACCTCTCAGGTGGCACTGCTGGGTGGGCAATGCCTTGTACCTCCAGCACAGGGAGTGGGGATTGCACCGTTGGCATCCGTCTGCAGAATTTTAGATTATGGAAGTAAATTTGAAGCAAATATTTCCAGTTTTCCTCTGCGAGGTTTTGCATTCCTCAGCTCCATGATTTGCCCAGTCCCTTCCACACTTGAAGTGGCTCCAGTGACAGATCAAAGACCCTCCCGTGCTGCTGTCACCAATTCACACCGTGGCTAAAGCTCCCCTGGTGTCCCCTGCACGAGGTGTGGCTGTGCAGGAACAGCTCCCCTGCTCCACAGCCCGAAATCAGGGCTGCAGCTGACACTGAAGAACGTCTAGAAAAAGGATTAAAAAGAATAATCAAAGAGCTTTGAACATCAAAAAGCAAACAGGTCTATGAAATATACATGAAAACACCCTGAAACCCCAATCCTGGCATTATCTGTCTCCCATCCAATCGTTAACTCCGTTCTGCAGCCAGGGAATGTGAACTCCTTGAACGGGGTCTTAGGCTGGGTGTTCCCCTTGCTGAGGCTGCCTGAGCAGTCCAGCTCGTCCCTCCAGCACCAAGGAAAGGTTTTGTGACACCCCATAAAGGCACCTTTGCCTTAATTAGCTGCTCAGACATCCTTGCTCAACGAAGACTTCATGACATTCACACCTAAAATCAAGCTTCCATAATTACCAATTAATCAGGGGAAATCCTCTGCAAGCTTTTCTTACTAAATACTCGCTGTTGGAAGGAATCAGAGGGCCCATTATTCTCCTGCCCAGCTGTTTCATGCTGCATGAGAGACTTTATCCGTCAGCCCCAGAAACCAATCTTCCCCCAGTGCCCAGCGCAGCCCCCATCAATCACCAACACCAGCAACGGTGCCAGGGCCTCATCACAGCCTTCCCTGCGCTGGAGAGAGCTGGGAAGGCACATTCCAGGTGCTGATCCCCGCCTCCTGCAGGGGAGAGCAGGGGGAGACCTCGCCCCTGCTGAAACGTTTTCTTTTTGTTGTCAGAGAGTCTGGCTGGAAACGGAGAAGCTGCAGGAGCTGCGAGCACGGAGAGCCTGGCATGAGAGGAGGGTGGGAGGGAGGAAGGCTGGGGAGGGAGGGAAGCAGAGTGCCTTGGTTTTGGTGCAGTTGTTCGTGTTACAGCACCCAGATCAAGCTCTGGGCCGCGCGTCCTGCCCGCCTGCTGTGAGCACCTCTGCGAAGGTCAGGATCGTTATCCTCCTTTTACACATGGAAAACCAGAGGAAGGTTCGGCTCACACGGGCCCAGCAGAGCCAGGCAGAAGTGAGGAGAGAGCTCAGCTTTCTCCAAGATATAAAACAGCTCTGTGCCCCCCGGGCTGCGCTGCCTTCCCTTTATAGGAGAGGGTGGACGTGGGATCAGAGCCAGCCTGGGCAGGGAGCAGTACAAGGAACCCAGGAATAAAACAGATTTCCCCCAGGTCCCTGCGTGTCTTCCATTTGCTGAGCTCTCCCTGCTGTTGTAGGTCATCTGTTGTCTTGAGGTTTTCCATCTCACAGCTTTAATTTGTGCTTTGCACACACACACACACTCAACAAATGCGTTCCAGCTGCACCTCACTGCAGTGGGAAGCACTGGGAACCCCAGGGAAGAGAGGTGCTTCTCCAAATGCATTCCACTTCATAAGAGGGAGGGAGAAAGGCAGAAAGAAAGAAAAATATATATACAGAAATGCTGATTTCTTTTGGATGTTTCACATTCCACTGATTTCACTTGAATTGTTCCCAACGTTCCCCTTCCAGAACTGAGGGAATTTGTTCACTTGAGGTTTCTTTAAGCCTTTTTGTGGGTGGTGAGAGTTTAATCTCGAGCTGTCTGCATTAACTACTTGCAGAAATCAGGCTGAGGCTGCACAGGCAGCTGAAATGCTGCTCCTTGTCAGGTTTAAGGAGGCTGAGACCCGTGAAACACCTTCCACCACCCGCAGCACCGCCAAGGCGTGCTCTGAGCCTGTCCCTGCCCGGGCCCACGCCACCTCCTCGTTGTGCCACTGGATCTTGTGCTGGGATCTGCTTCGGGAACTTTCTGGAGAATGGATGAAGCCTGCAGCTGAGCAGGTATTCTGCTGGTATTTGCAGAGCATGAATGAGAGACGGCTCAGGGCTTTGGATGGAGCTGTGGGCTTCTCTCTTGGTCCCTCTGAACCCCCTTAGGTCAAAAGAAATGTTTTTCATGTTTTAAACTGTGCCTGTCATGCATGGCTTGAGTGGGAAATCCACCCAAAAGAGATTTATCAGTCTTTTCCAAGCTTGTGCTCCGAGCAGTCCTCTGTCCATAGTAAAAGCAAGGTATTTCATAAGGAAATCCCTATTTCATAAGGATTATGTTTGCTCTGGTCAAATATTCGGCACTCCTTGTCCAGCTGTTTGTTTCCTGTCTGGTTTCCTGCTGATCTCAGTTGCACAAAACCACAGCAGAACCCATCCCTTCTGTCATCAGGCTCCTTAAGCACAGAGAAGGTGTATTCTGTCCAAAACCAGCTGGAATTGGTAGCTAAAGTGCGCAGGTTCCCCGTTCCTGCTTCCACAGGTCCTGTGAATCTCATCCCATCCTCCATCACCTGAGCGAAATAAGCTTTTTGTGGGACCTGTGAAAATAAAATTAAGGTGTCCCGGAAGGGGGTGGATGGGGCTGCACTGGTAATTAGAGAGGCAAGGAAAGTTACGTGGAATCAAATCCCCTCACGCTTCCACGGATTTCTGTCCCTTAAAAAAACCAATCACCCTGGCTGCTGTTTCACCCTAATTGGCCCCTCACCCTGGCAAGCCACAGAGTGATCAGCTGCTGCTTCCCTGCCTTTGTGTCCCTGCTCCCCATCCTCACCCGGGGTAGTCTTGTGTGAAATTGTTTCCTCTGCAGAGACGGCGTTGCCTCGGCTCTTGTAATTCCTCTGGAATAATCCCTGGCTCCGTGCTAGGAAGGCTCAGGCAGCGAGGGGAAGCGAAGGCATCTGCACACACACGCTCCCCTCGGTGCTGGGGGAGCTCAGCCAGCTCGCGAAACACGGCAGATCTGCAAATATCCCTTTCTTCCCTTCAATGCTTGCTCTGTAGGGGAGTAGAAAAGGCTCGGGGAGCAGCCAGCCAGGGGTGAGCAGGAACAGAGGGGCTCTGGAGGCAGGGAAACACCTCCGAGCAGGCTGGTTTGCAGGCAGGGCACGCAGGCACCTGTCAGGGGGTCAGAGCATCAGCATCGAGCCCCGCTGAGGGAAACCAGCACGAGAGGTTCTGTCCCAGGGTGCTGAGAGAACAACCTCAGTCTGTGTAACTCTGCGCTGAGGGAGGAAGATTCAGCCCTGGTTGTTTCACTAAATAAAGGATTCTCATCCTCATGGCCGGGAAAAGCTCTGCCCTATTTTCACAGGGACAGGCAGAGGTGAGGCACAGCTCCCGTCGCAGATCTCCTCATCTGGAGCTCTGCCCACGAGGTGCAAACCCGAAGGAGCCCAGCTCAGACGTGGGTGTGATTCCAGGCCCTAGGGGAGCACTGGGGTGGGCCTCCCTCTCACATGTAATTCCTTCCCCTTGCTGGGTAAATGATGCCAGTAATACCGAGATTAACAATTCCCAGTTCCACCTGGAGCACCTCCTTCTGAGAGACAGCCGATTTCCCGATGCTCTCGACACATCCCACAGCCCCAGAGCCCTGGCACGCAGATCAGCGCTCCCTCAGGAGCTCCTTCCCGAGGTTGTTGTCCCCCCCGTGCCTCAGGTTACCAGCCACCATCCAAACGTGAGGAAGATGCTTCTCCTCTGGTCTGATAATTCAGTGATTTCCTGCTGTTACTCTCCCGTGTTCGTTTCTGCATCCCGGGCAATGCCAGCGGGAAGATGTGGGCTGGCAGCCGTGCTCCAGCGTGCCCCGCTCCCAGCCCGGCTGCGACCTGGGACGTGCTCAGCTTTAATGGAGCCTGGTAGGGAGCTGGAAATGTTCTGTGCCCGCATCAGATCTAAACCTGAAATCAATTTGTAGGCGCTCCTTTGGCACGGTCGAGGCAGGAGGACGCGGAGCAGGAACCCCGGAGCAGGGAGAGAGCAATTGCCATGTAATTATGGGGCCTGTCACTTAACATTTGTGTGTGATGGGTGTCCTGAAGTGGAGATTTGCATCATGGATATGCCAATTTGTCACACTGACAGACAACAGAATCCCAGCTCACGCAGCCATGGTAGCTAATTAAACAGACAAACCAATCAACAGACGTGGCAGATGAGGAATTTTAATGGGAAGAATTAAATATATAGAGTGACCTTGCAGTGGTGCTTAGGATGATTTTATTTAATACCAGAGCCTTAGCAGGAAATTACTTAAAAAGCACATAAAGCATGACAAGTAATGACAATTCTGCCAGGGCTCCACGGCAGCTTTTTTCCAGAGCCTTTGATCAGCTCTCCAGATCCACTTTGAGAAAATGGGAATGTGTGAAAATTTCACCAGGGGTGCATGACCAGTGCTTGCCCTCTGCTGAGGTCAGTTTGGGCACTGAAAATTAACTCTTTCTTCGTCCATCTCTCTGCTTGGTCTTAGTCTTGTTCACCAGAGTTGTGCTGGGATTAAAACAAGACGAGGAAATCTTTTGAACCGCCCTCAACTGTAATTTTTATTTTACTTCTTGGCTTCCAAAAGGTGCATCTCCTGCTCAGGAATCAGGACCCAACAGCACAAGGATTTACTCCTCAGCTTTGTTTCTTTAAATGTGGTGAACTGGGCAATCCATCCCCTGTCCCTCTCCTTCCCGGAGCCATCTGGGCACATCAGCTGTGATGGATCATTTCAATATTACGCCTTCTGTCCTGCAAATGGAGCTCTCCCTCCCCTTTTTTAGACAAAAGCTGCTAATATTTGAGCTCCCGTCCTGGCCAAGCAGGCCAGCAGGCAGAAGGCTTCCTGCCAGCCTGTTTGTGTCAGGGACATGTGACACTGCTCCTTGCTTCACCAGCCCAGACAATAAATACTGAGGAGCCGGAGCGAGGGGGATTTACAGCCCGTGGCATCATCTGGCTCCTGGGCTCGGTTCATCCCTGGGTTACTGCTCTGCAGTCCCCAGGAATTATCCCAGGCAGTGAATCTGCTCCAGTGGCAGGCGGGCAAGAGCGGGATTTCAGCTCTGCTCTTTTAACTCGCTCCTGGCCGAAATACCCCTGAGGTGGCTCAGCACGGGGTGCTGGGGGCTTAGGCTGAGCTTGGGGGATCCAGAGGATGGGGGGAATTGTGAGGCGGGGATTGGACTTCAGCTCAGGTCCTGTTGAGCTGCTAAATCTTCTTCAGGTAACAGAGGATGGGGACATTGCCAAGGCTGACAGGAGAAGCATTTACAGAGGGAAAAGCTGAGGGATACTCAGGGAAGATCCCAGCAAAGCTTGGCAAGTCGGCAGATTATTTTTTCTGTTGTTGAGAAATTCAAGGCGAGTTCTTTTAAAGAGTCACTCTGCTTGCAAAGCTCTTTGAAATGTAACTTTGTAAACCCAGTCTGGTTTTAGGCAGCTCAACAGAACGCTCTGGGAGCAGTCGGCCAGCCAACATTCCCAACCCTTATGGCAAGGAGTAGGAAATGCTCTTGGCAATCCTGTAATTCACTGCATCCCTCAGCACTGAACCTCTTCTGGCTGAGGCGTGCCGAACCTGGAAGGGGTTAGATGTCCAAATTTCTAATCAGCCAAGGCTTCAGGACAAGCAGTTTGACATGTTTCTCTCCTTTTTTTTTCAGTCCTGTTTCAGTTAACTCACATTCATTCTTAAGACCCTCAGTGCACCTAAAACAGCAGGGAAAGCACTGAAGGCCTGTGAGTGTTTCTGGCCAGGATGAGAGGTGCTCATGCACACAGCGAGCTCCCAGTGCAATCCCTGCATGGAATTCACCCGCTGGGTGTCATTTGGAAGAGCCCCCCTTCCTATGGAAATCGCTGGAATTTGTCAGGCTGCCAGTTTTGCTTATTTAGAGGAAAATTAAACCTTACGATGTTTGCAGTGCCTGAAAATCGGGGCATTTACAACCTTCCAGCAGCAAGCACAGCTCTGTAACATGAAGCTGTGTGCACCTAAAAATGAAAAAGGACCAGGAATCAGAATTCCAAGGCAGGCCTAGCCAGTGGAGGTGTGTGGAACAGGGAGTGAGAAGGGAATGACAGCTCTCAGATCTCTCTGAACGCCTCTGTGGCCCATGAGCATCTGAGCTCTTCTAAATCACCAGTTTTGGCTGCACAACCTGGCCAGGGTGGGAGCAGCTCCATTACTTCCAATTTTTCCTTCCTATGGAGAGTTAAACGGAGAGGAGGGCAGGGAGAGAGGTGTGGAGAGGCCAAATAAATCAGGACCATTTACGAAAAGGGTCGAAAATTAAAAGAGAGGGAGGGAAAAGAGGCGAGTAGCAAGAGCAAAACAAAAAATGAAGAAGTGCCGTGATAAAAATGATGCAGTGTCCAGGCAGCCCAGTCCTCAGCCTTGAAAACCTCACGAGGAAAACATTACTCAGGGAAGATGAATCCCTTCAGTTAACCTTGTTCACAGCAACATCTTTGCAGGTCAGAAAGTCATTACTCTCTCACTCTCCAGCTCTCCAGTGGGCTCCCGAATATCTTTGCATATGGATGGGTAGATTGGACTGGCTTAGGCTGAGCTGAATTGGCAGAGAGATTCCCTGAATCCGGGAATATTGCGCAGCATAATTCTTTTTTGATAAGAATGTAACGAGGAAAAAATCCTCCCTGAAGCAAACAAAGGGCCCGGGGTGTGCTGCCACCGGGCTGTTTCTCAGCTGGTGACCAGGCTGAAACCGCTGCACTGCAGCACAAGTGCCTGGAAAAATTATGAGGATTTCAGCAAAACTGTAAAAGCTACGGAGCACAGTTGCTTGTGAGCTCCTGCTCCATTCCCATCTGAGAGGATCCAGGAACTTCAGGAGATTCTTTGAAGCCCTTCCAGCTCCACACTGCAGCTGTGGGAATGCTCCTCCCCTTGCCCGCTTTTCCTTGGCCATGGAGATGTTTTACCTCCTAGCTAGATGCTTTGGTTCTCAGTTAGGAAGGGTCCTCCACGGGAGCCTTTGTACCCCAAAATGCAGAGATTTATTCATTTTCCTGTCACCAGTGTCACCAAAGTGCTGCAGAGGGTCTGTCCTACAACCACCCCTGAGCTGGGGCTGGTGCTGCATCACCAAGCACGGCTGATGGCGAGCAGGGAAAGTGCTCCTCAAGGCAGAACACCCCAGCTGCTTCCAGAGGGCCAAACAGCAAAATCCCCACCACTCTTCACATCCCCAGCCACAGAAGACACGGGAGACAAATTGTGTTTTTCTGCTGGGCTTATTCCCGCTCACCAGGGCAATTTCATCAGCAAAAGAGACAAAATTGATAAAGAGAGAGCAAACCAAGCCCTGCAGCTTGGTGTTTATTGATAAGCCTTGCCCACGGGATGCTTTTGATCCCGAGGCAAACATGAGAGCCAGAATATCCTCAGGCAATGGCTTTTAGGCAGATCCACAGCAGCAGGCTGGGAAAAAAGAGGATTCTTAGCTGCTCTGAATGCTGAGCCTTCGTTTGGGGTCATAAATTCAAACTGCAAACCTTGCAGGTCACAGATCCTGACCTTTCACTGAACTGACCCGAAAAGGGGATCAGGTGTTCAGATTTCTGAGAATTTGGTGGTTCCTTGCCACAGGTAGGAAAAAAAAAAAAAAGTAAAAAACTGCTCTGCCACCAGTATCCAGGGCAAAAATTGACAAGCAAAGCCTGTGTGAAGGTGACAAGAAGCACGAGAAATTCTCTCTGATCCTTCCAGGATCAGATTTTGTGGCTGATGAACACGGTAATAGATTGCAGAGCCGTATCTGAGCTCTGCAAATAAAAAAATAAAAAAAGAAAATAAAGAAAAGCTGGAGAGAGAAGCAGAAACATATGGTAATGAAAAAGGCAGCCTTGAGAAATGGAAAATAGACCTATTCTGGCTTTAATAATGTGTCAGCCTTTGTATGAACTGGCCCAGAGCCCAAAGAAATGGACTGTTGCTTCCATTTACAAGAAGACCAGGTCTGGCCGTCTGATGGCTCTATAAATAAATGCTCCATTATCTCTTACAAGTATATTTGTAATACGTTATCTGACCCCAGGTTTATTCATTCACAAATTTGGTCATCTTTTATAGCAGGAGCAAGTCTCTTCTCCCTTTCATCCAGGAATTTCAAAGTCCTGCTCAGTACCGGCGATTTCAGCTTGTTAAATGTTACTGAAAGGAAGCTGAGGCATGGAGAAAATGAAACAAATTTATCCAAATTCATGCCGGGAGTGGGGAACAGAGCCAGGAATAGGCTGGCAATGAATATACCAGCAATGATGAAAGGTCAGGATAAAAACCAGCACTCTCTTGGTTGGTTGAAGATGTTTCTCTAGAAGGTAACCCCTCACCAGAGCGAGGGTCCTCTGCGTGCATGAGGAAACGCTGATCAAATGGGCATTCTTTTGTTGCTTACATTGTTCTTGGGTTATATTTCCCTTGTTCCTGTCTACATTTTTCCCTGATTTCCTGCTCTTTGTTGTCTTTCCCCCCAGAAGAAGGCGTGTAGCACTCAGTAATAAGAATTTCCCTGGCAGCTCTGAGACACCGCGTTCATTCCACCCTTCCCAGACCTGTCGTGCACTGAGGGATGGGGGTACCTCAGATGGTCCTTTTGGCTTTATTCTTCTTGCAGAGCTTTGTCTTGCGGGGGAGCATCTCACATGAAAGGCTCACTGCTTGATGCAATTTGTGTTAGTTCATTAAGCACAAGATATGATTAACGTGAACACTTCTTTAATCAGCCAAAGAAGCTGTTGCAGACACTTGAAAGCTCTGTGCACTTGGAGCTCTTCCCTCCTCTCTGTTGCTGCTCTGCCCGGGTTTGTGGGAGGGCAGACAGTTCACAGCCTCTGCACAGAATAATTCTGAGCTGTTTCAGCACTGGATCAGAGAAACTGGAAAAGAATTTGCTTCTTCCCTGGAAGTAATTCCCTAACTTTTGCACTCGGACCATGTACCTGGGCTGTTGTGCACCAGGAAGGAATTACCCCATGAGCTGGGGTGTGAAGAGCTGGGTAGTGCTGGGGATGTGGGAGGACAGATTGGCAGGACCCTGTTTCACCCAGCAAATCTCTACAATAATCAGATTAACCCAGAAAGAGAACAATTTTTATCATGGAATCACAGGGTGGATTATCATCTTCTTTCACGGCTCCTTCAGCTTTCAAGTCAGTTTGACACAACGGTTGATGTTTCCATCATTAGTTCCAGAGAGATGTGCAGAGAGATGGTCTTTTCTTGCATATTAATTCTATTTCCTGTTACCTGTCTTGTTATTTAAACAAAGAGTGGCTGCCTCCTCTCCATTTAATTAATATTTTCCTGGGCCTAAAGTGAAGGCAGCCTCATCTGCCCCTGGCTCTGGGAGTCACTTGGCCTCTCTGTGCCCACGTTGGTGGCAAAGATGAAGAGTCCCAGCCCTGCTTACGATTCACTCTGGCCCCTCACTGCAGCCAGTGCCTCTCCCTTTCAGCCCTGCTCATTAGGAATACAGATAACAGACTATCAGCAGCTCAGTAGCCTTATCCTGGGGAGATAAAACTAATCTGTGTGCTTAGATCAGCAGCCTTGTTCCTCCCTAATCTCACCTTGGAAAGCACAGAATTGCAGAAATTGCCGAAACACGGGGAGGAAGGAGGTCAGGATCCAGTGGATGTATCCCTCTGGTTCCACCCTCTGGTTCCATCCTCTGATCCCACCCTCTGGTTCCATCCTCTGGTTCCACCCTCTGATCCCCCCCTCTGATCCCACCCTCTGGTTCCACCCTCTGATCCCACCTTCTGATTCCACCTTCTGATTCCGCCCTGATTCCATCCTCTGATCCCACACTCTGACCCCACCTTCTGATCCCACCCTCTGATTCCACCCTCCGATCCCACCCNACCCTGATTCCATCCTCTGATCCCACACTCTGACCCCACCTTCTGATCCCACCTTCTGATTCCACCTTCTGATTCCACCCTCTGATTCCACCCTGATTCCATCCTCTGATCCCACACTCTGACCCCACCTTCTGATCCCACCCTCTGGTTCCACCCTCTGGTTCCACCCTCTGATCCCACCTTCTGATCCCACCCTCTGGTTCCACCCTCTGATCCCACCTTCTGATCCCACCTTCTGATTGCACCCTGATCCCACCCTCCGATCCCACCCTGTGATCCCACCCTCTGGTTTCACCTTCTGGCCCCTGGGGTGGCTCTGGTGCCTGGCACATCTTTTCTGAGCGTTGTGCATTTCCATAGGAAGGAAATGGTGTTTCACAAGGATTCTTCTGTTCAAACAAACCCCAGTGCACCGAGTCAGAAATACCCACACTGGGTGAAAGAACCCCTTGTACTCACAGCTTAGCTGGTACAACACTTCCCTTTCATATGGATTTCCTCTGTTTTCCATGTTTTGGCTTTCTTTTGTGTTTGTTTGGGGTGTTTTTCCTCGGAACAAAGGAACATCCACGTGCTCTGAAGGCCGTGGTGCTGACGATTCTCTTTTGACCCTGCTCTGGTGCAAACAGTGAAAGCCATAAAAACAAAGTTCTTCAAGGGGGAGTTCAACCCATTTGGTTCAAGCAGCAGCACCATCCTGCCCACACTCCTTGTGCTTTCCAAGGACACCCAGGAGAAAGGTTTTAATCTTAATTTGAGTTTGGTTTTGGGGAGAAATCCAGCACAACCTGTAACCCACCCCCAGATTTCCCTGCGGGCTCATTTTGCAGTGATTACCCGAAACTTGCAGTGATTTGGTCACCCCTAAACTCAGTGCCAAAACTGTCTCCTGGCCTTTGGTGGGAATTTATAGCAAAGCTTTTGAGAGTTTTCTCCTTTTAGCCATTTCAGCCCCCGAATGTGAGCTGAGACTGCGGAGTTATAAATGGAAAAACAAAAAGGCATCCAGTTTGTAAAATCTATGACTTAATATTGATTTTGGCCATCCCATGAATTGAAACAAGCCTCCTGTGCAGAAATCCTCTGAAGATGCCGTGTTCTCCTCTCCTCCTGACACAACACTTTATCGATCCCCATGTTTGTGCCACATGAATGATGGATTATCTCATATCAAACCTTGCAGTATTCATTTAATGCCTTTGAATAAAACATTTCTCACAGATTAACAGAGCAGTTTTAAGTGAACAACCATTTTCATCTGTTTTAAATTTTCATGGGTACTTTTCTGGAGAACAAGTACATTGTTAATAATTAAAGGGAACGAGACCTTGCTAATCTCTTTGTATTTTAATAAAGCCCTGTTGCACCCCATTCATTTCTTTTTAAAATGCCAGCATTTATAAAAATTCGCTACATTTGCTGCACTCCCTTTGAAATGAATAATCCTGAGATTACATGAAAAGGGATTATTTATGTACCAGGGAACTGCAATTCCGTTGTGTCCGGAGAGCTCTAAATGTGGTTTGTGATGGATTGCATGGACGAAGGGAGAAGAACTCACTGGAAGCAGAGAGGCACTGGAAGAGCAAGGTTAGAAGGAGAGGAGGGTGGACAGAGGAAGAAGCTGGAGTTTAGAGGAGAAAGAACAGGGAAGTGGTTTGGTCACACAGGCAGACGGGGATAGAAAAACAGGACAAAGTGTAGGTGGGTGAACACACAGGTATTTGGGTTTAGATGAGTGCAGACAACTCCCTAATATCTATTTCCTCTTGTTCTCTACTTCCATCCCTCCATCTGCCTTGTTATTCCATGTGTGCCTCTTTCTCCACTTCACCTTTGCTCTCCTGTCAATCCTTTCCTCTGCCTCGGACTCCAGCTCGAATCTCCTCTGCCCGTGCCCAGAGCTGCTCAAAGCTTGCTCTTACACGGTCCCATTTCTCTTTTTCAAATACAATTGCTTCTTTACACACAGCCCCGGGATTACATTTCAAAGGAGAACAGAAAACCCAATATGGACATGATTTCTTTTATCATTATCAGGGCAGCGGCAGCCCCTGGAACGTCTCAAAAATATTTCGTTCCAGCGAGTTTTCATTAAATTCTGTGGTCAGATAGACAGCGTTTGCTGCAGGGATCTGTCCTGGAGGCTCCCAAACCTTTGTACATTAGTCATACATGGTCAGAACAGCAAGGGAATGAAGAGGCTTTGGCAGCAGCCGTGAAAAAACCCCAAATAAATGCATTAGGTGTCCTCCTCAGAGGATGTTTGTGCACACAGAGACAGGGATTAGTCCTCTGTGTTTCCAACAGCTTTTGAGCTATTCCACTTTCAGTTCTGCATCTGCTAATTGTCTTTTTTTTGTTATTATTTTTGAAGGCTCTCTATTGAGAGGGTAGAAATCAAACCCTCATAAACGGAGATCTCTGCCTCCTCCGAGGATCCCTTTGGAAATGCTGCTTCTAAATTGCTTGTTGATATTTGACCATGAGTCACCTCTGCATAAATCTTTGCCAGGTATTAAAATCATTGAAAAGATGCTGGAAAGCTGAGATAAATTGATGTGTTAGTGGGAGGAACAGAGATTGGACTGGGCAGCACAGCTTGTGTTTGGATAGACAGCGTTCTGTGTGAGTGGTTTCAACCAACAAGTTGTGAAAACCTGTTGTGGGAAGGAGCTTGAAACAGCTCTGCATTAAATCTTTGGAGGAGAAAATCTTTTTTCACATTTTTAATCAAGTTGCAGCTTAGCTGTTCACTGATGAGCTCATGACAGGGGATAGAGAAAGGCAAAATGGGTGCCTGAGAGAGATTTTTAATGCAGCTGCTGTTACCGAGCTGAGCAGGTGGAGTTTGATCAGCATTTAGGGTAGGACTTCTCAACCCAAATGCTTCTGCACTGCTGGGTAGGGGGTTGCTCAGTGGGAACTGTGTGTTCAGTGCCCCTAATCAGGTCCCTGGCGCAGGGGGATGGTCACAGAGGGTGGGGTCAGTCCCTGCCACCCCTCGGATACAGAACTGGCGGTGTGAGTAGCAGCGACCCGGGAGAGTTCCCGCTGGCAGGCTGGTACTGCTCCTGCCCGGGCTCCCCTTGGGCGTGCACAGCTGCAGCTCCCTCAGTTCCTGGCCCAGCCCCTGGAGCATCATCCTTGCAGAGCTGTCCCGTCCCCCCCGAGCTGGAGCTGGCTGCCTCTCGGTGGTGGGTAACGATTTCAGTTCTTGTGCAGGACAGAGACGTCACATGGAGGCTGGGCTAACCTCTGGGCCATTCCCCAGCGATTGCTGCTGCCTCTGTGGCACAGAGCTGTTGGCAAACTGGATGATTCCTTTGCAGACAGGTTCCCAGGAGCTGTAGCACCCACCTTCACGGGCAAGCCCTTGAAATTCCTCCTGGAAGCGTTGCTGACTCCTGGAATGCTGCTGGGTCACTCCCCTGTATGACACGGTCCCCAGTGGCACCAGTGAATTCTGCCCTGGCCCCATAGGTGAAATGCACAGGACCAGTTTTGTCTGGGGTGTGAAATTCCAGCAGCCAGGGAAGAAGGATACGAGAGGAATCAACTGATGGGATAGTTCACACATGCTCCATGTTTGTCCAGTTCATTTGTGGTGAGAACTGGTTCCAAACACGGCCAGGCAGCACTGGATGCTTGGGCAATCGCCACCTAATTGGCATTCATTATTCCTGCTGTATCTCCAATTATGGTCTTTGGCTCAGGCCTCCGCAGCCAGTGAAGGAGGTTCTCTCTCAAAGCAGGGAATATCTGGCTGGATCTCTCCTTGGAAGTGAAATAAGGGCTGGTTTCCATCATTCCATTATGCATTTGTTTGGAGCAACTGCCTTTCTCCCAGCCCAGCAGCTCAGCCCAATTCCTCCCTGGTGCCCACTCACCTCTCGAAGGTATGGGCTGCCTTTGCTGCACTCCAGGCTGTGACTGATGGCTTTGCTCAGGCCTTGGGAACTTCAGGCCGGCGCTAAACCCTGTGGAAATGAGGATTTAGGGTTTTTAGCAATCAAACAGCTTGTCTGGAAGTTGCCTCTGTCTCTGGAGTGCAACACGATTGGTGCTCGCACGGCTGCTGCCCTCACCCCTGTGGCCACGGGCTGAGGGTGATGTGAGTTCAGCTCAGCCCCTTTGTGCTCGTGTGACACGGGATTATTGGGGCTGCAGCTGGGAGGGGTGTCAGTGCTCTGTCACCTGCAGCTCTGGCCTCCTGACGAGCCTATTTTTGAAACTGCCTTGTCCCAGGCTGACCTCCTTCAGCTGCTGTTCCACCAACGCACAGTCACCCCTGGGCTTGCAGCCACACCGTCCCAAATTCACGGGAGCCAGTTCACTCCTTCCTGTCCAATCTTGTTGCACTCACATTAACTTTTACAATTTTACGAAGTGGATCTTGCAGGTTGAATCTCTCCAACAGCCAGGCTGTTGTGGGCAGTGCTGTCCTGCTGCAGTCAGACACACGATGCCGAGTTCACAAGCAGTAATATTCAAAGTGCAAAGATTTAGATTTCTTTCTTTCTTTCTTTCTTTCTTTCTTTCTTTCTTTCTTTCTTTCTTTCTTTCTTTCTCTTTCTTTCTTTCTCTTTCTCTTTCTTTCTTTCTTTCCCTCCCACCCTCCTTCCTTCCTTCCTTCCTTCCTTCCTTCCTTCCTTCCTTCCTTCCTTCCCTCCCTTCCCTTTCCATTCATGTTTTCACACAGAGACAGCACAAACACACTCACTTCCACCCACAGATCCTCCAGGTGTGGTATTTCCACACTCAGTCTTGCCCAGGCAGACACAGTCCCTCAGGATCATGAGATTTGTGTGAATTATAGTGTACAACNTTGTTTTAACTTTATTTGAGGTGCTCTAAGTTAATGAGCTGAACTCCACTCCAGGAGCAGCCGAGCAGCTGCGGGAATGTTTGGAAATCATGTTACACTGAAGGTCTGTTATTTTTTAATATCCCCCTGTCCCCAGGTGGATTTTCAAATATGATCTCCGGGTGAGAGCCGAGCCAGCTGTAACCCTGACAACAGTGACCCAGATGGCAATCAGCAAAATGGGCTAATTGAATAACGCTGAGCTGGAACCGGGGCTCTGCAGAACTCTGTCAGACCCGCCAGTAACTCAATATCAGTTAAAAGTGCTCAGTGAATTTCCCATTGAACACGGTGACCCCACACCTGGAGATGCTGGAAGGGACTTGCATGGGAACAGCACAGCCAGTAAAAGAGAAACAGCCCAGTGCAGCACTGCGTGTGTGGGGGATCTCCCTGGGGTTAGAGGAATTGGATTTATTTATCCATATAAAACTCTTTGAGGCCCTTGATTAACTTAGAGACATGACTGTTCATTATCAGCGTCCCTGAGCAGAGTTAGAGCACGTGGCTGGGTGTTTTTAGGGTTTTCCCCTGGGATGGGATGGGATGGGATGGGATCCCCATGGAGCCGAGCAGATCTGCAGGGCCACCACACCTCTGACAGGACACAAGCAGGAGAGGTTTGGACAAGCCAGCCCACACGGAGAACCAGGACAATGATCTGGAGAGAGACAGGAATTAAAGCATTGAAAAGTTGCTAAAAAAAGGGGCTGAGGAGCTGGTTCAGGCCTTCCCACCCATGGAGGCTCTGGTAAAGCACCCCGAGCTCTGTTCCCAGGGCTGGCTGAGAGCTCTGGGTACTGGGGAGTGTGGGAGGCCGTGATTCAGCCTCCACAAGGGCTTGGATTCCTGCAGGCTCTGACTCAGCCCGGCTGCAGCGAGAGGGGGATGTTGGGAGCAGGAAAAAATCATCTGTGGAAGGGAAGGGACATGGGCATTCTGTCATTATCCTGTGAGTCCCTCTTTGGCACCCCAAGGTGCCAAATTCAATCCAAGGGCAAGAATAGTGAGCTCTGGCCAGGGCTGTTGCTGTGCAGAGCCCACTCCAACCCCCTGATTTAGGGGGAAACTGAATAATTCAGCTGCTGCTGCAGAGTCCTGGATTGATCCCTGTTCTGTCTCAGGGCTGAGCTGTGCCTGGGCACGGGGCAGGATGGCTGCTGGAAGCTTCTCTCCCTCACTGCACCCAGGACATCAGAGCTGGGATGAGTTTAGACGTAGAAAGGGACATCTGGAGCAGCAGCAGGAAGATGCTGCAGGTGGGGAGCGCTGGGAGGAGCTCTCAGATGAACAGGGAGCCTGGAGCTGTGCGAGGAAATTGCCAAGAATGAGACCAGGCCGGTGCAAGCCTGGAGCACCCATCAGTTTATCCCTGGTGATTCCAGCAGACACGAACAGCCCTGTCCCTGTTTGAGAGCAGGGACCAAGGGAGCCTCACAGCTGCAGGGGCCTGGAGAGCTCTGTCCTGCACACAATTTCAGGGGTGGGTGTTGGTGTGCCGCTGATTGCAGGGGGTGAAACAGCTCCAGGGGTGCTCTGGGTGTAACGGTGGTGATGGCAATCATTACCCCTCCTAACGAGCCCATTCCTGGCAGCTGCAGCCCCCAGTGTGGCAAAGGTTCGGAGACTCCGTTCCAAGGCCCGTCAGTAGAAAGGGGTTTGGGGTGCAAAGCCAGGATGGGGACGAAGACACCCAGGTGGAGGGGGTGGATGTGGGGTGAGGTTGATGATGTGATCCTGGCCACGCACTCTGGGTGACATGTGACATTTCAGGGAGCTGGGAAAAGGCACGGAGCAAACAAGGCTCATTAATCCCAACAAAGGGCAATGTATACAGCTGCCAGCTCCTGCTCTTTCCCTTAGCTTATTGTCTAAGGGCTTCTCTGCCTCAAACAGCTCCACAAATGGCACAACAAATAGAGCTTTCAAACATTAAGTAGCTGAGCAGTAGGTAACAGAGTGTGGGAGCAAAGCTCTGTGACACAGACACTTCCACGTCCTGCTCCTGTCTGATCTGGAGCTGTACCAGGGTCGTGGCTAAGCCAAGCTCGAGCTAAGCCCACCCCAGGCTGTGCCCAGAGCAAACCGGCCAGGAGGAGCTGCACAGGCGGGGGAGCAGCTTGGGGAAGCAGCTGACGTGGAAGAGCACACGCAGCAGTGACAGGCAGGACTTGTGGAGGTGCCAAATCGTCTCTCCAGGCTATTTCAGTTCAGGCACTGGGAAGCAAAACCAGCCTCCCTCACAATAACCTCTCTCTTCTCTCCCTCTCTCTTCTCAGGGCCAGGCTGTTGGCCCACACAGAATGTTAGAAGATGCTGAATTAGGTGTGAGACATCATACTCAGGCACGAATTTGTTTTTGAAAGTGGAGTGGTCTGTTCCTGTTTGTGGAAAGGTCCTTTTCTGAATGCCCTGAATAAAAAAAGATCCAGGCTCACCTCTGGATCCTGGAGACAGCTCTCCTGCTTGGAAGAGCTTGGTTTCTTTCTTGCTGTGTAATCCAAGCTGGGCAAACACGGATGTTGCTCAGCCAGGGATGATTTAATATTTAACAAGCTTTGGCAGAGTTGCTATCAAAGTGAAGGGCGGCTTGGGAGGATCTCTTTAATATCCTGCCCCAGGACTGTGCCACGCTGTGTCTCGAGGCGTGGATGTGATGCTGGATGGAGATTCAGGCTCTCCACAACCCCTGGGGTCTGAGCCCACACTTGGGACGGTCAGAGGAGGTGATGTGACAGTCTGACCTTGCGTGCACAGGAAAGGAGGAGCAGAAGTCCAGCTGGCCTCGTTGTGAACTAATTCAGCACGGATCTGTGGGCTGAGAGTGTGAGCACAGAAGCCCTGACACCTTCCTGGGAGCTCAGGAACGCTCTCCCCTGTGGCTGGTCCTGCTCTTGTCCTGCCAGCACGGAGAAACTCCTGCTTTGGTCCAAGGGCCAGCCTGAGGACCATCTCCCACCTTCCTGGTGCTGCTTCAGGAGCTCCCTGCTGCAGGAGCCTGGAATTCATCCCCTGCTGGTGTTGAACAGCTCCGCCGGCTCCAGCACCGCTGGGATCTTCCCCGAGGCTGGAGAATCTCCATGGAGACCCCTGCCATGCCTGTGCACCCTCGGCCCCGGCATTAATCCTGCCGCAGTGTACCACAAAGTCAGCCTTAGCTGGGAGGAGAGATCAAATAAATATGAAAACAGCTCCCAGAGGAGGTAAATATTCGCTAGACAAGCAGAAAGAAAAGCAATAATATACCGTGTAAGCTACTGCCTTTTATTAGCTCAGCTCCCTTTTCTCCCCTTGTAAAGCAGCTTTGTGTTGTTATATTAATCTTTACTGCGAAGCAAATTAAAGCAGGGACAGTTGTCGGAGTATTATTAAGAACATCTGTTTAATTAGGGCTGCCTTTGCAGCCATTTGAGGGGGGGATGGAACAGCCCTGCTCATCCCCTCCTGCCTCACTCCACTCCCCCTGCCCCAGCAAGGACGGGTGGCGAATCCAGGAGCACCTGGGCCCTTTTTCTCCATCCCTCCCTCTGCTCACCAGGGGGGTCAGCTCTCCCCGTTCATCCTGGGAAGGCAGGAGGAGCAGGAACCAAGGGATGCCTGTCCTGGGGTTTTTTTTTAGTGATCCCTGCCTTGAGAGCCTCCATCCCTGCTTCCTTCCCCTCAGAAAATAATTTGAAATTCTGCAAAGAGACCATGAACAACTATTAATTATCATTAGCAATTTGCCATTCCAGGCCAGGCTTTCATTTGGGAACGTCAGAGCAGTTTTACAAATGCTAATTAATTGAGACTACTTCGTGACGAAGTCTGTTAAACTCATTTTGCAGGGGTAAATCAAGGCTGAGAGATAGGGAGCCACTTGCTGGAGTAGAAGGTGGTGCTGCCAGTGGAACCAAAGCCTTTCCAGGCAAAAATTCTCTGTTTCCACCACGTTCTCCCAACTTTCCCCGCATCCCCTGACACTCACACAAGGCTGCAAAAACAAAAGCAGCTTTGGCTTTGCCCATTTCTTTGTGTTCACAAGATTAGGCTCACTAATAATGATGAAATACAGGGATTTAGCTGCAGTCACGTTGCCAGGGTTTGAAGGGAGGCACAGGGCTGCTCTGAACATACTTTGTTCTCCCTTGAACACTCACTGCCGCTCCCTGCCAGCGCTTCTGCTCCTTTCAGAGCCGTCCTGACAATCTCACACCTCCCCTTCCCTGGGCACCTCTGTGTTTTCCTGCCTCCCCAGCTGCAGTGCCTGATTGTCTCCTTTGGGCACCATTCCTTCTGTATTTGTGTGGCCATTTACCCCGGCAGCCAGCAGTGAATTAATCATGATGTCTCCAGTCTCTGCTGGGAGAGGCACTGGCTCACATTCCAGTCCAGGAGTTTGTTTGTTACCTGGTAAAACCCAGCTTCATCCGGGGCTGCCCAGGATCTCACGGGCAGTTTAATGGATGAGCTCCAGGAGTGATGGGGGTCGGGGCTCAGCTCTGCTCCAGGGCACAGGAAATGCAGTTTGTGTTTGGGGCTGGGCTCTGTGCAGTGCTTCACACAACCCCAGCCTGGTTTGGGCTGGCAGGGACCCTAAAGATTAATCCCAACCTTCCCCTAGCCCAGGCTGCTCAGAGCTCCGTCCAGCCTGGCCTTGGATGCTCCCAGGGATGGGGCAGCCACACCCTGCAGGTCCCAGCAGGGCAGGGCAGGGGAGTGCCCACAGCAGGAACAGTAATAAACCCACACGGACGGAGAGAAACAGAACTAAACTCTCCCCAGCAGCCCTGTCTCTTCTCCATGCCCTGCCTGCCCCACCATGTGCTTCTGAAAATTAGAAATTTCAAGGGAGTCAAGCCTTGCTCTCTGTTTAACAGAGCCCATTTTCCCCCAGGAGTGCATTCCCTGAAAGGCCTGCCTGTTCAGCCATGAATTATCCACAGGCCTGGGCTATCTGGGGAGTTAATCAGGTTTAGAGCTATGTCAGGTCACTCCGGAGTTCAAAGCTGTCCAAGCCTACCTGTGAATCCAAATTCCAGTGAGCAGTGGGAGACATTGTAGCAGAAGCTGTTCTACATGCTAGAAATAGTAAAAAAAACCCCAAAACATAAATCCTCAGCTTACAAGTGCTTTGAAATACAAGGAGTTCTGAGATAGTCTAAAAAATCTGGACTCTGAATATTCGAGGCTTTCCCATCATTATGAGCATTAACCATATAATTAGGCATTATCTGAGAATAATCCATAAATACTCATCACAACACGGTATTTGCCAAGTAATAATTAGGCCATGAAAGGAACTCAAATAATACCTTTGTCTAGAAAATTAAAGACCCTGCCTCGGGTTTATGCAGCACCATGCTGTGGGGGTAATAGGGTTGAAAATTGCAGGGAATTGCAGCAGGACCAAATCTCAGCCCCCTCAAGTGTGAGGAAGCTACAGAGGGAGAGAGAATCGGGGATCTTTTCCTGAAAAAAAGGCAGGACAAGGCACCAGGTCCTTCCACAGGAGCAGCACCTGGGCACTAAAACTCCTTCAGCGTTTTCCTTTGAGCTGAAATCCCCATTTTCCAAACTCAGGCTCTTCTCAGAAGCACAGGACTCTTCTTTTTTAGCTTGGGTTGGGTGGAATGAGAGCTCCCCAGGATGGAAATGATTTCTAGGGGATAGAGTTAATTTTGC
Source organism: Machaerirhynchus nigripectus (assembly GCA_013397975.1). Classification (NCBI taxonomy): domain Eukaryota; kingdom Metazoa; phylum Chordata; class Aves; order Passeriformes; family Dicruridae; genus Machaerirhynchus; species Machaerirhynchus nigripectus. Next base: position 636,335 of record VZRQ01005618.1, on the reverse strand, counting down.
TTCGGTTTGCAACGTTTCAAAACTCCCCTGATGAGCACAGCAGAATTTTCTCTATTAATTTATCATCATTAGAGATTTTGGGCTGACCCAAGGAAGACAAATAACGCAAATTGCTTTGAATTCCTTATTTCCATTAGATTCAGCCCAGAATCACAGGGCACAAGAACATTCAGGACAAGCTTTTGCTGCACAGGATTGAATAGTGAGTGTCTCTGTAGCAGAAAAGTCCACTTCTGGCATCCTGTCTGAAACCCAGGAGGTACTAAAAGCTTCTTGTGCCCTGGTGGCTGGCACTTCATGGCATTTTCAGGAATAAAAGTAGCTTTTGGCCTCTGGAAACAGAAAAGAAACAAGAGCACACTGCTGATGGGAGGCTCCCTTCCTCCTCTCCCCACTTTTTTATATTTTCATTTTATTTTCACTTCTACTTCCTCCCGTGCAGCCAAAGCTTTGAATGGATGCTTCGGTGCATTTTGGGGCGATGATTTTTGGCTGTTTCTCGGGACTGTAAACGAGGAGCAGCAATTCAGGAGGGAGCTACAGCCACTGGCAGGGCCCCCCCTGAGCAGCAGCTGGCACGGGGCTCCTCCTGCCTGGAACGTCCCCCTGGGTAAAGCAGAGCATTCCTGGTCACTGTGTGCTGAACTCTGATTTTCCTACGGGTGAGACCCAGCTCTCACCTTGCCTCCTGTCTGATGGCTCCTGGAGCACCCAGGAGAGAGGGAAAAGACATTTTCCAGCAGAGATGTCCATGGAGATTCAGTGTTTGAGGGCTTGGAAGGCTTTGGTAAATAGCTCAGAGCTGGTGAAAGGTGGTGGCAGCTGAAACCCTCTGCAGGAGGGGAACAATGCTCACGCCACACCTTGGACCACCAGGGTGCCTCAAACCTCCCACCCCGGGCTCTGCAGCTGAGAAACTGCTCCCATTTCCAGCAGAAACTGTGGAGTGGGAATTTCTGGCTGTAGAGACCTCTCTGCTCACCCTGGGATTGAGCCTCAGCAAACTCAGTTCATGCCACACCCCACCAGCACCAGGCAGTGCCAATCTGGATTTATTCGGGGCTGGAACCTGCATTTCTCCAGCTTGAAGAAGGTGACATTTGGGAGTCTGGCATCTGGGAGGCTGTGAAATTTCCATACCATTAGGAAATAACAGAGCTGAGGGAAGAAGACAATTTTTCTAAAAGAAAAAAAGAGTATTTGAGAGCATCAGCAGTGTTCAAATCAGCGCAGAAAGTGCTCCATAAACATCTCAAACAAATGTAAAAAATGTTTTTATTAAAGTTCCCCTCTCAGCCTCTTTATTGTAGGTTTTAGATGCTGATGTGCAGAGAGGACAAAGGAGGTGACTTAAACCTGCCACTGCCTGGTGAACTCGGGGTTTTTATATCAGGAGTCCTCTGCCCAGAAGGGATTGTAAAGAAAATGTGTTTCTGTGCTGTGATCCATGAAGGATCTGTGCTGTGCTTGTTCACTTCACAGAGGTAAACATCTCCGTGGTGAGGACACGGGGTTTAAGGGCAGTGCCACACTGACAACATTAAAATCGGGTTGGAAGCCTTGTTTGAGGATGTTTAGGAAGCCCAGTCCTCGTGCAGTCACGCAGGCTCGGGCTGTTCAGATCTTCATCCTGCCCAAGCTTTGGAGAGGAGGCTGCAAGTGAAATCCTACTTCATAAAGGGTCGTGCAGCCGTGAGCTCCTCCCCAAGTGATTGATGCAAAGCCCCTTGCCCTGCTGGTCTGGGGGCTGCAGTGCCCCAGCCCCGTAGCCTGGGTCTGTCCCAGAGGCTCCTGCCTGCCTGGCTGGGGCAGGAACTCTCACACGAGTGCTCTGGAAGCTGCTCCCACCAGCCTGGGCCCAGCAAGCACATCATTTCTGCCACGTGAGCTCAGCTGGCCGCCCAGGAGCCAGGTGGATCGGGGGCTGCTCTGCAGGAGCAGTCTGCCTGCAGGGCCAGGGTGGTGCTCGGAGGGACATCCTGAACCTCTGCAGCTGCTCTGCAGGAGGGTCACCCTCAGGAGGATGTGTTCTGGCAGGTGTTCTTGTCCACAGCAACACCTGCAGCTCTTGTTTCAGGTCTCGCTGCCATCTCAGCCAGGTTTCCCCGGTGAATCCAGGGATTTTCACTTGCCGTTGCAGAATTTTCCATATTCCAGCCTTCTGGCCCCTAGGGAAGGAATTCCATGGCTCTGCACCCTCAGTAACTAGCGTTCCTTCCTCTGCAGCTTGTCTCAGTCCCAGTGCTGGGATTTGGGATGCTGCCCCCAGCCTGGGATTTGAGGCTGGGCCATCAGGCAGCTCTGAATGTCTGACTGCAGACAGAAATCCCACACAGCAGCAGTGGGGACCACCTGTGCCTTGTAGGATTCTCCAGAGCTGGCAGAAATTTCCCTCCAGTGCCACCTGTGTGCCATTTAAACCACGGCTGTGTCCCCTCCCTGATACCTTGGTTTCCAAGGAGAAGGCAGAGATAAGAAGCAAGATATTCCTGCTCTGCCTGCCTTCCAGGAGCTCTAAATCTGCCAGGCAACATTTGGGATGGTTTGACCTTGGTTCCCAATTTCCAGTGGGAGAAAAATACAAGAATCCCCCTCATCAGGTCCCACTGATTGGAACCACAGGGGTCAGTGAATGAAGAATGACCTTCATCGTCACTCAGCTCAGGTCCTGTTATCACTTTCCATTTCTTGGAATCTCCATCCCCACCTTATCTGTGTTTTCTTTTTTTAAACTTCACAAAACCAGGCCGTGGCACCGAGCTCTGGAGTCGGAGTCCCTGGCGGATTGTTAACACCAGTAATGGAGAGCACAACTCTGTGAGGACGAGGAGATTGCTAAACTCATTAATTTTATTCATAATAGGAAATTAATGTGCAGAAAGGCAATGCCAGCCTGGCAGTAATTGCTTTTTGGTTTTAAAACATTAAGTGGAAAAGTTAAAAGTCATTTCCAGCCGCTGCTTCCTTTCTCCTCTCCCTCACTCCCCCCTTCCTTCTCGCACTCATCCCTCTCTTATTTGTGTTTCACAAGAACTGAGCTTATTTTTTCTCCCACCTCTGCTTCATTACGAGTCATTATATTTCATCATTACAAGACCTTGGTCATATTTCATTGCTTTCCCATTATGTTTTCATCATTCTTTCTCCTGATATTGCTGCACAGGGCAGAGCCAGGCAGAGGATCCAGGCAGCTCAGCTCAGCTGGGATAATGAGCAGCCACATCTCTGCCCACTTTGGAGCCAGCAGATGAAATTTGTTGTCCCCGTTTCCTCTCACTGACTACACCACCTCCTTCAGGCAACGGGATGTTCCCTGATTCCACCCTAGTGCCTTGGGAAAACGTAAATGCCATTTCACGCCCTCTTTAGGGTTGAAATAGCTCCTTCTCTTGTAGGCTTCGGAATGTGGGAGGAAGGCAGGTTACTGAATAAAATAATTGGACTTCTGACCGGCCTGAAGCGTGCTGAGCATTGCCTGGCACTGCGGGCTCTGTGCTCCTGGAGGGGATATCCAATATTCACCCTGCAAGCAGAGATCCTGCCACGGCAGGCTGGTAATGCCCCAGGTGCCCTCCTGGGGCTGGTAACGCTGCCACCAGCCCGGGGCTGAGCCCAGCTCGTGGTCTGCGTGGCCTGACCCCGTAAGCTTTATGCAGAAGAGTTGTGTGGGTTGGTTGTCAGCGTTCCCCATTCACCTGTCCCCGAATCAGTGCCACCAACTCCAGCTGGGCCTCGAGGGGAAAGGAGTGGGAAGGTGAAAAACAGGAGAGAGGGAAGGGAAGGGAAGGGAAGGGAAGGGAAGGGANAGGGAGGAAGGAATTCAGGAATTCAGGAATTCAGGAAGGAATTCAGGAAAGAATTCAGGAAGGAAGGAAGGAAGGAGTAAAAAGTTCAGTGTTTTTAATTCTGTTTTTAACACTGCAGTAAATGCTATCAGCGTGTAAGTGCAAGCAGGTTGTGAAAGCTGTGTGTGAAGTTCCTCACAGAACTGGGAGCTGGGGAGGCGAGTTTGTCATGCCTTTCCTCAGGGTCTAAGGAGTCTCTAAGGAGTCCCAGCTTGGACTAATTTTTAATTGTCTAGACCAGAGCATTAAGTCTGAAAAAGTCCTGTGACCCAGTTCCAGATGCAGAGCTCGTGACTCATCTCAGCTGCACCAAAGTATATGAAAAATCCATTATCATCCTTTTTTTTCCCCTTTCCCTCTTCCCCATTGTTATATCTTCATCGTGTGTACAGTTTAATTTTAGTTCTGATAAAAGCAAATGACATTTTAATTTTTATAGCATGATTTATTGTCATTTGGCCTTCATTTATGAAAAAATAATTGAAAAGAAAGAAGAGATTTAACCCTGACCAGTATTCTTGATATCCACGAGCCATAGCTGGGAGACTGCAGCTATTTCAGGACATATTTTATTCACCCAGGCAGGACAGGGATGTATCATTTTCTCTTACTACTTCTGTGCAAAGGTCTAATTATTTGCTTGCTGGCTGAAAGAAGATCTGAAAAGAAAAATAATCTGATTATCACAGTGCACATTTTTTCCCTCCCAGTTCTCTGCAATCAAAATGAAATATCAGAGGACTGGGGCTGTTGTTTTTTCTGCTCCTCTGCTCCATCTCAGACTCTGTGTTGGGTTCTGCCATGACCACTCTGTTGGATAACTGAGGGAACAGCTGGAGCTGTGTCAGGGGTGGGGCAGGTTGGATATCAGGAAAAGGTTCTTTCCCCCGATGCCTAAAGGTTTCAGCTTTTATCCATTTTTCATGTAGCTTTGTAGGCCATTAATACGTGGTTATGCAGCTCCTGGTATTTTTCCTACCCTTTCTCTTGGACTTTAGAATGATAAGCCAAACTTGTAGCACGTTCCTGAAATGCTGTTTGGTCTTATTCTCAGGAAGAACATTTCGTTTTCCAGTCAGGGTCTGAGAAGACAAGACAAGGAACAGGGCAAAGAAGCTCTGGACCAACTCCAGTGGGGCAGTACCCAGGGGCAAAATTACCCAACCAATTGCTCTTCTAACTGGCCAGTGTTTGTTAGAGATGGTAATTCGTTAAACTGCAGAAATCCCGTAGCAGGTGTGCCCACAGCCGTAACTACGGACACACCTGGGAGACTCCAGTAAATAACTGCTTTTTTATCTCACCATTTTAATGCTCTTGCAAGAGCTTTTTTCCTTTGATGTCAGGCAATGCCCCAGAGGGTGCTGGGCACTGCCCAGGCTCCCCAGGGAATGGGCACAGCCCCGAGGCTGCCAGAGCTCCAGGAGTGTTTGGACAGCACTCCCAGGGATGCCCAGGGTGGGAATTTGGGACGTCTGTGCAGGGCCAGCAGCTGGATCAGTGATCCTGGTGGGTCCCTTCCAGCTCAGGATATTCCCTGATTCTCTCTCTCTCCGATCCCACCGGGGACCCAGCCCCATCCCGTGTGTCCCAGCCCTGCTGCTGCAGCCCGGCTGGCGGGGGGCACAGCCCTGCTCCCCCCGTGCCCGGCGGTGCCACCGGCTGTGCTCCCTGGCATGCCCGGGAGGCCCGGCTGGCGGGGGGCACAGTGATGCCATGATGATTTTTGTCTTTTCTTTTATACCCCTGTTATACCTTTTTGCAACTTCTGTATTCTTGGTGCTTTTGCCTACATTCTTGGACNATTGGGGTGGCCATGGCGGGGGGGCATGGAGGGGTATTCGACCTGGTCGTGGTGCACCTAAGGATCCTTACAATAAATACCAAGGTAATGCCCTTTTCCCCTTCTAACCGTGTTCGCCTCTTGATTTTAAGACCAGGAAAAGGCATCAGAGCCCTGCTCCCCCCGTGCCTGGCGGTGCCACCGGCTGTGCTCCCTGGCATGCCCGGGAGGCCCGGCTGGCTGGGGGCACAGCCCTGCTCCCCCCATGCCCGGCGGTGCCACCGGCTGTGATCCCTGGCACGCCCGGGAGGCCCCTGGCAGCCAGAGGAGCAGCGGGAGCTCTCGGACCCAGCCCCGGCGTGTGCCAGGGCCTAATTGGCACTACTGGTCCTTGAATGCTAATTGGGTTCTCATTAGCGTCCCCCAGTGAAGGAGCGGGCACAGGAGCAGCAGAAGCACGAGGAGCAGTGTCCAAATCCATCGGAAGGGCCTCAGTCCTGCCTAAATGCCTGGAAAGCAGGCTCTTCCCTCAAATTCTTTACCCTTTAGGTAGCTTTTAGTAGCCCAGGCCACGCTCAGCATTTACGTCGGTTCCTTTCAAAATCCTCCAGGCCTCTGCTTCAGCTAGTAGTGAATCCCACGGTAAATCATGCATTTTAAAAAAGCAGTTATTTACCTGTATCCACCACAAACGTGCTGCTCTTTCCCCACTCCCTTCCCCCAGTGTTTTATTTTATGCACCCACGGGTTCTCACGCCCTCGTGGTGAGGTGCTGGTGCCAGGTGGGTGTGAGGAGGGGTCTCCTTGGAGCCCGCTGCGCTCAGTGAACACATCCCCAGTGAGAGACGAGCGTGCACAGGGCTCCAGCTGCCTTTTGTCCTCCCAGCCAACGTGTCTCTGTGCGCTTGGGCCACTGGGGAATGTTATATTCCTATAAATATTTCTATAAATATTTCCATATGTGAAAGATGCATTGTAAAAGGAGCCTGGCTCCTCTTTCATCTGCAGAGGGAGCTCCGAGGGCCAGGGAGACGCTGGCTCTGCCTTTTCTCCACAATCCTGCAGATTTATCACATCTCAGCCCCTGCTCTGTAGTCAGAGGCCTAAAACCATCCACAGTAAAAAAAAATCCCACTAGATTAATTCCCAAGTGAGCTCCCCTGCTTTCCTGTGCTTTAAACAGCTTCCAGTGACTGCTGCCAGCAGCCTCTCCTCTCCTCTCCCTCTCCCTCTCCTCCCCCTCCCCGTGGGATCTGTCCTGGGAGCAGGAGCAGCGAGCAGATGTTTGGATTTCGCAGTGCCCCTCTCTCCCTCCCCACCTGCCAGCCTTGGGGGGAGATTTTGTCAGCGATAAGGGCGGTGGGGGTTCATAGTGAACAACCTCTGCTAAGGCAGGAAAAACGTCCTGCGAACGCCAGGGGCAGCTGATGGTGCTGGAGCTGGGGGCAGGATGCTGAGGGCAGGATAATTCTGAGCTCCTCCAGCCCTTCAGCAGCAGGAGAAATTCCAGGACCACTGGCCAGAGCTTTGCCAGTTCTGCAGCCCCCAGTGCTGAGGGACTGATGGTGTGAACCCACCCTGGTTATCTGTGCTCTGCTGGTATCTAAGACACCAAAAGGAGGAAGCTTTTGGTGTCCTTTCTCAAATGCCCTCATGGATCAGGATTTAAAATCCTGCTCCTGATGCCCCAGCATGACACCTGCGATATTTAAATGAATTTATTTGTGCAGGGAGGGAGGGAAGGAAGTGAAATCCCAACCTGGAGCAGCAGCCGGAGGCTGCTGAAGTGCAGCTCCAGCAATTCAATGCAACATTCCAGCAGTAGATAGCATCACCCTGCTCTGCATATATTGGGGATGTGGTGATAAGGCAGGCATTTAGATAGCCTGGAATTCTCAGGGGGTTAGGGCAGGAAACACAGCTAAATTAGAATGTGGAAATGGAGTGCACGTTCCCAGCACACAGCACAGTCCTGGGATGATGCAGAGCCACGGCCAAGCTTCCTTGTCAGTCTGGGCATGTGTTTCCTGCAGAAAGACTCTCCCCCTTTGGAAATATTTTCTCTCATTGTGATTCCTCTCAGCAGTTTCTCCCTGACCTTTGAGTTTAGAAAGCCCTTAAGTACCACGGAGAAGGAAAGCAAAATATTTGTAGTGATAAATTTCCGCCCTTGTTGGCAACTCAGTGTTAGTCCTAATTTTGTGGCATTTTCAGGATCTAATGGATTAAAAATGGACCTTGTTCCTGATATCTTTGACTCCCCTGTGCTTTGGAGGGCCTGGCTGCAGGTCTAGCTGGAGTGGCTGATGGTGGAGAGAGAGATTGTCCCAACAGCTCCCAGTGATGCAGCTGCACAAAGGGACACCAAGGGGACACCCAGGGACTCAGAACATCCTGGGCAGCACCGTGGTTTTCCACAGGCAGGTGCTGGGATCCTGGGAATGAAAGGATGGGCTTGGATAGCCAGCACACCTGAGTGTTTGCTGCGCTCTGCCCGGCTTCTTCCCCCTCCTTTTACACCCTGCCTGCAGTCCCAGCCAGGTGTGGAACGTTCTCCCGTGCCGGCCTGGCCGAGTGCTGCTCCGAGGGCTGCTGCTCGCCACGCCAGTGCTGGCTGTATTTCAGTGACAGATGACATTTTCCCAGTGCACGCAGGGTTCAGAACCAGCTTTGATTAAAGCTTTCTCCTTGAGCCAAAGGACATCCCTCAGGAGCAGGCGCTGGCCACGGAGCCGGGAAGCTTCGACGCCGTCCCGGTGATTGACAAAGAACGTTCCACATCCTGCTCCACGGAGCACAGCAGGAGCCCAGCCATGGAAAACATCTCCTCTCCTTGCTTCTTCGGGTCTGTCTCAGCCAGAGCTTGGCCCAAATATTCTCCCTTCGCTGTCACTCAGAGCTGTGCTGCTGGAGCTATTTCTGCCCCTGTTCAGCTCCTCTCTTGGCTTCCTCCTCGCTGCTCTTTAGCAAACAGACCAAACCATCACAAAAATAGCCAGCTCCCTGCCTCCTTCTGGGAGCACCTTGCCTGGGCGTTCATTTTTGGCAGTAATTTTTCTGTTTTATTGATGAACCACTTATGTTTCGATTCCCTGGCTCCATCTATCTCTGCGCAGTGGGTAGGGGAGGAGGAGTGGCACAGGGGCCTGTGCAGTACCTGGATTGTGAATATCCATCATTTCTGTATGCATGTACATATCTCTAGATGCCTCTCACTCTGTGCCAGGCACATTATATGACAATACAATGATTTTTTTAATACTCGTTTGATGCTTTTCTGTGCCATGCCAATATGTTTTATTTTCTTCCCTCTGCCCAACAACCTCCCTTCCCTCCAGCCAGCTGATTGTTTTAAGCTCTGCCACTCCGTGTACCATAAAGGAGAGGTAAACAGGGAGCCAGAGAATCGAGGGAGGCAGCTGGGAGATTATTAATGTTGAAAATATCAGCAAGCATCAGCCCTTTGATCACCAGGCATGTTTACAAAGGGACCTTTCCTCAGCTCGCACACCCCGCCGAGCTCGTTGGCATGCAGTGCATGCCACAGCAGCTGCTCCCGTCTCCTGCTCCGTGCCTGTCCAGAGAGAGGCTGGAAAAGGAGTCGACAGGTAGATAAATAAAGAGAGAAAAGCGGGCACTGTCGCAGGCAGACGCGGGTTTGTGCAGATGCAGCCTGACAGGAGGCGGGGAGGGACAAGTCACGCTGGCAGGCTGAGATTGCCCCTGGTCCAGAGGGTCTGGGGAGCTGCCTGGGAAGCTGGGGAAGGACAGGGATGGGATGAGCACTACCCGTTAGCTGGGCCTGGTGCCCACTTTCAGCCCTGCTTGGCTGTCCAGTTTCAGCCCAGCTGCGGCCACACCTGAGCCCGTCACTGCTGACAGTGTTTGTGCCGCCCAGCCCGGGCTTTGATGCTGATCAAGGCCTCTGGGATCTTCCAAAACAGAAATAGCCGAGAGCACCAGCGTGCTCTGGGCTGCACCCTCATCTGTGTCCTCATTTGAACCTTCTTCCAAACAATCTCCTTGGGAGAGGGTTTGAACTACTGAAAACCAGAAGCTGTCCCAGTCCCGTCACCCCCAGTCCGGCCAGCAGATATTGGTACGATTTCTGGGTGCTTGTTTGGCTTTGGTTTTAATTTGGTTTTTTGTTTGGGTTTTTTCTCCCATGGGAAACCACTGTATGACTCTGATGGGGCTTTTTTTCCACCCTCTTTTTAAACCAGGAACCAGCCACATCCAGCAAGGCCGTGGCTGCCCTTCAGGCACGCTGTGCCTGGCAGAACAGGGGCTGGCCCGGTGGAAGCCTCTCCCTGGCTGAGCCTGCCGGGTGCTAATCACAGTGTAAACACCAATAATTAATAATAATGTCTGAGTGGCTGTCTGCAGCTCTGCCTCACTCGGTGCCATCCAGGCTGGCAGCAGTGGCAGGGGATGGCTCGGTGTTGCCCAAACAGCATTTGCAGGCTTTTGTTCTGCCCGAGTGCAGCTGCTCAGAGCTGCCCTGCGTGTGCCCATCCTGGCCAGGATGGGGCTGCCCGGGGAAGGGGCATCCCTGGCATTGCTCTGAGCGCTTCAGGAGGGACAGGTTGCATTGGTTTGAAAACAAACCAGTGGGAGATTGCAAGTCAGGATTAAAAATCAAAAGTAAGTGTAATAATACAAGGAAAAGCACTGACAAAATCAGATACAACCTGACACCCTGTTAGGGGGGGTGGTAGCAGTCCAAATGCAGTAGTTCAGTTGAAGTGGTGATCCTATGGAAGGTCTGGTCTCCAGCTGAAGGTGCAGTAGTGGCTCTTGTCCTCTGGGAACTCAGCAGACAGGGCTGCCTTAGGCAGTTCCAAGGCCAGGTTATATCCAGGTGGGAATGCTTGGCTCCTCCCTCCTGGGACGAGCATCTCACCATAGGATAAGTCCAGGAGTCATGCAGGGGTTTCTTGGTGGCCCAGTGTCTGTTATCAGGGGTGGGTCGTAGCAGGAGATAACAGCTAATGGCCCACAGCTGGTGCTAATAGAATATTAAATACATCTATATTGTCACCTAGGACACAAGTGATCCATAAAATAAAAATTATGGGACAGGAAGCAAGGGGAAGGGACAGCTCAGCCACCCAGGGGCTGCTGATCCCCACCTCTCCCCGTCACATCCTGCCCGTGGTTTTCTCCATCACTCTTATTTACAGAAGGCATTTTTACAGCTTTAATCCCCTCTGCCTTCGCCTTTCCCTCACACACAGAGGCAGTTTTATAGGCCTGGGTTCTCCATCTCACACGTGGAAGGACCTGTGCACAGAAATGCACACACAAGCTGGATTTTACAGATTTTTGTAACTTTTGTGTGCATCTGCCTTGTGGCTGAGAAGGCTCCTATGGCTTTGGTTATATTTATTATTATATTGCACAGAAATAGTCTCTCCCATACACATTCATGCTTCTTTTTCCTCAGTTCTGTCACTCGGAAGCAGGTCCTGCTCCTCTTGAAAGGTAAAAATGGTGGGAGTTTCCTACATTTACTTTACTAAAGTCAAATTAAAAGATCTCTTTCTCGTGTTTAGCCCAAAGGGACAGAAATGCTTTGGTTTAAATGAAATTACTGGACTCGGCTGAGATAAATGTATGGATATTGTGGTAAATGCAACACCTGTGATATACAAGAGACCACCTAAATAATCAGCTGGCTCCCTCTTACCTTCAGAGAAAGGTTTTGTCCTCTCTTGCAGTTCACTTCTGGAAGAAATAAAATGTCAGAGCAACAGAAGAATTTGTGGTTATATCATTTGTTTCTCTGCTTTTCCAAAAGGTACCGGAAGGCGAAAATGTGAGTAAGCACAAAGAAAGGCTCTTTTTTTGTGTACCAGGTAATATTTTGCTTGGCGGCAGCTTTGTTCTCTTCAGGTTTTTCAGCTTCAATTAGACACGAACAAACAAAGCAGCAAGGAAACAAATGAAAAAAAAAGTATTCAAAGGAAATTGGGGAAGGGAGGGAAGTATTTTCCTCTCAAGATTTTGGCAAAAAGAGTAATAACTGCTCTTTTAAACAGGTTTGGCCACAGAATCTTTGTTCTGTCCAACATTCTTTTGCCTCTAGCAATTGCGTGCTGTAGAATGAGTGAAAAGTTTTTAATGCTATGCCTCACAAACAATTTTAGGGCATTCTTCATAAAACATTACCCCTTGAGCCAGCAGTGGCCTCACCCACAGAAAAAGGAGATTTTCGTGGGAGCTGCTCCCTTTGGGAAGGATGCAAACTGCAGTGGAGAGGCTGGACAGGAATCAGCTACAGTTCCCTCAGGGGTGAATGTTATTCCAGCAGCATTTTCAGCATCTTTGCCTGGGAGAGGACAGGCAGCTGAAGAAGTGGCAGTGCCCTGACGTCACTTGAAATGTTCTCAGAGCTCTCTCTGGTCACCCTGTTTATACAGTTTAGGGTTTGAAATGCAGCAGTTGCTGTTATCCCGAGATAAGACACAAAGAAATGCTGTCTGTAGCCAGCGAGGCTTATTTCTGTAAATCAAATTATTTCATGCTGCTAGGTTTCCAAATGGACTCTAATTAAATTAAACAGCTTTTTAAAATTTTTTTCTTCTTTATCACCGCAGGCAGATCGAGATTGTGTTGCAATTATGGGGGAAGATCTATATTTATAGCGTGGAAAGAATTTGTGCAGCAGCCACAGTTGTCTCTCTGTGCCTGACAGGACATTTCCATCCTGCACTAATGTTGTGTAACCTTTGGCTAAGAGAAGCAGGCACAAAGTATTTACCAGCGCTGTCAAGACAAAGCTACAGGTCTTTCTTCTTACGTGCTTAAAATATCAGAGCAGATGCTAAACCCCTCTCTTGTTGATACGTTGGAGGCTGAAAGCTGAATTCCCACTCGCTGACATGAATGCGAGGGAGAAACATCAGCTATCCTGGGTGGCAGGAGAAAAACACACAAGGAATCCAATATCTGCTGAGGAATTCCAGTTCTGCCTTGGCTTTCATTGGCTGTCTCCCAGGGCTGTGCCTGAGCATCATCCTTCACGTCCCTGTCCCCAGAACATCCCCGTGAAAAATCGCCGGCCCCTTTTCCCAGGAGCCACGGCGGAGATTGGCAAAGGGAGTTCATATCTTTTCCAATATCAGCCCTTCATCAATCCACAGCTGGCAAAGGCTACACTGGAAAATTGGTTTCCCCCAGCACGAGAACAAAGCTTTTGGAGGCGCTCAGTATTGATGAGAGGAGCTCTGCGTGTCACAGGCCTTGGCTGCAAAGCCCCAGCTCAGTTTGTCAGCGCTGCTGGAGAAGCTGGGCTCCTTTCTGGCTCTGGCAGAGGCTTCCTCAGTGTCACTCCTGGGGCAGAGCAGGTCTTCCTCTGCTTTTCCCCGTGCAAAATGCACAGCCTGATTAAGGACCCTCGTTAGTGCTCCAGAGGCACTGGGCTGTTCGGGGCTGGGAAGCGCAGCACTTCGTGGTGCTGCGAGTTCCAGCAGTGATTTGCACACAGCTGGCCTGGGAAAGCTGTCCCTGGCCTTGTCACCTCTCCCTGAGCCTTCTCATTACCATAATCAATGCAATTTACACCCAAAATAATCGATGAGTAACCAGCAGGAGCGTTGGGAGCTGTGTATCTTCTGCTCCAATTCTCACTTTCTCTCCTCACTCCAGCTTGCACTGCTATAAAAATATCCACAAGTTGAGCATAATAAGATGGGGAAAAAAAGGAATACTCAAAGTTCAGGGTGCAGCTTCATTTAAGGTTCCCAGAACAGCTCAGCTGATGCAGGCACTTGGAGTCAGCCTCTGAGGCCTGTGCTGTTAGTACAAAAATATTTTTAATACGTATTTAAATACGTAAAAAACAAGATGAGTCTAAATGCAGAACCCAGGTTCTTCTTGGCTTCCTGGTGATAACAACTCAGATTAAAGAGGCGTGGAAATTGGCCAGAGAATCAGTTGTAGCAAATTACAATGTTAAAATGTGCCCTTTTTTTTGCTTTGTTGGTTTTCCTTTACCGAGCTGTGGGGGTTTCGCCCTTTGCCAAGGCTCCAGGGTTTCCCAGCGAATTGCTCCGTGGGAAGTGGCTGATCCCAGCTCTTGGATCAGCTTCTACCAGTGGGACAGGGATGCCCAGCAAAGCCCTCCAGAGCTGCACGAGCAGCACCCCTGATCTGAGAGGATTTGCTGCATCCCAGCAGCTCCAGACTCTGTCTGCGTGTGCAGATCAGCTCTGCTGTCCCTGAAAGCCTTCATCCTGCTCCCTGCTTGGATTCAGGAAGCGCTTGGCAAAGAAAAAGAGTGCAACCTCTGAGGGTGGAGAGATTGGCTGCGATTTGCTCCTCTAAGCAAGCACAGGAGGGGAGACTGTGTGTCGTACTCGGGCACGAAAAGAACCACGCAGACACCGTTCTGTCAGGATAGGAGCCAGGGCCAAAAGAGGGGCAAAAGAGGGCCTGGCCTCTTTATTCAGTCAGTTATATATCTTTTTAGAGACAACCATGGATTGGAGGATGGGGTTACCACCTCTCAATGACACTGGTCAGACCAAAAGTCTATCGTATTTCTCCGCCTTAGGAAAAGAATGGAAACAATAAAGGTTGGTTGGGTAAACACGGCCCTTGTTTACAGAAAATGCGTGAGAAATTCTACTACAGGAATGAAAACATCAAAAGACTGCAAAACTCAGGGCGACAACTGTGCTTCAGCAGGACAGTTCATGTACCTGGCAGCTGAGGGACCCGAGGAAGGCAGGACATCAGGAGCAGGCTTTGTGCCCAGACAGGCGTCTCTCTGTGATCTGTGGCTGCCCTCACAGGTTCAGCATCGCTGCCTCGGGGGGAACAGACTCCTTTGAAGAAGGAAATAAGAGGAGTTTAAAATCATGTTCTTCCCAGCCCCCAAACAGGGATTGCACAGCTCATCTTCAGGTCTTGGGGAGCCCTGGCTTAGTTGCCCAAAATCTCACAGTGACTTCAACTCAGCACTGGGAGCAGGAGCCGTGCCCTTGGCGGCTGCTGTGGCTCCGAGGCAGAGCTGTGGTTTGGGAAAAGCAGGATTTTATCCCTCTCTCCCAGGTCCTGCCCAGCACAAGGGATATGTGGGCAGGGACAGGCTGGGGGAGAAGCTGAAGGCACTGGCTCTCCTTTTACCCGGGAAACTTCCAGATGGCTGTAGGAGCTTTCCAACCAAAGATTCCCAGCCACGTTCAATGGAATATTTGCATCCAGAGAGGTCTGGGACATCTTTCAAACGCTGCCTAGATAAGCAGTAAATTAAAAACCAATTAAGAGCGAGAAGACAGAGGGAGAGGATGCCAGGTGTGGGGAGCAGTGGTCCAGGTTCTGTTTAAACTTGCTGCTCTCCCTGTCACACTTGGTGGCACTGCCAGCTGTCACAGCAGGCTGCCTGTGCCTGGGGCCTCGAGGTAACAGCACTGGTGCATGTCTGAAGCAAGAGGACACCTTCTGGAAGAACATCTCTGCTGCCTCATGCCATTCATCACAGAGCCAGCTCTGTCCTCCTCTTTAACATCCCATCCCTGCAGTGCATCCCCAGGAGCTCTCCTGGCTCTCCCCTAACCCAGCCAGGTCTCCAATATTATGAATCCAGTCTCAGTATTTCTGGCTACTCAGTGTGATCATTTTTATCACTGAGGTTCCTGGGTTTGTTCTGAATTCCCAGGAAACAACAGCACCATTCAAAAAAAAACCCAAAATGCCCCAGGTAACCCGGATGGAGCAGGTCCCCACTGCAGCATTTTCCATCCTGTAGTACAGTCTGACTTCCCATGTCCAACCCCACTGAACTCAGCAGGAAATCTGACAAGGATTCCATCTCTCGTGGCCTGAGTGTCACCCAGGGCAGGCAATGACACCTGGGGTTCACCTTCCTTCCGAAGGCCTGCATTTATTTATGTATGGCTTTATTTATTTGGGGTTTTGCTAATGAGCAGAGATTCCTGACCCCTCTTTGCAATGAAGCCATGGGCAAACACGCTGCAGAATTTACTCAGCACACTTTACCAAGCTTTTGGAATAAAAGCTCCTTAAGATGTCCAAGAGCCTGGGCTGCTGCTACACCTCACACGATCTGTTTTTCAGGACTGGATTATAATTCCAAACACGGCGCTACTTATTCCACTCTGTGGAGTCTAATTAACTGTCAGAAATGCATTGTTGAAGGGATGATGGATTATACCGAGGAAAACATTAATGAAGCTCATTCCAGGCAGCCCATGAGAAGACCAGAGCTGATGTCACTGGTTGCATGGGAAGTCCGTTCCTTTTGGTTTCCAAAGCCTGGAGCAGGGTCTGAGTGCCAATCCCACCCAATTAAGGGCTCATTAGCTGCACCCTTTTCTTTCACTGTCGTGATCAAGGTGATGTTTGTCTCTGTGAGTAGCAGAGACTGTGGGAAGTGAGCATGGGCTGGGGGAGTTCCTCAATTTAAGCTGTCGGTGCTCCCTGCACAGCAGAGCCAGGGTGAGGGAATAACTCTGCTTGGCCATGCCCACATCCTGAGAGTCGGGATCTGCCTCCTCCCGTGGAGCTGGGAGCAGCTAAAACCTCTGAGCTCTGAAGAACCAACAGAGCCTGCGTCCTTCCCCACTGCCACCGCATCCTCCCAGCTCGGGGGAGCGCTCTGCTATCCAGCTCTGGAATTGTCCTGCTCAGCTCAAGAGCTTTGTGGCTGTGACCCGGACACAGCCGCCTCCAGGCTGACACTGGTATGTCCCTTTTTCTGTGCAAAAATCCTGCAGGATCAGCTTTTCCCCCTCCCTCCCTGCTGCACCATCCCCGGCAGGAACAGCCCAGCCGAGGCTGCGCTTCCTCACTCGAACTGGGGAGCTTTTTGTTGGGAGATTTTGTTTGGAGATCCATCTTCCCGGCGGTGACAGCCCTGCACAGCCTGGTCCCCTCGGCAGCACCTGCTGGGATCAGGGCAGGGAGCATCCAGTCAGCACTCTGGGTCAATCAGGCCAGCACCCTGGGCTCCTGCTGGCCACGGCCAGGCCATCTGCTGGAGGGAGCTCAGCGCTTCTCTCCAGCCTCTCTCCAGCCCTGGTGAGCCCGTTCCAAGGGGCAGCAGCCAAGGTGACAGCGTGGAATTAAGTGGGAATGGATACCCGCGTGAACCCAGCGGACAGGGCTGAACATAAAAGCCTGGCAGAATTTTTCTCACCTCTTCCTGAGCAGATGGCACCAGATTAGTCCTCTCTCCATTTTTTTTTTTTTTTTAGCCTTTTAAATAATGAAGCAGCAACCTGGCTAAAATGGCCCCATCTGGATCATACAACCCTAATCCTCCTCCGAGGTTAAGTGCAGGTTATGTCACCGCGAGCCGAGGTGAGAGCGTGGGCACTGGCACACAAACGGTGCTGGAACCCCAGCCTGTTAAGTGATTTCATTTCCACCCATGGTAAAGCTGGGATTAGGAATGCTCCCTTCTGACTGAAGACCTTTCACCAGAATCCTAAATCAGCAGGTATTCCACTGCTGCCTTTTTTCCCCATTAGCAGAGCTGAATTAATTAGTGGTGAGGTGGCACTTTCTGTCGTACCAGCGCGAGCTTGGCACTTTTGGGGCTACAGCTTTTTGACTGTCCTTCAAATCGTGTGTTTGGGCCCAGCCCTGGCAGCTGGTGGGTGCCTCCATCCCTGAGGGATGCAGGGACACTCTGGCCCCTCCACAGCCCGGGGCACAGCACGTTTCCAGCTCAGGGTAACTGTGGGTATCCCACTGCTGCCTTTTTTCCCCACTAGCAGTTCTCACCCCACTCATTAAAAACGCAACAGGTTGGAAGAACAAACAGAGCCTTACTCTAAATTCAGCTGGAATCCCGACCCTGGAGCTGCCCTGAGGCTTGTTCAGGCCAGGGTGTAGGTTGTGGTCTGTCCTCTGGTTCTACTCCAATTGCTCATCCAGATACCTAATTCAGTGTAGTGGGATGCCCTGGGGATTGAGTCCAAGACTTGACTTGAATTTCCTCCTTCCAGAATCTGCAGGAAAAGTCTGTCAGAGGCTGCGAGCGCCAGGATAGGAAAGGGTTTAAGGGTGACGCAGAAAAGTCTGAAAAAAACTAGCGGGATTAAATAAAGCACCGAGAGTTTGACACAATCAGGAATTATATCCTATTAGACTACAGGATAATCCCGAGAGAGGTGGCAGAATGCAGCAGGCAGTTTAAACCAAATTGCTTATACCAGCCTGTGAATACTGAAAGATAAAAGGCAGCAGATAAATTAATTAAAAATCCATAGTTCAGACAGGCCTTGCTTTGCCTCTCACTGTCCCTGGAATTCATGAGGAGGGAGAGAACAGCACAAAGCCGATGGCACAAGGGCAGGGCTGAGCCTGGCATCTGATTGTGTCAGTTAATTTAAGGCTAAGACACTGCAACACAAAAAAACTCTCCAGCAAACAAAAGTGGCATCAGAACGAGCCATTTTTCACATTTTTTATGACTGCATTTAAAAGGCAATCTCCGAAACAAAGTTCACCCTGCTTATATCTCATCACGAGGACCCGGTGCCTGCTGCAATGAAAGCAATTAATTGAGGTCTTTTACATGACTTTCTCTCATGCATCATCGAGTTAATTATTTAATGACATATAAATCCTAACGGTTCAAAAGGTCTGGGGCTGTGCTGCAGCTACATTGCAAAGCTGTCTTTCATCTCCCTCTTCTCACACAAGAGCAACTTCCCCTTCCCTGTGAAGAAGGAGCTCTCTCTTTGAAATATTGTTGTGGCAGCCATCAAAAGGTGTGATATGAAATGTTTATTCACACACAGATAGCAGATATTAAATGAAATGGAACATATGCGGTCGCCTGTTTGTTTGGTGTCCCCCTGCTAAACCCTAAAGACACTTCCCCATCTCTCTCTCTCTCTCTCCTCTGGCTGGCTGTGGAATGGGACACGTCTGTTTGATCTGGTGCTTGCAGTTCCATGAGGTAATGCTTGTCATTAAGGAAATAGCACAAATTAATTAATTTGTAAGAAAGACTGAGTGTTTTCTTAACAATGCCTCGCATTTGTTTGGAACCCTTTATGTGAGGCTCCTGGAATGCTCTGCAGAATGGAATTAATTAGTGGTGAGGTGGCACTTTCTGTCGTACCAGCGCGAGCTTGGCACTTTTGGGGCTACAGCTTTTTGACTGTCCTTCAAATCGTGTGTTTGGGCCCAGCCCTGGCAGCTGGTGGGTGCCTCCATCCCTGAGGGATGCAGGGACACTCTGGCCCCTCCACAGCCCGGGGCACAGCACGTTTCCATCTCAGGGTAATTGTGCTGACCCTTGTCTTGCAGAATCTTTCTAGAGGCGCTTTCTGGGCCGTTTCTCTGGGTTTTTTCACTGTCTATAAATGTCTTCTTTCAGTGAACAGCCAGACCCCAGGGAGGGTGAGGTTCCTGCTAATATCCCTCCCTGCTCAGGTGAGGCAAGGCTGCCGAGGAAGTTTCCCCATCGGAGTTGGAGTCCACTCCAAAATAACAAAAAATGCCCCAGAACGTGCTCAGAACTGCCACATGCCCTCTGCGCCCTCGGGCTGGGCGCTGCTGTGGGAGCCCTTTCCCCTTCTGTCCTGACCAGGAGAGGTTTTTGTGAGCAGTCTGGGTTGGACACTGAGCCTGGTTTGTGTTTGTGAACGAGCCCTGCGGACACACAGCCCACAGACCGGGATCAGGTCTGACTTTGCTCCCCGCAGCAGGGGATGCCCTGAGCTGGGAGCAGCGTTTGGAACAGCTGGGGGTGGACATTCCGCTGTGTTCTGCTGTGCTTTGCTGAGTCTGTGAGCAAGATCTGCACAAACTGAGCCCACAGGCTGAGATTAGTCTCGACTTTGCTTCCAGTGGCAGGGAGATGCTCCAAGCAGCGTCTCATATCCTGCTGCCAAAAAAATAGAAGTGGAAAAACACACATGGCCGGTTCGAGTTTCCTCCCCAGATCATTTTCTTTCAGCTGATGCTGCCTTCTTCTTATTTGTAGCCATTTTGTGAATGGCACTGAATGCCTGAGCTTCACAAAAAAGAAATGGCTGTTTCTCAAACCCTTCCTTATCAGGCTGAAAAACAATCATTCTTCATTGTAAACCGATCTTTATAATGTGTGAATTATCTCGTGTCCATTACAATCAGCTAAAAACCTGGCATGGCTGCATCCTCTGTGGCTGGGGGAATTCAAGCACATTTGCAAACACCCCTTGTCTGCAGGGGGAAAAATGGGCCGGGCACAGCTGCCTGGAAAGTGCTCAGCACCAGCTGCAGCCTGGGCTTCTCCGGGAGGGGACGGCTGGGGAGGGATGGGGACTCGTGAGAGGAGAGCACCCTGCACTCTGACACGGGGGTGGGACCCCTCGAGGAGCTGCTCTGCACCCCCACCACAGAGTTAAATGTGTTTTGTTGGGGTCAAATCATTGTGTCCTTCGTGATCTTGGCACCTCACCTGCCTTGGAGGCGCAGAGGGGCTTCAATGCACGGGCTGTGAGCGGTGGGAGTCGCAGGCGAGGGGGGAAAGCAGCAGAATTTGAGTGTGAGGACACAGAGTTTCAAATGCCCTCCAGATCCAGGTGTTTTCTACTGCTAAAATAACGAGCCAACAGCGTGGCACTCCGTGCTCTGGCCTGGCCAAGGTGGTGGTCAGTCACAGGCTGGGCTTGATCATCCTCGAGGTGTTTTCCAGCCTTCCTGATTCTGGGAAATGGGGCTTGGAAGAGGCTGGTTCCCTCCAGACCAGTTCCAGCCCCTTGCTGTGGGAAGGGTCATTCTGGTTAGGCTGCTTTGGTGTGCCAGGGATCTGTGCCGTGTCCTGCAGTGCAGGGACCCCTCAATTCAACATTTTTTCAGGAAAAAGCTGTTGCAGCCCAGGGGGGAGCTCTGCAAACCTTCTATTTAGGGACCGAGCTGCATCCACGTCAGCTGGAATTTCCGTTCCCTGGGCTAACCCTGCTGCAGGGCCCTTCGTGGAGAAACAGGCGCTGTGGGTCTTCAGTGCTCATCATTTCTGCTCCATCTGCGCCCTCCTCCTGCCCTTCCCAGCTGGAAGGAGGGGTTTCCACAGCAGTGGGAATCACTAAGTAACGGAGAAGGGTCTGGGTGTCTCACTCGGGTCAAAATATGGAAGAGACACTGAGAATCCAGGAAGAAATGTGATTTTTCCAGGTTGTTTGTACCTATGGGGGAATGAGAAATCACAGAGTGATGCTTGTGAAAATTAGTGGGGGAAAAAAGGGAAAAATCCATCATGGCCTGTGAAATACAAGGATGCCACAGGTGAGTGGAGGAATCTCTGAAATCCCTGTGTCTGGAGGCTGTGGGATCCTGTTGGGAGAGGAATCCTCACCCCTCTGGTTGTGCTTTTCCTTTCACGTTTGGTTCTACCCACTCTGAGAGGCAGTTCCTCTGGCAGGGTGGGATTTTAGTGGGATTTGGTGGGATTCTACAGACAAATCGAACCCTTCTCTGTCTTCCAGTGAAAATTCCAGCAAATCTCTCCTAGTCTGCACCAGAAGTCTTCAACCCTCACTCAGCAAACTGCCACGCCAGGACTGATTCCACAACAGAACATTTTCCGGGGCATGTTTTTTAATAAAAACACATTCCCAAGGACCCCTGCTAATAAAGAGATCAAAGGCAAAGCTTAGCTGGTGCACAGGCAGCTGCAGACACACGTGGCAAAATGAGTACGAGCAGAAATTAGCAAGGAGAGCGAGGATGACTCTGAAAAGAATTCATTTGATAGAACAAGAGCTGTGCAGTTCCAGTAATTATTCCTGCAGCAGGTTTTGGGAAGTACCCTCCTGCTTTCTTCTTCTTTGCTTCAGCCTCAGCCAGCAGGTTCTCTTCACTCGCCTTTCCTCAGGGGAGGGGCTGTAATTGAGAGAAGGAAGAGGATGAATTAAACAGATCCACTTTGAAAGTGAATTGTAGCTTTTCAGGTTCCCCAAACTCAGACAGACAAGCTGCCCGTGAGATAAAGCCTTTGCATCTGTGGGAGAGAAACAACTGGCCAGGAGAACCGTTTGCAATCCATTTCAGCAACACTTTCTAAATTAAGTGCCTTAAAGATTCCATTTAGATTCTGTCAGGCAGTTTCTGGGTGTTAATTAAATACTGACTGATTATGGAAAACTTATTTATGGGAATCCCAGACCTGCTGATGCCTCTAGGAGCATTTTATAACACATCCTACTTAGAAATAATTTTTTTGCATTGATTTTTCTATGCCCTTTTATTTTTTTCACTGATTTTGAAGAATATTATCAGGGAAAAAAAGAGATTTATTTCTTCAAAGTTTTCCTGCCATAACTTCTAAATTCTCTGGTTCTTACTGGAGGAGTAGGAGACTGCAGGTGATAAATCACAGGCTCAAGTTAGAAATATTTAGACTCTGGAAATGCAGCCACTGGCGTTAAAAAAGAGACATAGAAACCTTTTATTCTCCTGATTTGTGGGCACCCGTTTTGCTGGGAACAACCCTATTCTGACGGTGTCAGCAAGTCAATGGTTAAAAGCTGACACAATTAGAGATTCAGGGGCTCAGAATATTCACAAAAGCAGGAAAAACTTCACGTGAGAGCAAGAGGTGGGTGTGGAACTCTGGCTTGAGCTTGTGTGAGGAACAGAATGGCTGGGGTTGTCTCTGGGGTTGTGCCTGGGGTTGTGCCTGGGGTTGTCTCTGGGGTTGTCTCTGGGGTTGTGGCTGGGGTTGTCTCTGGGGTTGTCGCTGGGGTTGTCTCTGGGGTTGTCGCTGGGGTTGTGCCTG
>VZRQ01005618.1:571423-613819 GCA_013397975.1 Machaerirhynchus nigripectus | reverse complement strand
GTCGCTGGGATTGTCGCTGGGGTTGTCCCTGGGGTTGTCTCTGCCAGGAAGCAGCGGAGGGAACTGGCCCTGCTTGGGGAGCTGCTGCATCACCTCTGGCCGTGGCACAGGAGCGTCCCTGCGACCTCACACAGCGCAGGGCAGGCCTGCTGACACAGCTCCTGCTGCACCACTCCGGGGCTCAATGAACCCCGAGGAGCCTGACTAATTAACGCTGTGTAACACACCATGGAAAGGCCTCCAGATGTGGCTCATCCGGAGGGAGCCCAGCAGAGCACCAACACTTGGCTTGAAACTCTTAAAACCGGGCTCAGGAGCACATTCCAAAGGGCAGGAATGACAGACAAACACGAGCAGAGCTCAGATGGAGCAAACACAACCCTTCCAGGCTGGCCTCGGCCCAGGAGAGCCAGATGAGCATCGTGGCTTTGAAGAAAGCCCCGAAGGTTTTCGACACAGGTGTGATGGTGCACCCAGGGAAGCGGGACTGTTCCCTGAGCCCACGGGGCTGTGCAGAAGGGCTGGGCCCTGCCCGAGCCCCACACAGCCTGAGCCATCATCACCCCCTTTTATTTAGCACACAACAACGCTGCCTCTGAGCCGAAATTAATTGCGCCGTCGTACATATGAGTCACTTAATTGTAATTTTTATTACCTTAATTTCTACAATTACAGGGGGTAAACAACAGTCCTTTGTTTTCCAAGGGGTGTGGCTCACGTTCGGAGCACGTTTGCTTCCCGCCTTGCTCGTTTCTCACGGCAGTCCTCTAGAAAGCATCACGTACGTCCTCCCAAGCAGGGAATTGGAAAATATTCTTGTGGTAGGAAGTTCTCACGGCAGTAAGACCTTCTCCTTCAGCTCTGGCCACCTCCTGGGTGGGACGTGGTGACTGAGTGACACCAACCTGCCCTGCAAAGGGACAGCTTCAGCAACAGCTGAGGCCCCAGTGCCCAGAGCTTGCACTTCTTGCCTTCCTTCAGTGGCTGCACCCTGCAGAGCAGTTTATAAACCCAGATTTACAGATTTTCCAGACACTGACCTTTTTTTTACTTTGAATTTTAGATAAATGTTTTGTAGATCTGTCCCTGGGCTGGTTGTGGTGGCTGGGTGATGTCTCCTGCTGATGGAACGGGGCAGTGCCTTTCCAGCTCCAGAGATCACAGATCTGTAAGAGGAGAGTTCACCAACAACTTTAATTCCTCTGCTCTCCCTTCAAGCTACAACCCCTTTAATTACAGGCCTGTACCATTTTTCAGTCGTTCTCACTTCCCAGCAAACAGTTTGGCTAATAGTGGCTGTATTGATGGACCCATCCAGCAGAGCAGAGGAAGAACCAAAGCTCCTGGATTTAAAATGAATGGAGTGTTTACCTGTACATCATTTTAATGGATGGTGAAATTCATTCTCATGATAGACCCATAAATGTCACTTTCTGTCTGCCACAGCAAAATACTCGTGTAACAAATGGCATGCTGCATTAATACCCAACAAGAGGATGTTCAAAGCAG
This sequence comes from Machaerirhynchus nigripectus, assembly GCA_013397975.1. Lineage (NCBI taxonomy): Eukaryota > Metazoa > Chordata > Aves > Passeriformes > Dicruridae > Machaerirhynchus > Machaerirhynchus nigripectus. The sequence continues at coordinate 612,310 of VZRQ01005618.1, read as the reverse complement.
CTTGACTTGCATTACACACACTAATAAAGGCTCAACCTGGGATTTTTATTCATTCTGTTGGCTCAGGGAGCAGCAGAAACACATGGGTGGAGGTACAGCAATGGGAAAGATGAATGATATGAAATTAAATATCAACTAGTCTGGTTCCCAGAAATGAGATCTTTTTGTTGAGCTTGGGTTTATTCCAGGTGCTCTGGTAGAAACAATTTTTATTTGGGTTTTTTTTATCCCAATCCTCTGTGAGTTTGCTCAGCTCCAAGAAAACCTGGAGACTGATACAGCTTCTTCCATCCCTCAGTGGAAATGCAGTCACATCCCTGAAATCCCAGTGCCCAGGGAGATCAGAGCCCTCCAGGAGTGCATGAAAGAGCAAGCAGGGCCCTTTTTTACATCCTGCTCTGCCCCACTCTGCCGGGACTGCAGCGGGTTTGGGACACTGTGGGAACAGGAATCAGCAAAACATCTTCAGCGTTTTTCTCTTGCTCTCTCTCCAGGAAAAGCTTTTCTCAGGTTCCCTCTCCCAGATTCCCCTGGATTGAGAACCACAAAAGCACCATCCTCTCCTGGGCCCAGGGATGGGATGGAGCAAACAGCAGGGAACAACCCCGGCCCCTGGGCCAGGACCCAGCTCTGTGCCTGTCCCTCTGCCTTTAAAAAGGTGCTGCCTCACAAATCCATCCTATGGGATTTCAGAAGGGTGAAAACAAAGGAAATTTTAGAATTAAAAATTACTCTTTAGCAAAAACTCAAACCCACTGTAGTCCTACAGAGATCAAGAACTTTCTTCACCCCCAAGTCACCCCCTAGGCTTTAATAGGGAATAATGCCTCATATAAAGGATGGTAAAAATAGGCTCATAACGTAGAGAAAATTAGTATTTCTCTCTTTCTCTTAAGTTGCCCATAAGCAGCTCTTATCTGGGTATTTGGGATGTTCTTATCTCCCTGTGATGGGAAGGGCTGGATGTTTCATGGGCCACCAACAGTCCCACCACCACTTTGGGGCTGAGGAGGACACAAGTCCTGTGAAAGCTTTCCTGGATCAGCCCTTTCTCCCTCCAGAAGGGCTTTGATTAAAGCTGCCTACCCAAAGAAAACCCTCCCTGTGTGCCACCCTGCCTTTGCCTGGTGATAAATTGGGGATGGGGGTGGATGAGAAACCCCTCACTGTGGGTGCTCAAACAAAGGGCAACCCTCTCCTGTTCCTCAGCACGGGATTAGAGCCTGCGGGAAGTTTAACAGGACCTAAATTGAATCATTTAATTCATAGAAAACTCCCCCCTCCCATCCACTGCCAATTTTCTGTTACACCTTTGGTTTCATCTTTATTCCCTTTGGTTTAGTTCCAGCTCCCCTGTCCCTCAACTCTCAGAGTGGAGCTCTCCTGCTTTTCAAAAAAATGCTGCAGCTCAGTTTCCAAGCCCTGCTCAGCTCTGTCAGATCATTTAAATATTTAACTGAGCCTGGATGGACTATTTGTTAATTAGAGCTTTCTGTGTTGGAGAAATGTTCCCTAATTTGCATCTCCCAATATAAATATCCCCTGGATACCGGCGCTTAAAGCTGCAAACCCCTCCACAGGAAGAAGCTGTTAGGGACGAAGCAGAATGGGATTCCCCTGCTTCCCAATTCCCAGGATCAGTGGCCGTGTTCCTCGGCTCGGCTGAGAGCAGAAAGCGTCCCACAAGGAGCGCTTGGATGGAGCCCAGCGCTGGGATTATCTCAGGGCTCCATCACAAAGAGCATCCCTAATCTCCTGAGCGCTGTCACCGTGCCAGGCCCTCGCTGGAGATGGGATCTGAGGCGCTCACCTGCCTCTGTTTTCTCTTGCTGAGCTGTTGTAGGAACACGTTGGAGGCACTGCTCGGCTCTGACGGCCTCTCCAGCTCTCTGTGCGAGGAGAGTGCCAATTCCACAGCGATATTTCAAGAAATATCGCTGGCTCTCTGTATTTAAGGGCTTTGAATCGTGAAGAGAAAGGGGAAGTGTAATCTTCTTACATTATCATTAAAGGCATCAACTAATCCTGCTGCAAAAGGTGTGATTTGCTGATCGAAAGGGGAGCATTTGTGCTGCCTGGGAGCGCACCTTGCCAGCTAATGAACGCTCCTTCCCCAGTTCCTCAAAAGCTTATCTGTGCCGGATGAATTTCACATCCCTGCCTCGTTAATGCAGAATCCCCACCTGGCAAACGCTGTGGCCCTTCCTATAAATATTTTCTTTTCCACCGCTGTGTAAACCCAGCCCGTGTGAAAACAACAAACTGACGGGGCCGCCTCAAGGCGTTGGTGCTGGGAGGTGCCGCAGCTCGGGCAGGAGGTGGCAGTCAGGTGGGCAATCATCAAACCACCCAGGGTCACACGCGGGTTTTTCATTTCGCTGCTGACTTGACCTGCTGCCTCAGGCAAAGCACTTGGCTGCTTTCTGCTTCCAGTTCCACCCACCGGGAAAATAAATATCACTTTATCCAGCTTTGTCCCACTGCTTTTGAAAACAAAGGAGCTGAGAGCTGGGAAGAAGCGTTCAGGCATTTAGCTGAGTGGCAGTGATCTCCGTGGTTTTTTCAAGGCAGGATGAGGGAAGGTTTAAATGTTCCTTCCTCAATTTGCAGACGTGAGGCTCCTGTGCCATCCCCCCGCAGGGAAAGAGGGATGTGAGCAAGGTTTGGGAGCTCCTGGGCACAGGGATTTATGGAGGAGAGAGGTGTCAGCTTGCTGACAGAACATCTTTTTCCCCCCCTTGATAAGTTTTGTACCACTGCAGGTGCAAATTGAGCAGATTTACCTTTCTCCTGTGTGCTCACAGCGTTCCATCTACAGCCACACAGCAAATTGGTTCTGCTGATAACTTCCCTTTCCTTGTGTTCCTGCACACATCAACCCTCCTCTGGCTCTCCAACACTCAGAGGCTTCCAAAAAGTGCTCCGTGGCTTGGAGAGGCTTTGCACGAGGAAAAACCTGAGCCAGAGTGTTTTGGGATGGCTAAAATGGTATTAATAAAAAGGAGTTTCGGGTTTGGTGCAGGGTGTTGGGATCCAGGCCTAGAATCCCGTAGAGCTCAGCAGGCTGGGGACAACACCAGGATTTAGTTCCAGGGAAGGGAGGTGCCACAGGCAGAAGGTTTGTACAAGCAGTGTGAACCCAAAGAGGGCATTTTGCATAAGTATGGAGGAGTTGAAGCATCCACTATGGGAATAAGAAATATTCAGTGAAGAAACCCAAGGCTGATAGGGAGCAGCAGTTGGGTGACAATAGCAAGGACTGTCCTGGACACGTGGCTTGACCATCCCCAAAACCAAAGATAACCCCAGCTTCTGCCACTGCTGTCAGCACCGGGAGCTTTGCAGCCAGCTGGCAGCACAGGGGAACCCTCTTGTTTCCACATTTATTTCGTGCCTGTGTTTCTCAGTGCATCTAAGTGATTGCAGCACTACTGGAAAATGAACAAAATTATTTTGGATTTCCTGTTTCTTATATCTTTTTTAAATTTTTTTTGTTCCTTAATAACTGGCTTTTAGTTAATGAAAGCTCCTGCTGCTTAGGAAAGGGAAGGGTAGGCCGTGATTTCCAGCCAAATGTGTGTGTGAGCCAGTGCCTGTCAGCACAATAACCTGCTCAAATCTGGGCAGGGATCTGGGTGCAGGAGGCTGATTGCAGGAGCAGGACATGAAATTCCACTCATCTGTCTTTTTCTGTGTGATCTGGAATTCAAATTTAGGGTTTACTTGTTGATGTAAGACCTGAAAGTGTCCATTACCATCCCTGCTCTGGGTGGGCAAGCCAGGAACTGGACTCCAGAGAGGAAACCAAACTTTCTGAGCTTGGACTCCACACCTCCATCTCCTGCTGGGCTGGACACAGAGGATTTGTAGAGTCCTGGCTGAAAAGTGGGCAGCAGTTGCAATTAAAAAGAAAAACCTTTTGTCAGCTTTCTTAAAAGCTATTTTATCCCCCATGTGTGGAAAAAAGGGGGAAGGATGCCTTTGAATAGCTACCATGCCTTGGAAACATTTTAAATATCCCTTTAAATACAAGCTCCAGCATATTTCTAGGTGATATGAATTGCTCTTACATTAAAAATGCAGCAGTGGTGTTTTATGAAGGGGAAACATTTTTAATGCCAAAGCAGTGCTATTTTAAAACGAGTTGCTTTTGTGAAATGGATGAGGTGGTTGTTAGGAATGGATGATATAGATGTGGGGGTTTAAAGAAGTCCCTGCCTTTTGCCCAGGCCTCCAGCAGCTGGCAGTAGCTTTATTGAGGTGGCCAGCACCCCAAAACCCACTCTCATTCACAAGTTCTTTAATAATGATAAATAATATAGTTATTAAATTATTAGTTAATTATTATAATTATTATAAATAAATATAATATTTATTTATAGCTATAATTTATATATATAAATATTATATAATTAGTTAATTAAATATAGCTATTAAATAAAAAATTTAAAGTTATTAAATATCAACAAGTTCTTTAATAATAATCTTTTTCTATGACAGACTGGCTGATCCAGTCTATCACAGCATGAATTATTTATTTAATATACACAAAGCTAACAGACATAAGACTAAAAACAGACTGTTACCACACAGGGGTAAGACCAAAAGAGACAACTAGTGTTATCCACGCAGGGTTAAAGGCACCATTCATTTTACAGCTAGCGAAGCAATAATGTAACTTAGGATCCAGTGTTCCTTACTGTCCAGTTCCTGGGGGAGCACACATCCAAGTGCTTTCTCTCAGTTTCCAGAGAAGTAACCACGAAGTTGTGTCCAAGCTTCGGGGAGGAGTTTTCTCACATGTTCCCAGGGAGTGTGTAAGAGAATTCTGCCTCCATCGTAATCTGGGTTATTTTCATAGTGTAAAGCAGGCCTTTTGGTCACCTATGGCTTTTCTTTTACCTCTTCCCACGCTGCTCTCCATGCCGAGGTGCGGATTCTTGGTTAATCTGGCAGATCTTTTGGCACCAGGAGCTGATACCCGCTGGGCCTTGCCTGCCTGGGTTATCCCTGCTGTCTGCACCCACCTGCGGTGGGAGAGGGGCAATACACCCTGTCGTACTCAGACACGAACCACGCAGACACCCTTCTGTCAGGATAGGGCCAGGGCCAAAAGAGAGGGCAAAAGAGGGAGCAAAAGGCAAAAAAACGGCCTGGCCTCTTTATTCAGTCAGTTATATATCTTTTTAGAGACCACCTTGGGTTGGAGGATGGGGTTGCCACCTCTCAGTGACACTGGTCAGACCAAAAGTCTATCATATTTCTCTGCCTTATGAAAAGAATGAAAATAATAAAGGTCAGTTAGCATAACATGCCCTATGTTTACAGAAAATTCTTGAGAAACTCTATTACAGGAATAAAAACATTGAAAGACTGCAAAACTCAGGGCAACAACGCCCTGCCACAACCCACCCCTCCAAAGGCACTGCTTTTACCTCCTGGAGTGACACTGCAGCTATTTCTTGCCTCCGTGCTATAAAATCCTTACTTTCCTATACGTGTGTGCCACCACTGAGTATTCTGAGACACACTGTGCTCCCAGGCTGTACTATTGCCCCACCAGACACTGCATTACCAGTGACAGGAAGCACCTGCCGTAGCTGCAGCTTACGTAACACAGATACGTGTCAGGCGTGGTGTTCGACTCCGAGCGGGCATGGTAGATGAGGATAATCCAATTATTAGTCCATGTAGGGGAGGTTGTTTCCTCACCTCTCGAATCTTGAGATCGTAGGAGGGTGAGGTGCAAAGCAGGAGCAGAGAGGAGCTCGTGGAGGTAGTTCTGCGGTTGTAGCGGCTGAAGGAGCTCAGCGGATGGTCGGTGACTCTTCTCATTTCCCCGTGCGCCTCTCGGTTCAGTCTCCTCCTGCACTGAAGTTCAGCTTTGCTTGGTGCATGAAGTGTCAGACAATTCTGCAATAATCGAAGTAAATATATATATATATATATGGATTACAGAATGGTTTGATTGTCTCAGAGTGTCTCGGGGTGACTTTGTGCTATGTATTCCCTATCACCGTTTTGTGCTCCGACGTGATTTCTGTGGTTTTCTATGTCTTTAAAACTAAGTGCAAGAGGGAGAGAGAAAAAAAACTGGGGAAAAAAAAAATCAAGGAGGTAATGAAACTTAATTGTTTTGGCTTACTTGTGATTTACCTTGAAGAGGTAGGGAGACGCAATCAAAACTGATCCCATAATCATATGAAAATTCAAGTAGTATTCAGGGCGAAACCCCTTTTACCCACTGTGACAATCAGAGGGAAGGTACAAATATTCTAAAGCAACACTTGTGAAATTACAAATTATATGCAAATACCAATCAAAATAACTGAAACTATCAAATAATTTGGTACTTCAATAGTACTAAGTAAGGTTTTAATGTTGTGTGAATAGTTAAATTTATTCTCTTGAGATTTTTGGAGAAAATGGTTATTGCCAGATGTACACATTTTGTTAAATCTAATTTTGTAAATTTGGAATATAATTTCTGTATCAAACATAAATGATAGGATGTGGTAATTATGCCAATTAATTTCTTCATGGTCATATTTAAATTTGGAATTCATGAGATCATCCCATTGAATATAGTTTTCTTGATTTTTTTGCATTTCATGAAAGATTCTAGTGTTCTTTTTAATTTCTTTCAGATCAGTTTGTAGTTTCAGAGTCTGACCTATGTATACACGGTGACTGTTGTTGGTAATTGTGGAAGCCAAAAGTAAATTCAAAGCTATTTGATTTTGCTCAATTACTTCTGAAAGGTCAGTAAGTTTTGGGTTCAAAGGCACTGATTGTATAATCAGGTTTTGTTGATTTCTGGAGACTTGGGCTGTCCCTCCCTTCGGGAGGAGCATTACTGCAGCTGGAGAAAGGCTTTCAGAGGATCCCTTTGGTGGGGAGCCCTCACCATTTGAGCACGTTCAGGAAATGAGTGGGGAACTGAGAACAAACCAGCACTCATAATTCGTTCTCAGTGTCACAGCTTGCATTAGCTTTGCTGTGAGCTTCCCTTCCAAGGCTCAGGTGACATTTGCTGTGTGTGCTGAGGAAACACAGCATTGCTGGTTTGGTGGGATGGCTGAGTAGCCGTGCTGCACTGCTGCAAACATTGACCTGTAACTATAAAAATGTAGACAGTACCATAATTAACATTTCTGGTTACAGCAGATTCATTAGTTACTGTGCTGTCCAGTATTGCTGGTCTGCATCCAGAGCTGGTTTTGTTTACAGGAGCCCAGGAATTTCAGTAGTTTCACATTCGTGCAGGTGCTGGACAGTCCTTTCACTGCTGCTTGAATGGGTTCTTGTTCCGTGTCCGGACACACACCTTGCTTTTGTCTAAGTGAGGGAATACTTAAACATTCAAGGTTATCAGGGAAACCAAAACAACAGAACTTGAGCAATAATAGCTGTGTTTCCCACAGAGAGCTGTGGCAGTGGTTCCATCTCTGGGCTCCAGCTGCAAACTCAGCTCCACGCTCACTGCGGTCAGACGGGGCAGGGGGGGAGCTCTGCAGAAATCAGTGATAGAAAGCACAGAGTTTTAGCCACAGCCTCATCCTTCCTGCCACCGGTGTGCCTGAGGAGAGGGCAGCACCAGCTGCCCTTTGCCTGCAGCTTTGGGAACCTCCAGGAGAGGACTGGCAACACAAACCCTGGATAATCCCTTAAATGGGAAGAGAAGGCAAACTCATCATAATAACTCCAAATAACAAACCCAAATCCAACAACACCCCGAAAACAACAAATCACGGCTGCTTTTTTTGCAGGGGCATCCAGGGCCAATTTTCCCTGTGCTGGAGGAGAGCTGAGATGTGCTCCTCCAGGGGTGCTGCAGCTGCAGCAGCTCTCCCAGCACGGCTCTCCCCAAGTTCCCAGGACAATGTGGGAGATTGTGTCTGCCCAGTCAAAGGGATGCAGGATCCTGAGCCAGCCCAGCTGCTCCCAGGCAATAAAGGCACCAAAACCCTCACCCCATAACGCACTGATCACTTACCTTTATATTTATACGGGTGCACTGCTACGGATGTGCCTGGGGATGTTATATTGAATTTGTACACCTGAGAGGCAGGGCTGGAGCTGTTCTAGCATAAATGAGACTCTCCCGTCGCCTGAGAGCACCCACACTGCTCTCAGCTTGCTGAACAGGTCCATAATCCTGGCTTCTCGCCTTTTGTTTCCTCATTAAAAGCTCCTGTTCCTAGAATTACATTATTTTCATTCTATGATTCATTTCTCGGCGTGCTGCTTTCTCTCCCCCACGCATCACCTCTCACTTCTTGCTGCTTGCGGGCAGAGGGAAAAACCTTGGGAATGCACCCTCCACAGATCAAAAAAAAAAAAGGTTAAAAGCCAGGAAAACACTTTTTTTGAGTGTACTTAGTTGCACAAAGTTGAGTGTGGTCATGGCTGTTGTGCAGAGCAGTGAAGCTGCTCCGTGCTTACACAGAACGGTTTTGGAAACAGACTGTGGGTGGCACAGGACCAGAGGCAAATTTAAACACTTTTCCAAGGTGAAATTCCTCCTTCCCTAAATTACTGTCTTGGCTCATTTCAGGGTCTGAGTGGCTCGGTTGGTGTGTCCTGGGGAGAGGCTGCCAGAGCACTGGTAATGCTTTGGCAGTCCTGACTGACCTCGGGTGTTGCTTCCACGGCTCTGCCATCCATCCCAGGAAATTTGTGCTATGGAGTAGAGGCAGAAATCATGAGTCCTGTCACCCACCAACACCTTCCATGTAGGAATTCACTCTCCCTGACCATCTGAGTTGGAGATCAAGAACGCACATAGCCCTGCAGATCAACTGGTTGCACACAGGGTGTGCTTCAGGTTAAGTTTCTATAATTGCTGGAGCTGAAAGGCAAAGGGGAAAAAACTCAGTGGTGTTTGTTTTGTCTTTAATCATTCCTGTACAAAGGCAGTTCTCTGGCTCCCTGGGGTTGGGCTGGGTGGTTTTGCATATCTGAGAGATGTGGTGTTGGCTTCCCCCTTCTCTCTCCATTATTTATCTATTCCTTTGTGTCGGGTCCAGCTTAAGCTGTGAGCGTTCTCTGGGCTGTGGTGATAATTATATTTATTCCTCTGAGATGGTTTTCCTTGGGTTTTCAAACAAGGCAGGGGCCTTTGAGATCCCACTGTCTCTGGCTCTCTGATAGCTTTTGAACCATTCGTGAATTTCCAACAAATTTCTGCAGCGTGTGTCAGTCTCAAAAAGAACTCGATGAGGATGTTATTTTTGTCACCCAAAGGGACTGGGAGAATCCTGTATTTCTGTAAGTTTCATAAACACAGGTGGGAGAGAAAGGGGTGTTAATCCTATTTTTCCACAGGCTTTGTAAACACAGGTGGGAGAAAAATAACCCTATATTTCTGTAAGTTTCATGAGCACAGGTGGGAGAGAAAAGGGTGTCAATCCCACTGCTGGGCGCTGCAGGGTAACGTCACCCTTCTAAGAAACCAGGATCCATGTGGGAGACATCACAAATGTCCCGGGAACAGGAAGAGCTGCTTTGTGCCCAAGCTTCCATGCATTTCCATGGGAAATTCAGGGTTCTGTGGTTCCACCACCCACAGAATGACCCAAGTGTTCAGCCTTATATATTTAGTTTTTATTTTGTCATGCTGCTCCTTCCGCTGTTCCAGCACTCTGACTGACATCTATCTCCGCATTGGTTTGCCCCTTCCCTGAGAAGGGAGCATGTGAGGACTGGAAGCAGGATGAGATATCCGTGTTTGGGATGGAGAAGGTGACGTGTGAGAAACACACACCTCGTGTCTGGCATCTCGGGCAGTGCAGAACGCCCTGATCCCTTCCTTTCCTGCAGACAGAGACGCTTTTTGGGTGCGTGACTCAAATAAACTCAACGATTTCGTCTCCCTGCTATCCCCCGGGGGCTGGCACGGATGACCTCATGTCTGGGAGAGCACAGGGCACCCTGTCCTCTGCTTCCTGCACGAACAAATCCACTCCCTGCACGTTTAGAGACCTGTTTTTCAGGGCTGCTCCCCACTGAGCATATCCGTTCAAGAAAAAGGTGTGCAAAGCCTTCTCTGTCCAGTTTTCAAGGGAATTCCTGCGTGAGGGAAAAGGTATGTTCTGGGTATAGAACAATTACATTTAAATTCGTTCATTTTAAAGGGAACACTTTGCTTCTTTCCTCCCTTAAAAAGCCCCCTTAAAAGCTCCTTTAGTCAGCTCTCTCCTTCACCACCCTTCAGTAAATTCTGGGGGACAAAAAGGCTCTTTGGTGTGAGCTGGGAAGGGACCTGCAGCCTTCCCCCCACCCAGCCTCGTGACACAAGGACAGCCATTGCTCTTCCCTGTCAAAAGCTCCAATTCCTAATCTAGCAGGCAATTCTAGTGCAAATTAGTGCGCCTTGCAGATAGAATTAGAGTCTGTGTGATGATTTGGAAAATACAATCAATTTACTCCAATTGTTTGTACATGTCAGATCCCTCTCCAATAATGAAGAATTTACTCCTCGTGCATGAATACAAACAATGAGCCATTAGCCATGGAACGGGAGACAGCGATCCCGGGGAGTGGTGGGCTCCCTTGGAACCTCGGGGAGGGTGTTCCCAGGTCATGGGGGGGTGTTCCCAGGTCAGGGAGGATGTTCCCAGGTCGAAATCCCAAACCCTGCCCTGTGCAAGGCTGCAGGTAGAGGAGGGTGACTCCTCCTGCTCAGGTATGCCCCTCCCCTGGCCAAAAGGATGTGGGAGGAGATGAAGGACTCCCACTCCTGCTGCTACAGCAGGGGAAGGGAATCCAGTGCTGGGGTCAGGGTGGCTCTGCCCTTGAAAGGGACATCATGTCCTACCCCTGTCCCTGGGCCCGGCTCTCACAGCGTGGTGGAGTGGCCCTGTTCCCCAGCCAGGGGCTTTTCCACAGCACCTGGGCTCCCTGAAGGTTTGCTCTGCCTGCAGAACTCCTAAAAAGTGCATTTATTGAGACATCCCACTGGGCACTTTGCTGTGACCATTAAGAACAGTGCAGGTGTGATTTCTGTGCTGCAATAATGCATCCTTTGAGACTTTGCCCTGTGGGGAGGCCAGGCTGGACCCACAGCTGGTTCCAAGAGCTCTGAACCATTTCTCAACACCAGCAGAGTGTGTCCAGTGCATCCCTTGTAGAGCTCCTCCAGACTATCCCTTTGTTCCACATCCACCCAGAGCTCATTAGAGGGTACTTGGGGAGTGATTGTTGCTCTAATTCTCAATTTCTGGTCTTTTCATGGCCTGATCTAAATAGCTTTTCAGAAAGCAAACAATATGCATATTTCACGAAATTCAGCTCAATATCTGTTTAACTGTGAACGCCCTCGGTGAGGTTTTCAGAAGCTGCTTCACTGAATCACTTGAGCTGACAAACGGGAAAACTGGGAATGAATTTCTGAGCACCAAGCCCTCATCAGTCTCCTGCTCCTCTCCCTCTTCCCTCAGAAATCAGCTCCTTTGCCTGGGTCTGGCAGCCTTATTTCTTCCCAGCAGAGTGTCATGTCTGGTTTTGGCTGTTGAGCAGTTCCTGGGGAAAGGCCATTCCCAGGAAAAGGCTCCCTTTAACGCCCAGGATGCCTGGGAAAGGCTGCTTGATCAGGGGCCTGTGCTGCCTGCTGGGGCTGGGGGCCAGCATGGCCTGTGCTGGATGCAGGTAGGAGAACCCTGTGGCTGTGAATCCCTCGGGCAGGCAGATGTTTCAGCATATGCACCCTATCGCCGGGGCCAGCCTTAATGCTGGGGGAAGCACACGAGATGGTAAAACCTACATTATCTGGGATTTAGGATGTTTGCTTTGCAGAACAAGGGATTAGGGAACAGAAAGCTGAAATGACCATCTGTCTGCAGGAAAAGGATCCCGTGAATTCAAATTTCCATGGTCATTTTCCCTAATCTGCTTGACTTCATTTGATATCTTCTATCAGCGCTCATGTCCTCGTGCCCCAAACAGGGACAGAGTTCATTCCCCACGTGTGGAAGTTTTCTCCTACTTGGGTCTTTCTACAAGGACCTCTAGAAACCATTTATCTGTCACTCTTGAGGTTCCCATTGTTTGCAGCCCGTAATTTTAGGGCTTCCAGAACCCTCCACCCCCAGAGAATGAGAGCTGGGTTTGTATTGCTTCTACTTCTAGAACTGAAATGCATTTCCCTCTGGGGTGGGATGACTCAGTGTTGGACCCTATCACTGCACAAGAGTTTAGTCCCCAGTTCAGGGTGTTTGTACACCAGGGCTGTGAATTTTTGCCGTGTGCTTGTGAATCTGATGGTGTTTGATGTTTCCCTTTAGAGCCCCTGCTTGTGGAAATGTAGGAACCTTGAAGTTTTGGGTTTAAGAAGGCTTTGAGGCCTTGTGGTTGTGGAGGAGAAATCTGGATGTGTGTTAAAAGTGTAGCCTGTGGATTCACAACTCAGACAGCTTAAAGCCCCAAGTTTATTAATTTGAAATCTCATTATCTTTAACAGCAAATTATAATTTCCTTAAAATAGCAGAGGCATAACACCTGCAAAGAGGCAGCAGATCCTTGGCTCTGTGGCAGGGCTGTGCACTGGGAGGTGCAGAAGCCTCTCCTGACTGATAGAGATGCTCAGAGCGTGAAGGAAATAAAGTTCTTTGCTTTGTTTTCAAACCTTGCCTTGCTCCCCTTCTTTAGGGTGTAGCTCTGAAGGCAGAGAGCCTGCCTGGGACACCTCGATTCGGGGTGTCTTCAGCAAGACAAAGAGGTTGCTGGGCACTAATCAGTTCTGCTGGCATGGTTTGTGTCTGTGCTGGCATTAGCATGTGCTCCCCAGGGGCTCCCAGGTGCCTTTGGAGTGAAACACCAAATAAATTGGGGTCTGACCCCTGTGCAGGCTGCCTGGAAGCAGAGAAGCTTGAGATTTATTTTATTTTTTCTGTACTCTGTGTTCTGCCTTTGCTGCTTTTCTTCTCTTTTAGCATCTCCTTGTTTACAGCAAGGTGAGTCGTATTTACAGCGCCGGGGAATTTGTCAGGAGCTGCATTCTGCTCGTCATCTGTTCCTTGCCCATTTCAGAAAGCAATTAGCAGGCGGAGCATGTGAATAACAAACTGTGCTGGAAGGGGCTGCTCACCCGAGTGTGCCGAGCAGAACTGCTCCTGTCAGGCTGGGAGCTCTGACAGCTCCAGCACCAGCTACAGCCAGGGCCAGCACACGGAGCTGTAGGGGGAGAACAGAGCTCCACGGCTTTAGGGTCCTTGGGGACACTGCTTTGGGGCAGGGAGTGGCAGTTAGGGGCAGATATCACTCACTTGGCCTTTCCTTCTTTGGTAGAAGCTGATGAGCTGTGCATCAGATTCTTAGCGGTGTCCTGAGCTGATTTAGTCTTAGAATCAAAGAAATAAAACTTTGGTGCTCAATTCTGCTACTTGAGATGCAGCCTGGGCTCAGACAGAGTGTGTGCCTGGGGGTTTAGCCAGGGGAGAGCTGAAAGATGTGGGATAACAGAGCAGCATTTCACAGACACTTAAAAAAGTCATCTACAAATATAAGTTAATATTTTACTTCGTTTGCATGGGATGTTTCCCTGCCCTTGGAGTACTGCACCGAGTTTGGATGCTGGAATCAGTCAGGGAAGGGTGAAGCAGAGGGATTTGAGTCTGCTTCAAGTGCAAATGTCTGTGCAAACTCAAATGTGGAGCTGCTACAGACTTTTCCATTATTCATATACTGGGTGCCTTTCTCTAAGGATGAACTTGGTATCTCCAAAACTCGGCCTTTCCTTTATCCATGTTCTAAACCAGAAGCTGCTGTCAGACCCCGAGGGTGAGGGCCAGAAGCAGAGGAGAGAAGGAGCATCCTCTGTCCCAGGCTTTTGGATACTTGCTGGCGTTTTCCTTCCCTCCCAGCTTTACTGTGCTGCCCTTCAAGCGAGCAGTTTGCCTGAAAAGCAAGCCCACTTCATCCGGCCTCGCATCCAGCCGGCTTCCCATGAAATAATAATGGCAGCATTTAGGAAATGAAACCCGTGAGTGCCGCCCGAGGGCAGGCGGGCCCTGCAAAGGGAGAGCTGGGAGTGCTCGGGGCAGGGAAGCAGCAGGAGGATGGAGCTGAGTGCGGGCCACAGCCCCTGAGCCTGATGCTTCCTGACGGGCTCTGGCTGCTCCTTCCATCAGCCCGTGCCTTTGGGAATCCGTCCCACCTGAGGCCAGGGTGCAAAGGTGAGGGGAGGTTCGGCTCTGAGCAGCCAGGGCGCTGCTGGCCCCTGTGTGTGCACCTGCAGAGCCTGGCCTCAGGAAGCATTCCCAGGAGTGGCTGTGGGCACAAAGCCCCTTTTGGTTGATCCAGACGTGTTTCTGGAAGTGGCTTGCCCAGTGGGAGTGATGCTGTGCATCACACAGATGAGAAATGATTGTCTTCTCCGGGCTGTTCGCTGCACTTGCTCCTTTCATCCAAAGGGAAAAATGTTATTCCTGTCCTGTCTGTTTGTTCCTCAGCTGCTGGCAGGGGATGCTTGTGCATATCAGAACTAATCAGGTATATATAATTTACCTGAACAGACATGAGCTGCTGGACTGTCACAAAAACAGAGCCTGGTGTCCTGGTGCTGTAGGTCGCAGGCCTGAAGGGAAGCACTGTGACCAGCCAGGCTCCGAGTGGGCTCTGATGATTTGATTCCCTGAACAGCTGCATTTCTTGGAACTGAGAGGGGAGGAGAAACTGGGTCAGCATCCAACATGGACTTAAACTGGTCATTTGCAAGTTTATTTAGTTCTAGGCACACTTTGGGCCAGTTTGAGAACGTTCTGTGTGCAAGGGCGGCCCCGTGGCCAGGGCAAGAGCTCAGCCCCGTTCCTGCCTCTGCCTGTGTCAGAGGCACTGCAGCAGCTGTGCAAAAGGGCTTTGAGACCCAGCAACAAAGTGGTTATTTAGGAGTGCAGTGTTTGTTGTTTTTGTAATATTGTGGTGCTTTGAAACGCTGGGCTGAGCTCCCTGGCAGGGGCTGAGCTCCCTGGCAGAGGCTGTGGCTGGCTGGGAGTGCCCCCCGGCCCTCACGTCCATGCACAGAAATGCCCTGCGAGCCCAGAGCCGGGGCTGTGCTCCTGCAGGGACAGGGCACCTTGGTGTGCCTGTGCCTGAGCCCAGAGCCGGGGCTGTGCTCCTGCAGGGACAGGGCACCTTGGTGTGCCTGTGCCCGAGCCCAGAGCTGGGGCTGTGCTCCTGCAGGGACAGGGCACCTTGGTGTGCCTGTGCCCGTGCCCAGAGCTGGGGCTGTGCTCCTGCAGGGACAGGGCACCTTGGTGTGCCTGTGCCCGTGCCCAGGTGCTGAGCCCTTTCCTGCCTGTGCCTGTGTCGTCAGTGAAGGCCAGGAATGGGATTGCTGTCCCTGCTGCTGCAGCACTGCGGCCCTCCAGGGTGCAATCAGGCCTTGGGGGTTTTCTTCCTGCAAGGACCTGGGCAGTCCCTCCCCTGGAGCGTGCTCTGTTCTCAGAGGTAGCACGACATTATCTCACTTTTGGCTGGAAGTTTGTCTCTCTCTTTCTAGACAGCAATGACTAGCTGGGAGACAGGGGAAAAAAGAGGAAAGGATTGTCAAAAATTAGAAATTCAGCCAATTATAGAATGGTTTGGGTTGGAAGGCACCTTATGGATCATCCAGTACCACTCCCTGCCATGGGCAAGGACACTTCCCACTATTCCAGGTTTCTTGAAGCCCTGTCCAACCTGGCCTGGAGCACTTCCAGCGATGGGGCAGCCGCAACGGCTTAACAAATGTTAAATTTCTGTTCATGAAAAGGCTCTTTGGTGAGCTGGTAGCCATTTAAACAGCTCTCTTAATACAGTGCAGTCTCTCAGAAAAGCCAGCAGTGGATTTGCAGCACCTGAGATGGATGAGATGGCTCCTCTGCTTTCACCAGGAACAATTTATTTACAGGGTGAGGCTGTCAGCCCTGCATGAACCCTGCCAAAGCTGGCAGGTCTGCAGGATGAGCTTTTGTTGGGTTTATATTTCTGGCTTCCTCAGCCAGAGCAACCCTGCTCAGGCCATGGCTTTGCTCTGAGAAGAATGAGATGGTCAAAAGACAGCCCCTGTTCTCTCTTGCCAGCTCGTCCTGCCTGGTGCCTCGTGTGTTTGGCATCGTGCAGGGTGGGACGGCTCGGAGCAGAAATGAGAACTGCAAAGGTGTTGTTGCTCGTACCTCCATGAAGAATCAAAGCCTGATTTTTCTCTTTAGCTGGGAGTTAGCCGGGGGAGTGACTCACTCTGCTGTTGAAGCAGCTAATGCTGCCTGCAGAATTATCCTGGCCACTGCAGCTTGGACTCCTGGCTCAGTCCGTTCCAGTTGCTCTTGGCCGTATTTAAAATTTGTAATTGTGGATGCTTTTGCTTTGCTGCTTGCTAAGCTGATGAGGGGATCAACAAGAGAGGTGGGAGGAACCATTGGGAAAAATCAGGGATTTCATGGCACTGCCGGAATGCCAGAGCTCAGCCTGGCCTAGCTTGTGGCCTCCTTTTTTCACCAGGAGAGAACAAACACCACGAGCTTTGGATCTGCTGTCTGTGGCAGATTAATGTTTCTGTTCTGCTGGAGCCTATGGCTCAGAAATAATGACCTGGTGAGAGGCACATCAAAACAGTCCATAGAAAGGTCACGATAACAATTACAGGAGTGTAATAAAAGCAATTAAGTATTCACAGCAGCTTATTCCTTGGTAAGGGTGGAGATATCCCATTTCAGAGAGGAGCAGAGGTCAGGCAGCGGAAAGGTGAGGAGCATATTTGATGTGGCAGGTGATGAATTCCCCGGGTGAGCAGGGCGAGTGTCCTTCTCATCTGTGCTCAGGGCCGGGCAGGAGCAGGGATCAGCACAGATTATGGAGAATCCTCCTCTTACACCTGCTGTGAAGGCTGTGAGGCAGAAATCTGCAGGACTTGCTTGTGCTGTGGAGGAGCAGCGAGAATTTGCACCAAACCCTGGCGGTGTCAGCAGTCCTTCGGGGAGAGGGAGCAGCAGCAGGGTGCTGGAGCCTCCTCCCGCAAGGAGGGGAAGGTGCACATCCTCTGCGGCTTCAGCATCTCATTCCTGGGCTGAATGGAGTGGGATGGGAGCATTCCTGGGCTGAATGGAGTGGGATGGGAGCATTCCTCACGCCACAGGCTTTATCTGCCGCGCTGCAGGCTTGTTCCTTCAGCTCTGCCAAAGGGTTTGTAGCCTGCATCCTCTGCTGTGCAAAGGTAACATTTTGCTGCCAAGGTGATGGTGTAACTGAGATTGAAGGCCTGTGTGTGTGCAAAACCCTGCAGTGTTTGAAATGGAAGTAGAAACAGTTGTCCTCAATCTGCTTTTTTTGTTGTTGTATGATTCACAAGGGGGAATTCTGCGCCTTGAAAAGAAAACACGTTTCCTGTGCCAAAGGTAAATGTTGCAGCACTTCTGGGGGCAGTACTGGTGTTTTCAGGGCAGGATTGATCCCTCCGTGCTGGGTGAGTGGGTGTGTGCACAGCCCATCACCTTCATCAATGACAAGGCTGAAGGGGCTGAGGAAGGAGGCTCAGATTTAAGTGCCTGGCGTTCGGATCAGTGGCAGAGCTGGAAATAGGACCCCGGTGCCTGGGCTCTCAATCTTCTGCTAATCACAGCACCCGAGGTGAACGAAGCCTTTCTCCAACCTTCTGCTGGTGGTGCCCAGGGCTGGGAGGCACAGCTTGGAGCGGAGATAGGGAAGGAGAGCTGTCAGAGCTGTCTGGGGCTGGAGAATCTCCTCGTGACGCTCCTCTGGGATGCTGTGGGACGTCGGATGCTCTTGAGGAGCTGGAGTTACACTCCCTGCTATTAAACCCAGGCTGCTCTGTTTGCTTCTCTCCACAAGCAGCCTGCTGGCTCCCTCCTCGCTGTCACTGGTGGAGGGGTTTTTGTTTAGCAGCAATTTCACCTTTGTTGCCGAAGCTTCGAGCGGGGCTGGGCGAGAGGCAGCGTAATTAAAGTTTGTTCAGACAAAGGCGTTTGGTGACGAGATGCAGTGTTGCTGAATCCACAAGGGGCACAATTAACTGATAAGAGTAAACTAATTGTTATTCATATTAAATTAGGGCACAGGTGATTTGGAAAATCTATAGACACTCCCATATGCTTTGCAATTTTGCATTGCAGATTATGGTTTTATAAGGCCCTTCTGGGATTCGGATTAGAGAGGCAAAGTGTGGAGCTGTATCTAAACCGAACATACTCCTTCCTGATTAACTACATGATAAAAACATAAATGTGCACATCAGAGGATTTATCACTGTTTGCATACTTGTTTTTCTTTTCCAGGCATGAACACAACAGGTTTTTTTGTATGTCCCAGTGATTTTGTTTAGTGGCAGCCAGGTAAACCCAGACGAGGTGATGTGATTCCCATGTTGTCACATAATAGTTTGGAGCTGGAGGTTAATGGCAGGGAATGGGGACATGGCAGGGACACAGCTGCCACAGGAGCTGCTGAGGTATTTACTGCTGGTTCTTTTCTGCTGTGCCCTCGTGGTCTGGGGATATTTGCAGGGCTGTGCTCACCCCGCCAGGATGAGGTGAGGCTGCAAAGAGCTGCAGTTTCTCCACATGGCTGGGAACGCCAGGCTGGAGCTTTTGGAGCAATTCTGTATCAGGCTCTGTTGGTTTAAAACGTCTCTGAGATGAATATTTATAAACGGGACACGAAAAAAGAATCTAAATTGCTTGTGTGATCTTGGGATGTGAGATATTATGATTATTTATGCGCTTCTATGTCTCGCTTTATCAGTTCATTGTGTTGCAATCCCAAAGTGTCACAAGCTGCTCTTGAAGAAGGTTCTCTCTCAGTAAGAGCCAAAACTGCCTGAAGAAGCAGTGGTGGGAAATGTGGGGACAGCAGAGCAGGAAATGGGGCAGAGGATGTGCCAAGAGCACAGCTGGAGTGCTAAGGCAGAGGAGATGCAGGCTTGGACTGGCTGCAGAGCCTTCTGACCCCTAAAAACAAAGGGTCTGCGACTTTGGTCATCCTGACGTCCCCATTTGGAGTTGTCTCAGCACACCCAGAGACCCAGCAATCATTCCAGCAGTGTGTGCATGTGTTGGGTTCCTCTCCTTCCTTCTTAAGCCGTGGCATCCAGCTAAGACGAGAGCTCCTGACCTGTGTGAGGGGTGCGAGTTGGGTTTGGAAATGCAGCTTAATCACAAAGCAACGCCGAGAGAGCTGGTGGTGTTTGTTTGCTAAGAGGGGGCTTCCCAATAAATTAAAGCCCCTCAGAGAACAGTTGGGATGTAGGATTTAGCAGCATCTGCACCGTTCTGGTCTCTGAGCAATCTCTGCCTTGGAACCCGGCCAGGATAATGATCGGGGAAAGGCTGGAGCTGGACAAGGAGTCTGGGGGTTATCGAAGCACTCCTGCCAGCTCCCAGCAATGTGTTAAACCATTTCCTCCTGGGCGTTCCCCTGAGTTCAGCTCACCTGCGGTGGGTCTTTAGCCCGTGAAGAGTTTCTCCTGGGAGGTTAAGGAGCACCGCTGTCCGTGGGGAGCTCCACGCAAAGCTCTCATCTGCCGGGCTCTGAGCTGCTGCAGGCTCAGTCTCTCAGCGGGGCAGAGAAGAAGAGGCTTGTGTTAGGCGGAGGTGTCTTTACTGGAGGAAATCCCGGTGGAAAAACGCCAGGCTGGGGCTTAATTGAAGGGGAGAGCACCACCTGCTGATGCAGCACCACGGCTCCTCTGGTCTCCTCTGCCTCTGACCTGCTCCTAAACGTGTTGTGCACACGCTGTGAAGCATCCTGAGGGCTGCACCCAGAGATCAGGGAATATAAACATCCTCCATCCACTTCCAGAGTCCTGGAGGGGTGGACAGCTCCTCCCTGCTGCCAGGGAAGAAAGTGCCTCCCTGTCTTCGAGGTGGGAAGGAAATCCTGTTGGTCTCTGGCCCTTGGTGAGTAACAGCCAGGGCAGCAGGTGCTTGTTGGAGGATGGTTTTGCCCAGTGTGCAAATGACAACCAAAGTAGGAGCAAGGATCTGTTCCACAGAGTGGGATGGACTGGGCTGATTGAAGGGAGCACCATAAACAGTGGGTTGGGGGTTTGGCTGGATGGAGGGTGAACACATTTTGTTGGTTTGGTGTACGGGTACGAGCAGCCACAGCCACTGTGGGAAGAAGGGGAATGGTGCTAGTTTGGCAAAGTGGCCAGACTTTGACATTTTTCTCCTCCACAGCCTCTCCCACAACCTCTGGTCCCTGTCACCTGCACACCAAGGTGAGTGGGACCATCAGGTGAAGCTGCTCCTGGGTGGGTCTAAGGAGCTCAGTCCTGGCCTTTCAGCACCTGGCCCATCCCACTCCTCTCCCCATTTCTGCAGGCAGTCGTACCTCCAGCCTGGCACCACAAGGTGGTGATAACCTGGGGAAACTCTCCGAGGGGAGGTAATTGCCATGTTCAGGCAGGAAAACGAGGCAGTGCTGCTGGGGGAGTGAGGCTGGGGCAGCAGCAGAGGCCGACAGCCAGGTTAGATGGACACGGGGATCTCTCCAGCTGCTCCCAGCAGCCCAGCACCGTGTTTATGCATGCTCTGCTGAAACATACCCTGCTGTTTACTGAGGATTTGCCCTCGTGCTGTTCCCTTTGCCCCTCACAGCCTCAGCTAATGAGCTGGTCGCTCACCCAGAGAGAGAGGCACCTCTCCTGTTCGTGCCTGGCTGCGGCGCGGCTCCAAGCACGGATGCTCCCGGCACTGCCAGATGGCAAACACGGGGGAGAGGAGAAAAGGGAGCTGCAGCTCTGCTTCCTCACAGGAAAAAAGCCTGGTGGGAGCGTGTCTGCCCCGGCTCTGCTGCTGCCTGGCTGTGGAGTCAGGAAGGGCGAGACAGAGCTGGGTCAAGGAGTGGTCCAAGCGTGGCGGGGCAGACACAGGGTGTGGGGCTGGGAGCATCTCCTTTAGGTTTCCATGTGCCTCCAGCCCTGTGATAACAAACCTTACATAAACCTAGCCAGAAGCATGACATTAATATTTTAAAAAATGACATTTAAGGTATTGGAGCTATGCTGTATTCTCCAGCAGAGTCTCTGTGTTTGCGTGTGCGCGCTCACGCTCCGGGCTTTGTTTTCCTTTTATAGTGGATTGTTGTGTGTATGTATTTTACTCGGGGTGTTTTGTGCTATAATAAGAAGGGGGAGGGAGCAGGGAAATGCTGCTCTGTTTATACACGCTGCTGTCAACAGCGATGCTGCCTCTTCCAGAATCGCATCCTCGGCGAAGCTCCCTGGATCCAGCCAAGAGCACATTCCCCCCTTTATCCCAGGATCCTGCGGGAGGACCAGCTGAGCCTCTCCTCCCACTCCCCTCTTGCTGGCCCTCCCCTGGAATTTGGCCCTGGGGAGTGTGGCACACCCCCATCCAGCGTGCAGACAAGTGGGTGTGTGAAGGTTCAAAGGGAGAACCTTGGGAAATGTCAGAGCAGGGCCTTTGCACGGTTGTTCTGCTGCTCTGATCACAAAAAGCAGCTCTGGGTGCGTCACGCTGTAATTTTCGTCCACAGGGATGGAGCAATGCCTCTGTGTGTGTCTCTAAGTCCCTCCTGGGCTTCCTTGATACTTTTCCCAATGCTTTCCACCTTTGTGAGTCTTCAGAGACACTGGTGCAGGACTCAGCCTGAAATGTTACTGCTCACCCATAATGTTTATAAATCTCAGGTGTAGTTCATCTCCTTCCCCTCCCCCATGAATTTTTATGTGTTTAGGTTTTGTAGCAGGAGCAGTTTTATGTCTCTTCTCATTTTTTTTTCCCCCCTGTCACACCCAGCCCTGAAATATTCAGTGAGTGTGCCCTTTTCTTATTCTGATATGGGCCTCAAGGGACAGATCCTTCCTCTCCATCTCCAGCATGCCATAACAGCGGGTAGCCTGGGACACGCTGGAAAAGCACTGGGTCTGAATCCACCCTTTTGATATAAGTGGACATTATGCATTTTTAATAGACATAGAGCTCAGTGAAACCCTTAGTACTAGCTGAGCTGGCACAAAATTCCCAGGCAAGGAGTCTTTGGAGCTGATCTCTCCCTAGGTACCTTGCAGAAAATGAGACCAAGGACAAAAAAAGGCCACGTTCCCTTTGATTGCAGGAGCTGCCGTGTTTTGCAGAGGAGGTGGCTGAGCAGGAGCTGCCTGGCTGTGCATGAAGGACTCTGGGCTGGCAGTCCTTGTTCATCCTGTTCTTCCACAGAGTAGGTGCAGCTTGCAGGGAGAGGCTGTTGAAAGCTCCTTCCTCCCAGCATCACCGTGGACAGTGGTTCAGCAGGGCCTGGAGGCATCATCTCCCTGCTTTGTCCAGCACAGGCTCTGCCAGGCTCAGCAAAGCTCATTTCCACCGGAGGCAGTGGTGTGGAGTATGGGAGGAAGGAGTATGGGAACCCCTGTCCCCGGATGATGCAGCTGGGATTTGTCAGTGGGCCTCGACGGCTGATCGTTTGTGGGTAAGGTTTGGATTTCCAAACTTCACAGCAGAAATCTCTGCGTCCCCTGGAGATGCACAAGTCAAAACTGGGGTCTGAATGCTGTAGGTTCAAAACCAAAAAGTCCAGTGAAAATGCTGGGAATCCCTGGTGAAGATCACTGAGGTTGCTCCACGCCATGGGTCTCAGATCCCTGCGTGCTGGAGCTTTCCCCAGTCACTGGAATGTTGTGGTTTTACTTTGTTCTCCCTTTTTTGGCAAAGCATAATTAACTCTGTCTATACCTACACGTTTCCATGGCACTGTAACCTTACAGGGAGGGAGCAGCAGGGGAGTACCTGTGGATCTGTGCACGTCCACTGTGGAACAGGGACAGATGGTGGCACTTGGAGAGGATTGATGTGGTTGGAAGCAGCTCAGGACAGGTGAAAGGTGCCTCGCCCCCAAGCTCAGCGGTGACTTTAGGCTCAGGTTAAACTGCCCAGCTGTGCACGTGGCACTTGGAGACCCAGTCACTGTTCAGCCAGCTGGGAGAAATCTGCTGCCGAGCATGAGTCAGCCCTGCTGGGTCAGCTACTAAAGGGCGGTATCAGGAGATAAGACCTTTGCTCTCCCTGCCCCTACAAGCTCTGCCTCCTCCAAGCGGTCCCTAAGGAGGAAGGGAGCATCCCTGTGGTGCTGTGCACGGACAGAGGGCACACAAGGGACCTGTGTGCCTGCTGGGCTGGGATGTCACAGCTGTCACAGCTTAGGGGCAGCTCTAGTCACATCCAGAGCCTCCTTCCCCTGGGAAATCACGCTCCTGCTGCCCTTTGCCCGGTGCCAGGACCCTTGGTCAGCCCCCAGGATGGACATGGGGGTATTTGGGTGTTTGGGGGGGGATGGCTGAGTGGGGCCATGGGGAGGCTGGTGCTACAAGGAAAGGGAGTGGGATGAGATGTAAGGAGTGTTCCCCACTGCTCCCCAAGCCCGGGTGGGCTCAGCTGGGAGCCATCAGCCCGGGCGTGGGCAGAGAGGAGCGGAGGGTGCTCCTCTGAAGGGCTGAAAGCGGAGCCGAGCTCTGCCTGCCGCCCTGGGGGCTGGAGGGGAGCCTCGCCACGCACCCGGCACATGGTCACCGCTTCCTCCGAGCCGGCCAGAGCCTCCCCTCGGCGGCCAGAGCCTCTGCTCNGGGAGGCTGGTGCTACAAGAAAAGGGAGTGGGATGAGATGTAAGGAGTGTTCCCCACTGCTCCCCAAGCCCGGGTGGGCTCAGCTGGGAGCCATCAGCCCGGGCGTGGGCAGAGAGGAGCGGAGGGTGCTCCTCTGAAGGGCTGAAAGCGGAGCCGAGCTCTGCCTGCCGCCCTGGGGGCTGGAGGGGAGCCTCGCCACGCACCCGGCACATGGTCACCGCTTCCTCCGAGCCGGCCAGAGCCTCCCCTCGGCGGCCAGAGCCTCTGCTCGCCCCCAGCCCTCCCCAGCCCCACGCTCCCGCTGAGCCGGGGGAGCGGCTCCCCGAGCCCGCGGGCTCGGTGGGTGATGCCGCGGAGAGTGAGGAGAGCAGGAACCAATTCCTTGAGGGGCCATCTGGGAGCCTCGCCTGGCTTTTCCTCCTGTCGCAGGGAGAGGTGCCCCTGCCTGAGCGGGATAAATTGGTACAGACCATTAGCAGCGCAGGTCCTCCTCTGGCAGGCGGAGGCTGTCGGCGCTGCTCTGGATACAAAGCAGCCACGCTCTGGCTCCTTCCTCCTGCATCCCGCTGGCTTCCTCCTCCTCCTCCCTGTTTGCTCGCTCCCTCCCTCTCTCCCTCTCTTTCTTTCCCCGAACGCCGCGCTGCAGAAGGCAGACCTGCGAGCCGGAGCTCCACGGAGGCAAAGCAGGAGCGAGGAGCTCCCCGAGGCTGTTTCTTTGCGAGTGAGACACGGGCAGGGATGCGATGAAGGAGCGTCGTGGTTGCTGCCTGGATTAAGAAAGAAAACATAAAAAAAACCACAAAAAACCCTCCACCACAAAGCCGGACGCAACAAACGAGGAGAAAAGGGAGGAGAGAAGGAGGCGGAGGTTGCTGGGGGAGCCCGCTCGGATGGGCGCAGAGCCGCTTTGAATCGTGCCTCTGTTCCCAGGGATTTAAGCATGAATGGGAGCAGCTTCCCGGCCACGATGGAGAGAGAAGGCGGCTCCGGCTGTGGGAATAAGGTAACTCTTGCCTCCTCTCGCAGGCGCTGCATGGCTGAGCCGAGCAGGACACAGATCCTTTATGCACAGGGTGTGTGGATGTGTGGATGCAGCGGGCAGGGAATGGGAGGAAGCAGGAGAGACTCCGAGCGATTTTTCCTACCCCTCCCAGCGTGTTTAAAGGACGCGGAGCGGGTCCCGGGGGCTGCAGTGCTGGAGATCACTTTGCCCCCCCTTTGCCTGAGGACACCGAGCTGCTTTCCCTGGGGAACGCTGCCTGGGCTATGGGAGATCCGCCCGTGTCTCCCCTCCAGGAGCTCCCAGCATCGCCCTCCCAGCCCTGTACCTGCCCCAGGGCTCCCCTCGGGCTCTCGGGGACCCCAGTGGCCCTGCACCCTTCTGTGCATCCGTGCAGAATTAGGGGAGGGAGGTGAGAGGCGGCCCGGAGTTGCTTTTCTCTTCCCTTGGTCATCCTCTGCCTTTTCTTCGCAACAGAAAGGGATGGGATTCAGGAGGAGGGGGAACTGAAATCCCTTTCATTCGTGCCAGCAGTGCTGAGAGCCAACTTTGAGGCTGCCTAAAGGGAAAAGGTTCCCAAGTGCTGTCTTTTGGGGGGAACAGGAGATGGCTCAGCAAGGCTTTGCCATCTGAGGAGGGATCTCCGTGTTGTGTTATGGAGTGGGTGTGGGAGGGGATGGAAAATAGTGAGGGAGAAAGTCAGCGGTGATCAATGAAGCTGCCCACAAATGATGCTTTCCTCTCCCTGCTGGGCCTCTCTCTGACTCAGTTCCTGGGTCTCTGACTGTGAAACTCCAAATTTCTCTCAGTCTGAGCAGAAAGCACAACTTCAAACAGTGTTGGGAGGTGTCTTAGCCCAGATGTTTGGGGAAGCACGGAGGAGAGCCCGACGTTTACAGCTGTGGAGCCCCTACCCAGTTACTCCCAGCGAGCAGAGGTCTTGCCTGGCCATCCCTCACTCTCTTGGGCAGGATCTTGCTGCTGCAACATCCATTTGCTCGGTGCTGTCTGCCACATCCCCCTCCTCCCCGTGCCTTCAGGGGCTTCTTGATGGCTCTTGGCACGGGGTTAGGAAGCATTTGCTTTGATTGCTTAAATAATGACGTGTCCCAGAAGTCCCCACGTGTGTGCACACAGTGCAGGAAGTGCTGAGCCCCAGGGTGCCACCAGCCACTGTAAGAGCCTGGAAGAACATTTAGGGAGTTTGTGGCCCAGGGTGAGGGACTGGCAGAGACTCTGGAGTCTCTTGCACACGCTCGTCTGGATTGTTGGTGTCCCTGAACATCCACCCCAGTGAATGGGTTCACCAAGGTTTGGCTGGAAGGTTACAGGCGCTGGGATTGCTTGGGTCACCTGGCAGGGATGGGACTGAAAAGGTGTGGAAAGGAAAATGGAGGCACTGGGGGAAAGATGGGTAAAATACCTTCTTTCTGTGTGAAACACCAAACTCTGGTTTCTGTGCCGGCCTCCAGGCACTGAGGAATGTCGAAGGTGTTCTGGTGAAGGAATTGAATCATTAGAAAGACTGTTTCTCCCAGGAGGGTTAATTCTGTGGTAAGGGCTTTGGAAATGGCCAAAGCCAGCAGGACAGTGGGTGTTGCTATAATAGGAAGGCAGCTGATCGATAATTTTATTTTCCTGTTTGAATATTTATGGGTGCGGGGAAGGCAGAGGAAGAAACATGCAATCAGTGATGTTGGCTCTGAGCACGTCCCCGTTCCACGCAGCTGGATTACAAATCCCTCCCCGCACCCCTCCACAGGCATTCCTGGGGAAACTGTTGGATTTTCCAGTGGGAATCCCAGCGATGCCCTGACAGCTTCAACGGGAGCTGGCTCCCCCAGCCAGGCTGACCCGAGCAGGGGGCAGGACCAGGGACACAAGCCTCAGGTTTTGATTCTCTGGGATGAAAAAGCCAGAGGGTCTCCATAAGGCTCTCCCTCAGTGCAAGTGTCCACAAGGAGGAGATGGGGAGAGCTTTCCCACCTGGCTTCCCAAAGTTTCCTGCCCCATCGAGGTGGCTCACAGTGGAGAGTGAGCACAAAGTGCCCCAACCCTGGTAGGGGCTGTCCCCCTGTCCGTGTCACAGCTGACACAGTGCCACCAGGGCCAGCAAGTCTGTGCCTTTGTCCTCATCAGGGCAGTGCCTCCAGAGCCCAGCCAAGCTCAGGGATGCTGGATTTGCTCCTCCCTGCCTGGAGCCGAAGTGTTGTCGTGCATCTTTCTGGGGTTTCTCTGCCTTTACGCACCTCCCGAGGCAAGGAGAGCTGCG
This sequence comes from Machaerirhynchus nigripectus, assembly GCA_013397975.1. Lineage (NCBI taxonomy): Eukaryota > Metazoa > Chordata > Aves > Passeriformes > Dicruridae > Machaerirhynchus > Machaerirhynchus nigripectus. Next base: position 585,463 of record VZRQ01005618.1, on the reverse strand, counting down.
AGTGCCCCCAGAGTGCAGGGCTGGCTGGGTTTTACATCCTCAGCCCTGCTGCATCCTCCTGGCAGCCCTCAGGGAGATCTGGCCCAAGCTCACCAAGAAACCTTCCAGGACCCAAGTGTGAGCATGTGCTCTCCCCTTGGCCAAAGCTGGCTGTTCCCTGCCAAAATAATGCTTTCTGAACCCAAAACAGGGCGTCTGCCCCTTTGGTCTCTTCCAGCCCCTCCTGCTGCCACAGCAGAAGCCTTGGGAAATGACGAGAGCTGTGTTTTAAGGGACACCGGGGCAAATGTTGCATTTCATTTTTCAGTGGTTTTTGCAGGCTTGCCTTTCGAGACGATTTTGCTCTCTCTTGCCCTTGTTCTGTTTCTACTGGCTCAAAAAAAAGTTGTGCAAGAAAGCAATTTTTAGTTCTTCAAGCAAAACCCAGTGGGCAGATCTGAGTCCAGAGGAGGACAGGATGTGGTCCTTTCTTGCACCTCTGCGCATTTTCTCTGGCAGGGACGAGCAGTGCCAGAGGCTGCCCGGATTCCAGGACTGCTTTTCAGCAAGATCCCTGACTTCTGGGGATGCAGCAAGCCTTGGTCAGCATCTTCCTCTGTGGCCATGCCCTCTGTGGCTTTCTCACCCTCCAGTTTTCCTGCAGGCCTTCATTTCGTGCCTCGAAAAGTTGGGTGGGCTGCAGCTGTGAGTTGTGCTCGGCTGGAGGAGCACCTGCTGGGGCTTCAACCCACCCCAAGGCAAAGCTGCTGGAATCAATGTCACTGGAAGGTGCCTCTGCAGTGGCTGTTCCGTGGGTCCTTGTTCTCTGCAATGTGTTGTCTTTTCGTGTGGAAAAGACATGAGGGGAGACCCTGGATCAGTCACCTGCCCGTGTTTTGCCCCTGTGGTGGCAGGAGAAGTGTGAGGACGGGTGAAGGGTGAGGACGGGCTCTCCCTTTTCCCTGACTCTTCGTGTTTGGGTTGGCAAGCTGACATCAGGGCTGGATTCAGCTCCAGGAGCTGGTGAGGGCTTTGCTGAGCAGAGATCACGGGGTGGGGCCCACAGTTCGTGTCCATCTCCTGAGGGACACAGGAGGACACCCCAGGTGCTGTCAGTAGCATGTTAGTCACCACGGCACACATCCTCCTCCTCCACTTCCAACGGGAGCTCCACATCCCCAGGGAATGGGAGAGTGGGCAAAGCACTCACAGTGCTGGGGAGCAGAGCCTGCTCTCTCAGGGCTCTGGCCCAAAAATTTAGCCAGTTTAGCCTTCCTCCTGCTCCTGTCCCTCTCCCTCTCCCTCTGTGGGTGTGTTGGTTGCACCAGGTGACGCTTCCCAAAGGACTGAGGTTGTTCACAGGATCAGAAAGTGATTCCCGGGCAGTAAAACCCCTTGGAGCACTTCACCATGCCCTTTTCATCCATCCTGGAGGGGAGTTCCTTCCCCCTGCACAGCTCTGTGCAGTTGTTCTCACTCTGTTCCTGCCCTGCCCGGGTTCCACAGAGCCTTGAAGCAATTTCCCAGCTGCAGCGGTGCCTCAGAAATCGCTCCAGCTCTGCTCTCCCCGTGAGCCACGGGCAGCACAAGGCGAAATGCCTGGCTGTGACAGCAGAATAAATAGGAAATGCTCGAGATCCCCCTCCTGCCTGGATCTGAGCTGTTTTCCTAAAGCCAGGACAAGAGCTAAGCTTCTGTGTAGGGATTTTTGTGCTCTTCTTTAAGAGCAGCGGGGAGGGAATTGAAAGCTGTGGCTCAGAGGGAGAAATCTCACTCCCAAAAGGTGGGGAACCCTTTGCTTTAATGTTCTGAAAATTGGGGTGTAGGCTCAGCTGTAGGAAAAAAAAATAGGAATTTCCAGGGTGCAGCTCACCTGATCTAAAGGAATTCCCCTAAAATAGACCAAATAAACTCTCCCTGTTGTTTGCAAAAAGAATAAAGACAGCGAGCTCTGCTGTGGGGACCTCCCTGCTCCTATGGCCCTGCAAGCAAGCAGGAGAACGAGGCAAAATTCACTCTCTGACAGGAGAAAGGGCCGTGGGATTTGTCTCAGCTGCCTTGCCGGACATCATTCCTAAATGCCCTGCGGGTTCCTCTGCAGATTTGGCACCTGAAAGGCAAAAAAAAAAAGGCTAATCCAGGAGAAATAGCTCGAGCCTGCCTCACCTTCCATTCAGCTGGAAAGAGCCTCGGAGCAGAAGGATGGATGCTGGGGCTCTGCTCTGGATTTCATGAATGGATGAATGTAGAGACGCAAGAGGGGATTTTGAGGGGATTTGGAAGCCTGCTCCAGGATTTGTCTGGCACACAGAGCATTTATAATACTTCCAGCATTATCATAACATAAAGCCAGAGTGATTTGGGGCCCGCTCTGGCTCTCAGTGAATAAAAAGCATCACTCCTGTCGCCATCAGGGGGACAGGGATCTCACTTTGGGTAAGTTGGAGTTTGCACAGTCCAGACTCTTGTCCTGGAGGCACAAGCAAGGGCTGAGATGCTCCTGAGTGCTGCTGTGAGGGAGTGGGGCTGCTCGAGCATGTATGGGTGCCAGTGTGACAGTGGGGTGGGTGCCTGGGTCACCTCCCCTTGGACCTGGCTTATAGAATTCCACCTCGGAGTTCTGGCTGAACTCCTTGGATTTCACCCTTTCTGTTTTCCATCTGCTCAGCAGCTCCTGCAGCTAAAGAGGAAACGTGTCCCAGGGAATTTCTCTTCACAGAGGTGGCTCTGTGAGGGCCAGGACTGCTCTGACTGGGAAAAGTCCTTGGGGGAGTCCTGCTTTTTAGGGAATGAGCAAAAGCACAGGCTGGGGAGAGACACTGCTCTGGCCCCACAGGCTGGGTGATCTCTTGTGGTTCTTCCATCTGACACAGAAAGTAAACCTGGAACTGTGCTGGGACCAGTGCACCCAAGTGAGCTTTTTCCAGCTTCAGCTCATGTCAGCTTCATCCAGCCATGAAAAAAACAAGGCCACCCTACAGTCCTGTGGTAGGAGTTAGTCCTGTGGAAGCACCTCCCCGAGGCCTTCAGCCCTTCCTTGCACAGCAGAAATGCATCAGAGTGCTGCTGCAGCATTTTGGGGTGCTCCAGGGTAGGATTTGGGGCATTTTCTGTGGTCTGCACCGGTGTTTTGCTCGTTTTCAGGAGGGCTGTGGGTGCTCACAGTGCAACCAGACACACACGGAGCCTGCATGTTCCATCCTGCTCCTCCTCTCCTGCCCAGGCTGTGCCGTCAGCACGGGAGCAGCGCTCCTGGAAGGATTTTCTGGACGAGGGGCAATGCAGAGAGAAATCATTCACGGTGTTTCACAGGGTGCAGGGGCCGTGGTCCAACCCGGAGCAGGGATTAACTGGATTAAGTCCTCACCACCACATCTGGATTCAGGCTGGGCGAAGGGAGGGAAGCGGGAGCTGGTTTGTGGAGCTGTGGCTGGATGGCTCCCTGCCCTGTGATTGAAGTCACTGCCCTGCTGTGGGCACCACGTCCCTGCCCGTGCCCTCCTTGCCCTGCCAGCCCTCTGTGCTTGTGGGGAGCTGTAAGTCCAGCCCGAGGGAAGGGCTGGAGTTTGTGGGTGTGCAGGAGGTGAGGGACCCTGAACCACGGCCGTTACCGAGGTACATGAGGCAGAGGATGGGGGAGAGGCTGGCAGGGCTGTTCCTCCTGTCCCTCACCGAGCAAAGCCGCAAATCCCTCGGGAGGGATCCAGGCCAGGGCAGATCCACGCTGCTCTCCCTGAGTCCAGGCTAGGAACAGAGCAGGGATTCTGCCAGGCTGGGTGCAGTACCTGGAGCCTATTTCGGCTCATGAATAACTTGATATTTCTCCTGAATAATAGATGCACGTGCTGGTTGCTGAGAGGCAGAGCTGCGAGGGGGCTGGGTGTCTGGAGGAGGGAGGGAGGGAGACACAGGGAGTGAGGCAGTCCTGGGCTGAACTGGGAGCTGGCTGGGGGCTGGAAAACCGGCAGAGGTGATGTTGGGATGTAAATATGTGTGACTGAGGCACAGAGGGGGCCTGGCTGGTCTTGCTGTGTCTCTGACGGTCAGTAGGAGTAAATAAGCATAAATTTATATAAAAATATATTCTATATTAGTGCAATACAGCGCTGCCCAGCTGAGGCTCTGGGGCTGGCGGAGGTGAATATTTGTAATGATGCCGTTTCTCTGCCTCCAAGAAGGGCTTCCTGTGGCTGTGCCCATGGCAGTAGAGCTGTGATTAAATCCCAGCACAGTTTATGCTGCGGGTCAGCAACCCAGGAGGTGCCTGCCAGGGCAGGTTTGGGACAGCGCAGAGGCCGGAGCTGAGAGCTGTGGGGATTTTTGGGAGGCACTGGCTGCGCTCAGATCAGCAGGGTGCTTTGAGAGGCAGCCTCTCTCTTCCTTGAGAGACAGCCTTCACCTGACTTTCTAGTGGCACGTTCTGCTTCTAATTTGGGAGAGAGAGAAGGATAATCTGGCACAAGCCTGCCACCCTTGAAAGGCTGCCAGCCAGTTTATGGCACTCTCTGTCTGCCTGTTCCCCACAGCCCTGGAGATGCAGGAATATTCCCTCCTGCCAGCCCCGGCTCCCGCGGAGGCTGCAGGGATGCAGAGCTGCAGGAGAGGCTGCTGTGGCCGTGTGATGTGGGCTTGCAGGGACAGCCAGGGGTTTATTGAGATGGGCTGTGATCCACTTGGATGAACGGCAGCTGGTTATGGAGATTAGAGCCACAGAAGTCACTGCTGATGAATAATTCTTCCAGTGTCTTTCTTATAATAGTGGCACACTCAGCAGGCGTGACTCGGACGTATTCATCTTCCCAGGGCGTGCAGCTCCTGGAATGACCTTCTGCGAGGCTTTGGAGGTGTTTGCTTCTGTTTGTCAGGTTGAGGAGCATCGTTCCTGGCATGATTTTTAGTGGGGAAAAAATTGTGAGTGCTAAAATGGGGAGGATGAAAAAGCTGGGTTGGGATCTGCGTGGTAAAGGACAGCTCTGTGTGAGCCCGTGAGGCAGCGTGGTGAGAGCTCAGCTCACTCTTGGGTGGCCCATTTGAAGCCTCATCTCCCTTGGAGTTAGTTACTCTGAGTTATTAGTTCCTTTAGCTCTGAAATTCTCCCAAGTGCAAGCAGCCAGAGTTCAGAGAGGAGCACTGAGAAGGGGCCTGGCAGGCATAGCTGAATTAAACCTCTCTGAGACGAATCCCCTGGCAGCACGGGGAAACAGGCTGGATCCTGGAGGTGTAGATTCTGTCTCTGCCTCCAACCTGGCAGGCTGGCCTCAGGAAAGAGGAAAAACGGTGATAAAAGGTGCCTTTCTATAAATAAAGCCCAAAGGAGGGGAGGGGGGGAGCTGCCAATTCCTGCCCTTTGTGGAAGAGTAAGTGGCCGTGGCATTGAGAGGATGCAGGAATTACTGCCGGGTGCTGGGCTCGGGGAAACGCTGCACACATAAACCTGTTGCTGCTGAGCCTTTGTGGGTTGTGCACTAGCAGGACACTGTGGAAGGGGAGCAGGGGGACCTGAGCTCTGTCCCTGCCGCTGTCCCTTGGCTTTGGGAGGTTGGTCAGCTGCAGAGCCGCTGGTGGCAGACGATTTGTTGCCACCCTCCGAAGCTGTCGCCCCACACGCGCACCTCCTTCCTCCTCCCGTTTGTCTTTTCCTAACGCTGCCAGCACCGCTCCTGCCCCGCCTGGCAGCCCTTGCTGTCCCGTTCCAGAAGGCTCTGAAGGCAAGAGGCTGCTGGAGTTGATAATTCACGGAGAGCCTGAGTTACCCTGGTGCCGGGACCCCGGGCTGGGGACAGGGCCTGAGGAGTAGGGAAGGATCCACACTGGGGATTGGATCAGCACGTGCCCCTCTCTGCTGCTCGTGCTGTGGGGCACTTCCAGCTTGTAAAGCTTGGGATGCTTCCCAAAGCTGTGCTGCAGTAGGTGGTTTTGGGGAAACTGAGGATCGGGGAGTCCAGGGAAACCTGTTCCAAAGGCAGCCCACGCTGGAGGCAGAGGGAAGCCCTGAGGACCAGCACGCTCAGAGAGACTGAGGCAGAAAATCCTCTTTTTTGTCAGCGTGACAGCGACTGGGAGGACCTGGAGTGTCCAGATGTCCTCACTGATGTGCCACATCCCCACTTCCACAGCCTGCACTTGGCATTTCCCAGGAAGCCCCAGTCCCTCGAGCTGCACAGTGGCCCCATGCAGCACCTTCAGAGCTCAGGCAGCTCTGGTTCCTCCCTCTCTGTCTCACCCATCACTCCTGCTCTGGCTCATTATCAACTGAGTCAATGAGTTTAGTAACTCATGTTTTTAAAGATTAGTCATCTGTAGGAATGACATTTGAAAGACTGACAGTTCCAATCAAATCACAAGGGCTGCTCTTGTGCTTGAAGACAGTTGTTTAATTTAAAAAAAAAAGGTAAAATCAACCTGACTAATCAAGTGTGGTACCTTGAGATGCAGCTGAGGCAAGCACAGATGTGGTCCTAGGAAGGAGGAAGCTGCCAGGCTGGCGGGGTGTGGGTTGGGCAGGCCTGAAGGGCGTGATGGTGGGGCTGTGCTGCAGCTCTGGGGATGCTCCCTCACCCTGCTGCCTCCTTGGGCAGGGCACGGCCTGATCTCTGCCGGGCGAGGTTGGTGACAGCCGTGATAATAACGCTGCCATTTGCCTGGTTGATTTGAGATGCGCCGTAATTACTGCGTGATTACAATATTCTTAGAGCAGCCCTTACAAACCCCTCCAGTTCCTCAGAGCTCCCCAAGGGCTTGTCTGGCACCTCACCTTGCAAGTAAAAGCCTGCAGGGGAGTCTGGGTGCCCCTCAGGCACGTCTGCAGCTCGGGCTGTGTCAGATGAGGGGTGTGTGCCCTCAGCCACCTGAGGATCACCTCTGTAGAGCCACCTCTAGGAGCCACCTCTGTAGATCAGAGTTCCCTGGTGCTGGGGCACTCTGTGCACCACAGGGAGTGTTGGGTGGCAGGGTAGTGCTTGGCCAAGCAGGACAAGCTTTTCCAAGGGCTGAGGATGCTCCTGGGAAGGGCAGGGGCTGGGGAGTGATGCTGGCAGGGAGGAGAGATCTTGTAGGTGCTTTTCTTCCTGTGACAACCTCGTGCTCACTGATTTTGGAGTTGTGAAACTGTCAGCTTCGCTCTGACTTGGCTCCTCCATTTCTCATTCAGAAGATCTGGATGGGCTTGGACCTTGAGTGATTCTAAAATTAAGAGAAATTACCTTTTCCAGGCCATGGGATTGGTGAGAGCTGGGCTCTGCCAGCACCTCGGGCATCGGCGCCTGCGCCATCGCTGTGTTCAGCCTCTGAGCTCCACGAGCCTTGTGATTCCCGGCCAAAAGTGGGCAGCTATTTCCATCTCACCTCCAGAGCAGGCTGAGGTGAGGTGAGCCAAAATAACTCAGCCACAGGGAAGCCAGAGTCAGAACCAGGCTGGGGTTGGAAGCTGGACAAACTGGTACGTTTATCCTGTGCCTTTCCCTCCAAGAGCCAAATCCCATTTCCTCGGGCAATGCTGGAATAGCTCTGGATTTATTGGCTTGGCATGTGGGGTTTTCATGCTGGTGGAAGAGCAGGAACGGCTCCCTGCCAAATGCCTCTCAAATGGAAGATGGGCCAGGTTATCCTGACATGTCAAAGGTTCCCAGGCAGGCAGAAGCCCTTGTGTTCCATGGGGAGGGAGTTGGGGAGGGAAGGAGGATGAGAGCACCACGGGAAGCCCTGCGTGCTCCCTTGAGCAGGCCCGGCAGGGTCAGAATTTCGGCAGGGACTGGAAATCCAAGGGAGACAGTTTAAAAATGACCTTGCTGCTTCCGAGCAGGGCGTGCAGGTTTGTGCTGCACTAATGGGCCGTGGGGCAGCCAGCCCCGATTGATTGCGTTGCAAGCTGCTGAATTACAGCTGGGCATCTGCTTAATCATCCCAAATTCCCTCCCCCCCAGCTTCCCTTTCCACGCTATGGCATCAAAGAATCAATGTTAATTCCTCAGTCCCACGAGTGACTCCTGCAGAGGTCACAGGCTGTCGGGCTCTGTGCCCTGTTTGGGCACCCGGCACTGAGCAGGGATCAGGATTTGTGCCCTTTAAAGGAGCCACCTAACGGGGCTGGGAGCTGGGAACTTTCTCTCTAGGCTGACGTAGTGGTTTGTGGCTGATTCCTCGCCCATGAGTGCCATGCTGAGCTTTGCTAGGCCTGTCCTGAAAGGCCCCAGAAATGAAAACCTGCAGGAAATCCTCCTGTGACCGGCACTGCCGTGCCATAAATCTGTGCCTGCAGCGCTGGGGTGGGCTGTGGTGTTGCTGGGACAGGAAGGAACAAGAGCTCTGGCTCAGGGTGCACCAGTTAACCTGGTTAACCTGGGATTAACCAGTTAACCTGGGAGGCCTGGCAGCAGCTCTGCAGTGAAAAGGTGGTTTGGAATAAGGCAGAAATTTAAACGTGAATTTACAGCCCAGACACTCCTCGGTTCAAATTCCCTCGGTGGCTGCTCTGGGTGCTTCTGAAATGCAAAGCAGCTCTTTCCAGGCTCCCCCAGCTCGTGAGCAGCACCTGTTGGGAGGAGATGCCGGGTGGGAATTCACAGCCCTGCCTGGAGCACTCTGCCTCCCCCGGGCAGGAGCAGCTCCCTGTGCTCCCAGGGCAAGGACCGCTCCTGGCTGCCTGCCTGGAGCATCTCCCAGCCTGGACATGGCACAGTGTCCAGCAGCTCCTGCAAAGCAGTTTCTACTTCAGCTCTGCCTTCAGGGACTTGTGCCTCCAGCAGCTGCTGTTGCCAAAACTGATGGAGAATTTGGATGCCTTCATGTTTTTCCAAAGAAACCCCCACCTTTAAGATATTTGATATTTGCTACTGAAAAGAGAACAATCATGTTTTTAAAAACTAAGTCCCTTTCTGAGGTGTTTAGAGACCCAGTGGTGGCTTTCTGCAGTGGGAGAGGGCGAACTTGCTCTCAGCTCTGCGAGCTTCTTTTTTCCCTTTTCTTTTACGTTAGAATCAGGTTATTAATAACTCCTTTTAAATAGCACAGGATTTATTTTCTTCCAGGGGTAGGGAAGAACTCTTTAATTAAAAGTGACTGCTGATGGCTGTGGAGCCATGTCTCAGGTGTGGGGCTGCTGAGCTGCTCCCAGGTGGCACCAAAAGTGTGTGCCCTGCCCTGCTGTGACCCCTGGCACTGGCTGTGGGAGGAGAGCAGTCTCATCTCCAGGCCTGGAACTGAGAACTTTGGGAGATAAAATGAGGCCTTGTGGCTTGCTGGGCACACCTCTTCCCGTTTGAGGGTTGGATTTGTGAACTTGCCAGCGTAAGGGGAGGCAGCTCCCAGCGTGTCCCACCAGCCCAGGGCTCCACATGCACCCACAGAACCCTTCACCATTAATTCAGACAGGGTATAAAGGCCTCTCAGGCCACCACCAGCAGAAGCTGTGGAGTGGTGGAGGTGATGTAATCCTTGCTCCAGCATCAGTGAGCACCACAGTCTGGCTCCTGTTAATGTTCTCCTGTGTTGTGCTGGTTTGGCTTGTTAGGCTTCCTTGGGTAGAGGGAGAAAGGAATGTCCAGAGGAAGCCTTGACACATTTGGCTTGATGATTCAGCCTTGCACATCCCAGAAAAATGCAGTTTGCTGGCCTGCAGGCTGGAAAGGTGAGGCTTTTCCTCTGGAAAAGTGAGGTTGGTCATTCTGACCTGCCACCTCTTCCCGTGAGGTGTCACGTGGCAGCAGGTGCCTTCAAACCCCTTGGACAAAGCATATGCAAAGCCTATTATGAAGCTGTGGAATTTAGCCCAATCACGTTGAAATTGGGTCATCCTTTGTTAATGTCACTTTTTCAGATCCACGGGAGTCAGCGGTGCACAAAATATTCAGTGCAGTGCAGACCACAGAGGTGGAAATAGAGAGCCTGGGAATCTGTCTGATGCTGGATGTGGTCTGAGCTGAGCAGAGGGGACAGCTCAAGGTGTGTTGTGTCACCAGATGAGGAGACTTGATGGAGAAACCCTTAAATGAGCTAATTTGTTGGGGCTTTTTCCCAGCATTCACCCACAAGCAACCTTAACGAGAATCCACCAACTTTTCCCGAAGAAAAACAGCTCCCAGTTGCCTCTCTCTGTTTTGGAAGTGGGCTGTAAGTCAAACAGCTTTTCATCTCAGAGGAGATGCTTTTTAAAAGCCACGTCTGAAGTGCAGCCGTTTATCAAGGAGGGCTGGGTGCTGGAGAGGCTTTCCCATCCCAGGCCTGAGTCGAGGCACAGCTTTCCTGGCTGGAGAGAGGGCTGCCAATCCTGGCAGAGCAGGGCATCCTCTGGAAGCAGAAAGGGCCCCAGTAACTGGTGACATTCCCTGGTGAGGCTCTCCTGGCATCCAGGGCCCACAGCAGCCCCGCCGCTGCTGGTGCCAAGCGTGTGACGCGTTTTGTGCTCCTGCTTTGCTTGGCACGAGAAGATTGCAAAGCCCAGGCTCAGCCCTTTCCAAAATCACTTAATAGAAGGGTTCCTGCCTTTCCCAGCCTTGGAAAAGATCCCTCTGTGTCTTTGGAGCAAGGAAAGGAAGCGCAGTGCCTGGAGTTAGGGAGGAATCAGCCTCTGGGCACTGCGGTGGTGGCTGCAGTGTGAGAACCTGCACAGGAAAACAAACACGTTCAGGACAGTGAATCCAATCTTGTCAAGCTTTCCCAGGAGATGTGCCTTGCTGTTGGAAGCAGTGAAATCTCGGGACTAGGCAGTGTCACAGCACAAGAGCAGTGCCACCACACCCCCTGTCCTGGTTCTACCACGGAGGGGGGATTAAACTGGAGAAGAGAAAGTTTCTGACGCTTGTTCAAACTTGGCTGGAGCTCTGAAACTCAAGGGTTTATATGTTTTCCAAACTGGTGGGTGGTTCATTCTAATTCTGGATATGCAGTTTATTCACATACACAACTAATCCTTTTTCGAATCCTGTTAAGTTCTTGTTCTTCTCAGTATCCTGTGGCAATAAGTTCCAGCAGCTAATTGTGCTTGTGTTGAGCTCCTTGATCCACTTTACTCATGCTTGCTTTAAAATCTAAGTGTTGTTCTGAGAAGCTCGGTTAATATTATATTTTTTTTCTGGGAGATAATTTGTGTTCTTGATCCCATTTGTGGCAACAGGGCTCAGGCTGGAAGGAAGAAGAGTGGGTCAGGTTTTGCCTCAGCTGTTGCAAGGCCAGGGAAATTTTGTGCCTCGGTTTCTGTGGCAGTTGGACAACACAAGGAATGGCTCTGTAGCCAAGGCAAATGCAGTGGTTTGTGGGTGAAGCTGGAGAAAATATTGAGTGAAAAAACAACCTCCCGAAACTGAGCTTCCTTGCCAGGCTTTTCCAGTATCTCTGAATTTCTGAAATTTAAAAAATAAATAAATAAATAAATAAATAAAAAGAAGAATGCATTATTTCTGTATTTCTGGCCATAGGAATTATTTTAATCTTTAAAAGAAGGAAACAAATGCTGGGCGAGGAGGTGATGCAAACCCTCACCCTCCATCGCAGCTCTGGCTCCGCAGTTTGGATTCCCATGGGTGAATCCGGGTCTCCTGCAGCTGGAAGAGATCTCCTGCAGACCTGAAACACCTCTGGTCGTTCTCCCTCCCTTTGCTGACCTGCAGCCCGAGGTTTGTGCTGCACAGATCAGCTCAGGGATGGCCGTTCCCTCTCGCAGCTGTCTGGGAGCGCTGGCCTGAAAATCCTCTGTCCTTTTGTCCCCTGGATCGGGAGAATCTGAGCTTGAAAACACCACCCCTGATTAAACCCTCCAAGAAGCAGCAATTCTGTGTGCTCATTACTCAGGTCTGGCTATGTTCTGCTTAATAACTAAACAGTAATTAGCTCCACAGTTTTGCTACTATACTTATAATAGCCCCCATTAAAGTTATGGGGTTTTTAGGCAGTAATGGCTTACAGGGTAATTAACGAGCAAGAGGCTTTTATTACTACCTTTATTTTTAGCCTGTGCTTTACAAGCCTGTTCTGCCAAACACCAAAAATCTCAGACAGAGCCTTGGAGAGCCCACCCCCTGCCAAGCAGCACGGAAAGGAGCAGGGATGCGTGTGGAGCACCTGCAGCTCAGAATTGCTCCAGAATCCCGGAATCCCAGAGTTATTTATGTTGAAGGGACCATAAAGCCCAAAACATTCCACCCCCTTCCACGGGCAGGGACACCTTCCTCTACCCCAGGCTGCTCCCAACCCCTTCCAACCTGGCCCCTTGTCCCGGCCCAGCCTCGTCCCCAGCGTCTGCTGTGCCGTGACCACCCCGTGCCTCAGTTTCCCCCTCTGGGGGAAGTGGGCAGGATATCCCTGCCCTCACGTCCCTGCGGCTGATTTCTGTGCCAGACGTCTGCCGGAGCTTGGGTGTGAATTCAGAGGGGTTTTTGGGGTGGGCAGAGCAGAGGGACCAGCTCTGCCTTGTGCCACTCCAGCATCACTTTCCAGCAGGGATCAGGCCCAGCTGCTGCTGCAAAAGTGAAAGGAGCCCTGTGCTGAGATTTAGGGGCTGCTTTGCCTGGAGGGAAAAGCTTTTGATGAGGATATCCAGGGAAAAGCTTTTGGTGAGGATATCCAGGGAAAAGCTTTTGGTGAGGATATCCTGAAGTGTGAGTGTTTATTCCCCTTGTTGCAGGTTTTGGCAGAGTTTGTTTGTTATTTCCTGGCTGGTTTGGAGCACAACAAAGTGTTTGCTACGTTTGTTTGGGGCTTTTTTGGAGTGTGTTTTCTTTTACATCTAGACAAGGTTTTCACTCCAGTAAGATGTATAGGTACAAATTCAAATCAAGCCGTTCTTTAGTTTAACATTTTCTAAATCACTTCTCTTCGGTGTGGGCAAACCAAGGATTAATGACACTGGGGCTGAGCAGCCCCAAAGGAGGAATGAAGGTAAAACTGACTATAAAGGTTGCAGATCAAATCAGTCGTTCCTATGGCAAGTGTCAGAGCTGATGCCAATTAACTTGATTTAAAAAAAGAACCTTCAGTGTTTAATAATCCAGCGTGTTACTAACACGTGGCTCCAGGATTTATTAAAGCTTTTTTATTAGTTCAGTGCCCTTTCCATATTGTCATGCCTCGACACCATTGCCCTCTGCCGGAGGATGGGGATCTCTCTCATCATGTGGCACCTGATTCTTCCCAAAACCGTGCAAAATTCCTTTGTTTTAGGAGTAATTTAAGCCCAAAATCACATTTGAGCCAGTGATTTGTGTCTTTCTCTTCACTTTTCAAAAGTGAGGGGGGGGCGGGGGGGTGGGGGAAGGCAGGATGCTTTCTGTAGTGGAAAATAGAGTTTGATCGTTTAAATTGATGTTTAAATTTGTTCCTCCTCCTTCATTTCCCCGGGGAGGAGGAGATAGCAGAAGTTTAAAAGTGACAATCTCAACAAAGCGGGTTTTGTCTCGAACACTGTCAGTGGGAAAAGGAGAGTGGCCTTATGATGGGGCAGGGGTGGAGGGGATGCCTTGAAGACGAGAATCCTTTTTCCCAGACCAGTTTTTGTCTCGTGCCACAAACAACAACAAAAAGCATCGCCCGGCTTTGGCAAAAAGGGAATTTTGGGATTTAGGGCAAGCTCTCTGTCTTGGGCTGCCAAGCTGTGACTCCTCTCAGCAGCAGTGTAAAATCCCAGGCTCCCATGTAATTCCTGGCTGACGTTGTTCACGGGGGGAAATGGATTTCACCTCTGGCAGCTTTTGCACGTGATGAGAGTGGGGAGCGTGGCTTTGTGACACTGGGAGCCAGCGTCACCTCGCACCGAGGCCTTAGGTGGCATCGGGGTGTTGGAGAGGGAAGCTTGAAATACCCTAAATGGAGATTTCACGGTGCTCGCAGCAGCCCCAAAGGAATTCTTAGCATGTCCTTCAGGCGGGGTCGTCAATAAAAGCAAATCCCTTCAGGAACTGGCAGCGAGGAAATGCCCTCGCTGCAGAGCAGAGCCCCTGGTGCTCTGCGGACGCTGCCGGGCAGCTCGGGGTGCAGAGCGTGGCCACAACTGGGGTCAGGCTGTGGCTCCACGTCCCTCCCATTGCCCATCGCCATCTGGGACCCACCCTGGGCTCGTGTCCCTTTGGGGAC
>VZRQ01005618.1:530463-555180 GCA_013397975.1 Machaerirhynchus nigripectus | reverse complement strand
CGAGGGCCGAGGGACGGCTCTGCAGCCAGGCCGAGCGCTGACACCCGCACTGCTCGCGTCTCTGTTGCAGAAGATTTCTTCGTGCACAGCCCGCAAGGTTCCTCTCCGCAGCACCCACCCAGGCGGGAGCCAGGACCTCCGCTGCCTCCCGCGAGTTTCAGCCTTCCGAAAGCGAGCAACACTGCGTACACGGACTGCCCGGACCCCTGCCCTTCCTCCCGGACTCGGAGCGCAAGCGGGCGCTCCGGAGGTGGAGACAAAAGCACAGAAACGCCAGGACCGCCGGCTCCCGGCTCGCCGCGCTGCAGCCCCGCCGGGATGGGGCTGCGCTGAGCGGGGGCAGCACCTGGGTGAGGGTGAGAGCCGCGGCAGTGCCCCCGGGGACTGCTTCTGCTGAGACACGCGAACCTCGTGGCCACGTGTGCGACAGCCCGAGCAGCTCTCCGGGCCGTGGAGGGGACAGCTGCCTTCCGAGATGGCACCTTAGCCCTTAATTTTAAACCTCCTTTAATCAGTGTTTGTTACGCTGCACAAGACGGGAAGGGTTTGGGGGAGGGGGAGAAGCAAGGCAGGTTAGAGCAAACCCACGGAGCATCACTGTTCTCTGTATTCCCTCTCCTTTTCCTTCCCTGGTTTTAGTTTGGGGGGCACCCTGACATTTCTCGGTGTTCACAGAATCATAGCAGGGTTGGGGGTGGAAGGGACTTTAAAGGTCCTCTGGTCCAACCCCCTGCCGTGGGCAGGGACACCTTCAGCTGGGCCAGGTTGCTCCTGGCCTTGAATATTCCCAGGGATGGGGCATCCCCCACGTCTCCAGGCAACCTGTGCCCGTGTTACACCACCCTCACTGTAAAAAAAATGTCCCTATAGCTCATATATCCTCTTTTAGTTTAAAACCATCAGCCCTTGTCCTATCCCCGCTAAAAGGTTTGTCCCCATCCTTCTTATAAGACCCCTGGGGGATGTCCCCGGAGTGGGATGGAGGGACAGGATCAGGGAGGGGCTGATCACCACCAGCTCACCACTGATCCTGGATGGAGTCGTATTTCCAGCACGTGGGTCTCTAAAAATGCTAAAATAATTGGGAGTGGGGATTAATGAGATTGCTGGGGCCATACACCATAATATTCATCCAGATCTTGGTCCTGTTTAGCCCTGATTTGGTTCCTGTGAGCATTAGGTGTGGGACTCTCTGAAGGGTGCTCCTAACATGAAGGCAAATTTCCACTCCTCAAAAATAAAAACTGCTTCAAACTAGGGACTGGATGCTAAGAGGTGATTTTAGTGCATTTCCCGTGTGACTGGAATGTATCCTTCAGCCCCAGCCCCTATTTCTGCTCCTGCAGAGCTCCTGGAGTGAAAAGCCACCCTGGAGCAGTTCCCAGTCGCCTCTGATGGACAGAGAGCACCCTTGGGAAGGGGATCCTGGCCTCAGGGCTCTGTTTGCTCAGCACCTGGCTCGAGGTGGCTTCAAGCAGGACGAGTCACCTCTTCTGGTTCGTGACACCAAAGGGCAGTGCTGGTGAAGGGGGGGCTGTGCTGAAGGTGGGGTTTGCTCTCAGTGACTCACACAGAGCAGTGCAGAGGTGGGACCTGGCTGCTGCCACCACGGGTGACTCTGCTCGAGCCTGCCAAACTTGCTGAGACAACAACTGAGGTACAGCAGGCCCCTTCTCCCCAGCCAAACCCCCTGAATTCCCTCCCCCTTCGGAACTGTTGTCAAACCTTTGATCATCCCCCCCCACCACTGTCCCAATTCTTTCAAAAAGGTCTGAAGCACAATTTTACCTTTGAACTGAGGGAAAAATGTAATCCTGCAATAGACGTGGTTATTTTTAGCCCTAACAGGCAGAACTATTAAAATGCTCTGGGTTTGATTGTTGGCTTCATGGTGCAGAAGTCTCTCCTTGGACTAATGACATTGTGTATTTCCTGATATTTCAAAGGAAAATATTTTTTGTAAATTATTTTCTCCCCCTGTATATCAGAACCATTGGGGAAAAGTCACATTCTTTAGTTCCCAGCCATAGAAGCCTTTACAAAAATATTCCTTTTAGATGCAATGGCTGAAGCACCACTTGGATAGAAAGTGTTGGATGCTGCTGGCTGCTCTGTGGGAACAGGTGTTGTTATCTTGGATTAAAACTCTGCACTCAAGTAGATTTATTCTGTTATTGTACTGGCCTTCCGAGTTCCCTTCAGCCTGCAAACCCTACAGTGGAAAGAGACATTTCTCAAGGACTACCAAGTTTTCATAACATTGATACAGTTTCCAGCTGATGTCCTCTCCGAGCTGCATGTTTTGGTTCACTAATCTGATTTCCAGTCCCTGCTGGGTTCCAACCTTCCCTCCTTGGAAGGAAATAACTTTCAGAAAAATGCAAAGGATGGAGTCCTGAACACAGCCCTGCACATTTGCTCTGGCCACAGGAGCCTGGGCCCTTTCAGCTGTCCCAGAGCAGAGATAGGTGTGACCAGGCGTGGCCAGGATGGAGTTGTGTTCCAGCTGCACTGTCTGTTCTCAGTTTTAAACAAGCTGTATTTAAATTTGTTAAATAAAATGATGGTTTCTAAGAGCCAGCATACCCTGCACCTCCGTTACAGACACAGTCTGGTGTTTCTCTCAGAGCCTCAATCTGTGACTGGCACAGAAAGCAGCGACTCCTTGGAGGTTCTGAAGGATTCACAGCTCCAGTTTGATCTCTCCTCTCCCCAAGGAGGCTGCAGCTCCTCCATGCCTTGGAGCTGGTGAGTTAAAAGAATGTCATGTTTACCTAAATCCCGAGTTTCTGTTCAGAGGGACAAAAAAGAAAAAAAGAAACCAGGACCCAAGATCCCACAGCAGCTTTAAGGAGAAAGCAGGGATGAGCTTTCCCACTTGCAGTCCCTTTGCTTCTATCCCAGCCCAAATCTGATCCCTGCTCATTTTCCAAGGGGGAATTTCATCTTTAGGTGCTTCACAGTGCGAGCACAGGTGGAGAGAGGACTGGAGGCCTCACCTGTTGTTCTCTCCTCCTTGGGAATTCTCATTCCTGCCTGGCCTGAAACAAAATGGTACATTTGATGGAAGACAAAACACATTGCACTTTTTAAAACTTTTTTTCTTTTTCCTTTTGAGAGAGGGACAATCTCCATAGTAAAATTTAGTGGAAAATAAAAGCTCAAATTAAAAGTAATTTGACAACCACCTTGGCTTCCAACACGGGAACACCTAATGGCCCCTTTTCAGAGAGACTTGCTAAAATCTGCCTCAAAGCACACCAAAATTCCCACACCTGATTACTCACATGTTCACCAACTATTTTCTCCCTACCTAATTATAAAAATGAGGAGGCCAGCGACAGCACATTTTGAAAGTCCCTGGAAAGCTGAGCTCAGCTTTCGGCTCAGACGGCTTCAGTTCTTTCTCTCTCTCTCACCTGCCTCCTGCAGACCTTTTTACTCCCCCACATTCACCAGATGGTCCAGAACATGCGCAGCCATCCAGGCTGGGGGTTCTCAGTAGTCCAGGGAATGAGCTGCTGCATCCATCCATCCATCCATGGAACAACAGCCCCACTTCCTCCGGCCGGCCTCTCCTCTGAGAGGGCAAATCCCTTCCCTGGCTCTAGTGGAGATGAGTGTGCCCAGGTGCTGAGCCATCACGTCTCCAGACATGCAACCAGGTATATTCAGGGTGAGCCAAACGTGAGACAGCAGCTCTGCTCAGTCCACGTACTGGGTCCGTCCTAAATAAGGGATGTCCACGGACTGGATGATCCGTCCTGCCGTGCGCTCCTCAAAGATGACAATCTGCACAGGGAGAGAGAAAATCCCTTCTTACAAAGCCTGGCGTGCTTTAAATATTTTTAGGAGGAGGGGAAGGAAGCATCATTTAAATTTAGAGATCAGTCTGAGTCTGAGCAGTGACTGAGACTCTGCCTCGGCCCCGCGTGGTGCAGGAGTGAGGCAGCATCACATCAGGTTTGCCTCGATTTCCAACTCGGGGCAGAGCTCTGTAGTTCAGCTGCCAGCCCTGTCACCCCTTAGTGGCTGTCAGAGCCAGAGCCAGCTTTTTCCCTCATGTCCACGGATCTGAGGAGACTGCACTGTCCTTCCCCCCTCTGCTGTGCTGGCTCCCAGCTAAGGGAGGGTAACGGATGTGCTGGGCACGTCTGGCTCTTGGGGACACGGATCTTTAACAACACCAGCAGGCCAAGAGCAGTCCCAGCAGAGCCTCTCACCTCGTTGCCCCCTCTCCGTAGCCAGGGCCCAGGAAGGTAAAGTGTTTCCTGAGGTCCAATCTTCCAGTACCTTCCCAGGTTCTGACCGTTGACGAACACCACTCCTTTTTCCCAGCCCTGGAATCAAGGCAGAACACGGAATTACTGATGCGGCTCTGCTGCCTCGTTAGCATCCCCACAGGAAACCAAATCTGCTCTCACACTTGCATTCTTTCCAGCCACTTTCTGCAGCTTTTCTGCTTGCTTTCCCTGTGCAAATCCCTGCAGCCAGGAAGATTTAAACAAGCCCTGTTGAACAGGAGTTATCCTTAATGTACTCATTAAAAGGATAAAGCTTTCAAAAATGTGCAATTTGTGATTTGTGCTGGTACAGGAAATTTCATCCCTATGAACAGACAGGCCTTTATTCCTTCCCAAGCATGGAATGTCTGCCCTCACCTCTCTCCCAAGCAACAGAAATACTGAATTGCTGCTGGCTGGCCTGATTTACAACAAATATGATTTTCCCAATAAATGGGAAAGTGAGCAGGACAGTAAGGATGGGCACAAGCCTTGGCTCTGAGGGAGGGAAATCAGAGAAGGAAGTTTAATAATGCTTAAAATCTCATCTGAAGGTCTATGCAGTCTCCCACAAAAGGATGACAGGAATGCTAACTCCCATGCCATGGCCACAAAGAAGTGACTCTTTCCATGTCACACTGAGGAGACAGGGATAAAACAAGGGCCTCCATTATTTTCTGACCCCATTACTCCTCTGCAAGTAGAAAATCGCATTTGTACGCCAATAGAAAAAGACTGAAGTGGTCACTGGCAGCTCTGCAGGGTCAGTACTGCACATGTTTTCTCACCAGGACCTCTCCAGCTGAACAGAATCACCTGGAGGAGACTTTCAGCCCCTCAGAATAATTCTCTAAAAGAGAGGGGGAGACCACAGACACAGAAATCAGTCAGAGCTGTTGCACAAGTGTCTCTCTAACCAGCCTTTTAAAAACCTCGATTAAAAACAACCAGGACTTGCCTGTAGCTTCAAGAAGGTGTCCTGTGGCTGCTGCTCTATCCACAGCCTCCCACGGAAAAACGCCGGCCCCACGAAATAATCTGGGACTGTGCTCCAGCCAGACATGTGCTGCAAGCTGCAAGAGAGGGGCACTTCACACAGGGCACCGGGGCCACCTGCCTCTGTCCCCAGGGTCCACATCCCTGGCAGGCCAAGCTGGGGCACAAGACAAGGGTACCTGGGGCTGTCACCACCTCTGATGCTTCACAGCAACGGGAAATGCTTTTTACAAGAGGGTGTGGTGACAGGACAGGGGGAAAGGGTTCAGACTGGAAGAGACGAGGTTTAGATTGGGATATTGGGAAGAAATTTTTCCCTGAGAGGGTGGGGAGGCCCTGGCAGAGGTTGCCCAGAGAAGCTGTGGCTGCCCCATCCCTGGAAGTGTCCAAGGCCAGGTTGGAGCAACCTGGGATAGTGGAGGTGTCCCTGCCCATGGCAGGGGTGGGATGAGAGGATCTTAAGGGCCCCTTCCACCCAAACCATTCTGGGACAAAAGCTCAGCTTCATGTGGGTTGGTGAGGATCCTTCAGATCTGCCAGGGTGCTTTAAATGTCTGTGGCTTGCTAAAGGGAACTGCAGAACTGACAGGATTCAAACCAGACACTGCTGCCACAGCTCCTGTCGGGGAACACAAACACATCCCTGCGAGTTTGCAGTAATTAGGGGAAGTCTGACATTGTTTCTTACCTGTGGCAACAATTTGGGAGCAGGGCACAAACAGAAGAGGAAATAAGGAGTGTAGAATCCCACAGAAGCCTTGAGCTTCTGTCAGAACATGTTCCCTCCAACCCTGACAAACTGCATCTCTTGGACTGGGGGAAGTTATTGATCCAGTGCAGCCTGGCTGCTACTGAATTATTCAACCAAAAGCTTGTGACAGTTCCTTTCACAACACTCCTCTCCCTCCTCCCCCGAGGGGACTGTGAGCTGATTGTGTTTCAGTGCTGCTGGTCAGCAGCCAGGAGCTGAGGGTAGTGGTGACTAATCTTGCTTTTGTTTGGGCATGGCAGCTCACTTGCTTTAATGCTCCTCTCTGGAAATGTTCCTCTAACACCCTGCAGTCCAAAAGGCTGTGAGTTACCCCATCAATAGGAATCCTTCAGGTAGCTCCCCAGCACCTGGTAAAACTGTCCTTGGACATTTCAGAATGTGGACTTCTTTCGTTTTAAAAGCCATTTCGGTTTAACGTGGCCTCTCTCTCCATCCTACACAAAATGGGGCAGCTGTGATATCTCGGGGGATGCACGTAAGTTGCTTTCTGGTATTAAAAACATCACCAAGAAGAGTGTCTCTGGATTGTGGCCAGAGTCCATAGGGCATCTGCTGCCTGAAACATTTGCTGAGGTTTTCTGTATGTGCTGACAGAGGCTCCTCAACATTCCCCTGCTACATTTCCTTCCTTGAAATAAAGCAAAACAACATAAAAGAGAGGGAGCCATCTGGATTGTTAATGCACTATCAGTAGCTTTCTAGAATTAATCCATCCCTTGCCAGTCTGAATTACTAAATATATCAGCCAGATTGGTAATTTCCAGAAAGACCCGAAATTTCCAACGTGTGGGTGTGTGGGGATCCTCCTGCTGGGGTAAAGCCTGGTTTTCACCTACCTGATCTAACCCCACTGCAAGGAAATCTTTCAATCCTGCACAGTGGGATTAGATTCCTCCCTAAATAATGGTATGGATCAGCTAGCACCATTTCCTGCACCATTTCAGGCAAAGGCATCAGCGAGGAACTGATCAGTGCAAAAATCCACCTCCCCACTGTTACCTCAGGTTGCCTCCTTTAGCTGCTCCCCCTCAGACACTGCACTGCTGGGAAACAGGTGGTTTCAAATGAGGAAGGGGAAAAAAAAAAAAAAGCTGAAATCCCACAAACCTTTTCATGAAGTCAGGTTTCATCTCCAAACTGTAAATCTTGAAGTTCCTCAAGGGGGTTTTATTCAAGAAGACGTCACCAATTAAGCCTGCAAGAGCAATGGGGGTAGTGAGGAGTTGAGGAGCAGCTAAAGCTGATGGATTTTGCTATCTGAACGTGTGCAGCAGCAGGAGATGGAAAGCAGCCACGTCCTGAAATGGAATTAGAGTCCATATGGTCCCACTGCTCAACCAGACTTGAGTGGGGAGCATTACTAAACTTTGGCCTCTCCACTCTCTCCTTTCCCTCAACTCAGCAGGGCCCCAAACCCCCTCCCAGCAGAGAGCACTGGGACGTGCTGAACAGGCAGCAGGTGGGGGCTGTTGGGGTTGCTGGGCTTCAGTGAGCTGACCGTGCACAGGTTTATTCAGAGCAGTCAATCACTTCCCCAACACGCACAGCAAACACAACACGGGCCAGCACTGACGCCCAGGGCTGCTCCAGGGCTTTCCATGCCAGGATTTGAAGGCACCTTAATAAGTCACTCACCCTTAGCACCCTTTTGTTAAAGCTGCTCTCCCTGAAGCAGGCAGAGCCCGAGTCCTAATGCAGCCTCCTACTCACAGGACTGAGGCTGCCTAGGCAGCACTGAGGCTTTATGCAACTTTTCTGCATTAAATAAAATCAATACAGTCACGAGCCTAACTCCATTAATCTATTTTATAGAGCTTTTGCACACAGTTCCCCACTAAAATAGAATCAACCTCTTCCAGCTCCACCACTATGTGTGACAGGCTTGAGCATTTCAGTCAGTTCTGCTCAAGGGGATGCAGTTCCCTCCCCCTGATACTGTGTGAGCTTTTAAATGGTGTGATCCTCCAATATCAACCCCCAAGGGAAAACACGGATTAAAAAAGGTGTTTTCCTTCCCTCCCTTGAAGTAATATGCTCACAGAGCAAGGGGAAGGGAGCTGAGCATCACCTAGGAAACCCAGAGCAGAGCCAGATTCATTGATAGCCTTGGGTTTAGCTGTGCCCTTATAAAATAAACCTTGGTGCAGGGCTCTGAGCAGCCACTGCTTTTCCCCTGATCACTCCAGACAGGGGGTGAGGGGTTTTTTAAACACATTCCCTCCCTCACACCATTTCCCACCAACTCCCAGTCCTGACCAGCACCACGAGAGCTGTACTGGGCCTTCAGCTGGTTCTGTGCAAAGCACACAGACAGCTCTGCAGCACTGGGAGAGCTTGGGAGCACGGAGCCAAACCCACCTTTCCTCTGCTCGTTCAGTGCCAGCCCATAATTGACGCGCCCGCGGTTCTCCACCAGGAGCCTCAGCTGCCTGAAGCCCTGCTGGAAACGAACAAGGAGAAGCATCAGATCCTGCATCAGCCTCAGGAGAGGCCAGTGGAGCTGTTCGAGAGGGGAAGTGGCACCACCACCTTTGGCAGCTGCAAGTTATAAATTTACTTTGAAGTTCTCTGCTGCAAACAGTGAGCAACTCACAGCCTTTGCACAGAAGATTTCTGAGGGTTTTTTTTTAATCTTGAATTTTTAATTCCCATTTTGATATCACCCACAGAGCCAGAACTGGAGTTTGACCCAGGACAGACTCATGTCATAAACTCTCCCACAAGTCTTAAGAACAACCAGTGCAACCCCCTCGCCTGCTCCTAGAGCCACCACAGCTCTGCTGGAATGTGCTCAGTCACATCCTTGTTCTTACTGCCAACTTCTGCCAGGGTAAAACTGCCCTCAGAGCTAAAGACAGACATTCCCCCTCATTTAATTTGAGACCCAAAAGCCTCCAAACCCCCCTTAAAACCTGCTTTGTGCTAAGGAAGATGAAGCCCGCATGGATTTAATCTGCACAAACAGGGTACAGGTACTCAGTGTTGTGGCTGTGGTAAGAAGGCTGGCAAATTTTGTGCAGCAAGGACTATAATAACTTGAATTTTCTCCATGTAAAAGCATTCAAGCCCCACTTCTCAATCACAAAATGGCAGTGAAATCCCACTGTTTCACTGGTGAGATGGTGTTTGATTAGGGCACCAAGCTAGTCTGAGGTAGGAGGAGGTGCCTTTCTGAGACTTCTCTCTCTTCAGTGACCTCGGTTCTGTTACCCACACCCTGAGCAATCCCCAGCAGTTACCTGTCCCTCAGGAATGGAGAGCTCCACTGTGTTGTAGTCCAGCTCCCCCACGTACATGGTGTTAACAAACACCTGCAGGACAGAGCACAGGACACCAGAGCAACTGCTCATCAGTTATGTCATAATCAGATCACTCAAGCTGTATTTGGGGAGGAAATTGCCTCTGCTTGAAACTGGAACTCAAGTGCCAGTAACTGTGTCACCGATTCAGTTCTGGTGGGAATAAAATAATCAAAATATTCTCAGAACATTCAACAGTCTGATGTTTAAAGTTGTTATAAGTTTTAGCAGACTGGAACTGCAAATTGAATTAGAAATGATAAGGCTTGGGGCTTAGCTGAGAACTGGAAAGAGTGAATCACAGAACTAATCTAACATTTCATGTTTTCCCCCCATTTCCTGCCTCCACCCAACTCGAGTGAGTCCCTAAGGAGCCCCACGCCCCTACCTGTGCCCGGTCCCGGACGTGGTCCCTGCTGTGCAGGTGGCCACCCCCAAAAATGACCGTCTCGTAGAGCACATATCCATAGGGCTGCCCAATGCTGTCGTTCAGATGCAGGTTCTCCATGTTCACAGGGAGCTCCGACTTAATGGGCTGCAGAGGAGAAGGACACTGAACGTCAGGAGTGGCCTCTCACACTGACACACCATGCAGAGGCAGCAGGTATTCCACCCTGCCACAGCTGAGAGCCTCCCGAGCTCTGCTCCAACACAAATTCCCTCCTGACCCTAAGGAAGCTACACCAAAGTACCAGAGAAAGGAGCTAAGGGCTTGCAAAACTGCAACTCCAAGAGAACAGAAGCAGCATCGGAAAAGGTGAGATAAAAGATTTGCTGCCTTTGCGTATCCTCAGCAAAAAAAATTCCCCAACCTCATCCTTGTGGGATAACAAGACAGAGCACAAATCACCTTTTGCACCTAGAAGTGGATGCCTTTTAGGTCTGGGATGCATTAGAAGAGATGTCACTACCTGTAACAGTGCTGGCAACACGTCCCAGAGAGAGATGTACTGGTGCAAGAGGATGGCACCGTAGGAGGCCTTGCTTTCAATCATGGGAGGCAGAGGAAGGGACTGGCCTGGGATGCAAAAAGAAAGATGGAGCAATGATTTCAGACAACACAACTTCGAGATCCCTCCAGACCTCCTTTGGTCCTCCCACCCTTAATTCCCAACAACCCAGAGCCCCAGCAGGGCTCCAGCAGAGGGGCCAGTTTAAACAATCCCCTCGTGTGACAGCGTGGGGGGAGCAGTGCTTTGCCTCCTGGGTTTGTAATTACCAATGACCATGCTGAAGAGTTGTCTCAGCTTGAAGAATTTGGATGTGTAGTCACCAGCCTCTGTCAGCACAGCGTCGTAGTCTGGAAAAGCAGCACGTGTTGAAAACATGAAGCAGCTCTGGGATGGCTGCATGCAAGAAACACAAGCCCCAGGCACAATTTTCATGGCACTGTCTCTAGTGTGGAAATCTGTACACTTTAATCTGAGTGAACATCACTAAACAGCCACAGAACTCATTAATTTAGAGGAGAGCCATTCACCAAGGAGCAACACACTTTCAGAGATCTAATTTGCACATATCCAGAATTTCACACAGGATAAAGTCAACAATTAACCATTTTAACAAAGGGCTGTTGGGATGAAAAGAGATTTATGGCACAATTTGACTTAAAATTAAAAATTAAATTAAAAAACGTTGTCTTGGATCACCATCTCTCCCTAGAAAGAAGAGATACCAAGTTATTATCTGTGACACCTCTATTTACTACTCAGAGTAAGGGAATCCCCCACATCCTGGAATGGGTTGGGAGCTGGAAACACCAACGAAAGCCCCCTTTTAGACAGGTATTTGCTTCTGAGCTGTGTTCCACCTCGTCTCTCCAGGACAAAGTGGTTGTGCTGATCATTTCTCAGTGTTGCTGGTGACTGTCACTAGCCCAGGGTAGCCAGAGCTGCACAGGCAAGGCAGTGAAAATAAACTCACCGTAACTGGTGACATCTGACTTGTACTCATCACCTTCCAGAGCCCCGTTCATGAAGCCAAAGTTGGTGCCTCCATGGAACATGTAGAGGTTGATGGATGCTCCGGTTTTGAGGATGCTTGCTACAGTATTCACCATCGCTGCAAAAAAAAGGGCAGTGCCAGGGAGGCCACAGACCACAAATCCGGGCCAGGAATTCAAATCAGACAAGTTCTGGTCCCTGTCATTCCCGTGCAGCCACAGGGATTTTGGGTTGAGATTTGCATCTTGCCCTCAGTAAGGGCAGCACATCTACTGATGCATTAATACATTCAAATATCCTCTCCTCCAGGTGAGAAGGGGTAAAGCTGGTGGCCTCCAGCAGGAATTTTGCTTTTAAGCAGCAGAGTTGTAAGGACTCCTCAGTCAGACTCCTAAAAGGAACACACTAATGACCCAATTACAAAGACAATTGCAGGAGGATGAGAGAGTCGTTACAACATTCTATACCTCTGTTTTCACTGCTCTTTAGCTGCCCTGGGGGTTCTGGAATTGTTGGTTTATTTTTTTAGTAGTAGCCTTCCTAATGAGCCTTTAAACCAGGGAGAAGGTGCTGCACTCACAAGGGGTTTAAATTCACCACAAAACGTCCTACAAGAACAGCGTTTGGTGCTCACCATCTGCATCAAAGACATAGTGAGGGCCTCCCCAGTTATCAAACCACCCAGTCCAGTACTCCATCACCATCTTTGGCTGGTCTTTCTGTGTCAAAAGAAAAACAGAGTTAAAATGGATTCAGGGCATTCCTGCACTCACTCACCCCTTTTTCTAGAGAAGCGTTGTTCAGACCCACTGTGGGGACATGGTTTTACAGGAGTGCTTTCTTCTCAGCTGGCACAGCCAAAAAGGCACCTAAGGAGCTCTGGGCATGC
Source organism: Machaerirhynchus nigripectus (assembly GCA_013397975.1). Taxonomy (NCBI): domain Eukaryota; kingdom Metazoa; phylum Chordata; class Aves; order Passeriformes; family Dicruridae; genus Machaerirhynchus; species Machaerirhynchus nigripectus. The sequence goes on along the minus strand of VZRQ01005618.1, from coordinate 542,998 downwards.
GAGGAACAAGAAGCTGTGGGCCAGCAGTGCCCAGAACAGGCAAGCAAAGCTTTGTGCCTCTGCTAGTCACAAAGCACAGAGCACAGAGCACACAATCAGGTGCTATCAAACAGTTCTGGACGCTGCTGTTTGGTAGAGCTGTAGCAAACAGACAAAACCAACTGTCAGTGTTTAGTTTCTGCTAGAAACACACATTTATAAATGTCTGCTTATCTGCCACACCACTGCCAGCTGAGAGTTTGCAGGTGCAGGGCAGCCAGCGCTTGCCAAGGTTCAGCAGCAGACCTGAGCTGCTTAATGCCTTTTTAATGCTGCATATGGTGCTGGCAGGGAAGAATTTGCAGGAATTAGGTCTTCATTAAAGGCTCTGCACACAGAGCAATTGCTTCCCATTCATCACTGCCTGCCAGCTCCCTGCAGGATCCCTCCGGGCCCCATCCCACGGACAGGGCAGCGTGTGCTCAGCCTGGCTGCCCCTCGTGGGCTCCATTTCCAGACAGTTTTGCCCTTTGTGTGATGGGGGCTTTATCTGATGCCACAGGAATTGGCTGAGGTAAGTGGCATTAAAGAAACTCGTGTTTCATCAGGACAAAACAACTGCCTGTAATCATCTAAGTAATCTAAATAATCTAGAGTTCCAGCTCTTGGAGGTACATTTAATCAATCCATCCCCAGTAAACCAGTCAAAGAGGGAATTTTGTCACCTTCTGGAACAAAAACCCATGACAAGGAAAAGACAGAACAGCTTCATAATCCCTACAAACACCTCCTATCCCGTAATTAGTCCAGCAAAGCAGGAGCTGCTTTTTTGGGGCTATGTTGCATCCATCTGGTGGGGAAGGTGCCACCTTCTAGTCATTCACAGGGTTTGGGGAGTTTTGGAAGACCTGAAAGAGGTGAGAGCACTTAAAGCAGAGCCCCTTTTGCCAGCAGATGAAAAGAAAACAAACGAAAGCTGTAGGATCAAACATCCAGCATGCCAGCAAGGCTTCCCTCCACAGCCAGGCAGGAGCCAAGGGAAGAGGTCAGAAGAGAATTGATCAGGGCTGGGGGCAGATCCCAGCTGCTCACAACGTTCATTTGGAGCAAGCAGAGCAACGGGAGAAGAGGACAGAGAGTGTACAGAGAGAGAGAACCTGTCACTAACCCCAAACCTTGCCATGCCCTCACCACTCCCTCAGCACAATCAGGATACTTTTCACACCAAGTGTTCATTAGGCAATTAATTAATTCCCTCCCTGACTCACACCTCTGACAGCACGGGGAGGGGTTAAAGACGCTCAAGTGACCCACTAAAACTTCATAAATCTACACTGAATGAGGCACTGGAGATGAACCCATGGCAGTGCAGAGACAGACCTGCAGCACACCAGCAGGTTGCAAAGAGCACCCACAGCATCAGGGTGAAAGGGTTTGGGAAAAAGATGATGGAACTGCAAGAGAGAGGTCTGGCAATTGTGAACTGGGATGCTCCTGGGTATCAACACTTGAATGTGAGAAGAAGCCTAACCCCAAACAGCTAAACACCGGGCACAGCTGGATGAAAAGCCTTTCCAGAAAGCCCTGGATAACTGGACACCTAAGCCCTCCCTCCCTGATTCCAGAAGGATTTGGCCTAATGAGAAGGAAGGCCCAAACCAGCACACAAATCCTGAACAGAGTATCAGGGCTTCACTTCCAGTGCTGGAAAATGGGGATGAACAAAGTGTTTGTGCATCTTACCTGCACTGTGTCCAGGTATTTCAGCAGCCCAGGGTCCAGCTTCTGAAAGTTAACAGTGGCCAGTGCTAGTGGGAGAAGGCAAATGTATTAACTTAGACTCATCCAAAATGTCTCCTTAGGCAGCAGCCCAGCAGGAGGGAACTGCAACACCTTCCGAACCCCCAAAATAACCTCCTCAGAAATTTCCCATCAAAGCCTTCCCTTGGTATGCAGAATCCAAGTGGACCACAGCACACAGTGGAATACTCACAGGCCATCTTTCAGCTCTGATGTGCAGAGATTTTAGAGAGACAGAGCACCAGAGCAGCTCCTGGGGTGTCACCAGCTCTAATTAGAGCCTGTAAAGCACTTGGAGATTCTCACTTAAAAGGCACCACATAAAGGCAAACTTATTAGAAAGTCCTGTCTGGATGCCACACTTCTCTCCTAGGCTTTAGCTGCAGGAATCCCTACCCAGGCAATATCCTATGCTTGTCATGTCTGTGGGGGTGAGTGAGAGCAGCCACAGGACAAGAGAACCACGGAGAACTGGAACTGGAAGAGTTCTCTGTGCTTCTGCCCATCCTCAGGCTCTGGAGTGGGAACACCTGCCTGCAGGACAGGACACACCGATCTGGGATCAGTGTCCCAGCCCCTGGCACGCACTTGAGCCATTTTCACACCTCCCAGCCCTTGGTTTTGCTGGTATTTCTCCCAAAGAAACTCTGCACACGCAGCAGCGATGATGTGATTCGGCATTAAAAATTGACTTCTAACAAGAGAGCTGGTATCAAACCCAGCCCCAGTTGTGTCAGGCAGAGCACTTCAAACAGAATATTCACAGAGGAAAAAGCTCACTTCTCACTATTTATACCTTGATTTTAATAGGCTGACCTATGTAGTGCACTGAGCTGAAGAATTCAGCACAGAAAACATGAAGGGAGGACAAAACAAAACTTGGATTTAGCACTGATGTAATACAGTAGCTGGCAATTCTGAAGGAGAACAGCCCCAGCTCTGCTTTTCATGCAGATTAACAGCACACCATGGGAAACAGAACCGGTCCCCAGAGCCTTATTTATCATTCCCACAGGATGTTCCTTCCACACACACAAACAACGTGTCCCACCATGGCCCTTCAGCCACGGCCTGGAGGCACAGCAGAGGCTTTGTTTTGTCTCCCATGAGCTCCCAGAAGGGCTTTATCAGGTCATACCAGCTTGGGATTCTTGGAATCAGGTTGGTTTGGATTGGAAGGGAGCTTCAAGCTCATCTCATTCCCCCCTGCCATGGGCAGGGACACCTTCCACTATCCCAGGTTGTTCCAAGCCCCATCCACCCTGGCCTTGGACACTGCCAGGGATGGGGAATGATTCACGGGCCTCTCCTTCAGCCCCTTCCTCACCACCCTGCTGCTCTTCCCCCTTGGAGCCCTGGTTATTCCACACATCTGATCAGTGACAGGATGGCTGTAATGAGCAGATTGCTGTGACACCCGAGAGGCAAACTGGGATCAGAGAGCTCCCAGCACGAACGCGCCGGAAAAGACAACTGCAAACAAGACAGAGCTCTGAGGCAGCAAACGTTCCTTCAGGAGATGAGGGCTAGGCAGGGATTTCCACAGCAGCCCTTCTCCTGACAGCTCTGTGGCAGGCAGAGAGTGACTCTGTGTGGTCACAGATGAAAACTGCTGCACACCCAAAAGAATCCTAAAGACAGGATCACGGTGCTGGTGAAGGCCTGTGACTTCAGTTAATGAATTTATCCCTCTCATACTGACATGGAAAAGCAAAAGGAGGTAAAAAAAGCAGGGGAAAGTGTTTCCTTTTAATCATCTCCATGCCTGAGATTGGAAAATAAACATTATTTGTGACTGAGTGATAACAGGAGCAGTCAAAGACTGTACCCTGCAAACACTCGATCTGGGGGAGCAATCACACCTCAGGCAATTGGCAGGAACACAGGAGAGAGCAGAGGCCATGGACAGAGTAAATCCCAGCTGAAATTACCTGGAATTCTGAGAATCAGTGCCCTGAACAATCAGATTTATGGTTCAGTGACACTCAAGCAGCTGCACCTCCATTTCTCCACAGGGAAATGGAGGAGGGTGCTAAGCAGCATTTAAAAAACTTAGCAGAATTATACTTTGTAAAAGGGAAATGAGCATCCTTTTGCATTCTGCACAGCTGACACCCTCCTTTACCCACCTAAGGTTTTACACCCCAAAATAAGCTTGTGGAGAAGATGACACTGCCCCACAAACTACTGCTGCATTTACTGCTTAAATCTTGAATTCAGAACCAAGCTCTTAATTGACTTTTTTTTCTTCTCTTTTTAATTGCAAAGCAGCTACCTTAGGAATGAGTTCTTAGTGTTAGTAATTGCCGAGGAACTTGTTTAATATATACTGAAATGAAGCAATAAGTAGCATTTTCGGCCTTGTGGTCTGGTGGAACATTAAGAAATGCTGGGTGCTGCCATCTCTTGGCTCGGTGGGAAGTACAGATGCCCAGTCCTTCACACAGCACTACACTTTATGTGGAAAATAAACCACTCTAAACCTTTCTGGGAAGGGCCTGGGTTTGTCCTGGGGTGCACCATCCAGCCAAGGGGTCCCTCCTACCACAAACAGAACACACTCAGTGGGTGCAGAGGGTGAATTAATGCCCTGTTTTCCTTCCAAGGCCACGTTCCCCAGAGATCCCAGCCTTCCCTCACCTCTACAGGCACTCACCTCCTTCCACCAAGCCACGGGACAGCCCGTTCTTGTTGTCCGAGGTCATCAGCAGCTCCACAATCCCTCTATTTAACAGGGCCTAGGTTAAAAAGAGCACAAACCATTGTGTTAACAGAGTTCAGCACTTGCCAGGGTATTAAAGCATTACAGCATCACCTTCTGTGGGCATAGCCTGCAACTGGCAGTGGCTTGGAATGAAATATTATCCCTGTGGCATCTCCCATGCCTCCTGAAGCTTCCCTGCCTACTTTTCCCAGCTCAAAGACAACTGGATAAGAAAATCTTATTTTGTTTTAGAAAGCTGGATTGGTTTCTCACTGATGCATCCAACTTCAGGATTTTAGCTTCTGAGATCAATTTAATCAACAGCTTCACTGCTTTCATCAAAAGAGGGATTCAGGTGGAAGGAGGAAAGGAGAAGCAGCTCAGGCTTCCTGACTGCCTGACAGAGGAAGCTGAAAAGAGGGAAGAGCTGATTTTCCAAGGAATGCCAGCACAGGACAGCTCAGGTGCCCATGTTTTCCAATAATCAATGAATTTACTTGTTCCTCAATGTAAGAGCACTGGAGGAAACAGCACTCCAAGGTTTTAAAATCCACCTGCACACACAAGGTTCTTCCCACTAGGATTGTTCCCCTGCAGCTGGTTCTTAACAGAACAGTGGCTGATGTTTGAAGGAGAGCCCAGGAAACCTTAGCTGTTAATTAACCACTCATTTCACCGTATCTGCACTGGAAGTCCACTCTCCAGCTCCCACGAGCTCTGAGAACAAGGCTTCAGTCTCTTCAGTCTAAATTACTAATTGTGAGAAGTGATAAAGCCCTTTGTTTATTGCCCCTGCCTGCACAAAGAGCAGACCTGGGCACGGCACAGGGCCTGCATTAGAGAGACATGGCAACACAGAGGCTACAGACAAACCCAGCCCAGAGCTGGGGCAACCTGGTGACTTTATCAACCCATCACCACCACATTTATACCTGAACAATGCTGCATTCAGACAAAATTCAGCTGCTGAAGCAACTGGAATTTCTAACCAATTTTACTGAGGTAATTCTTTAAGCACTGCATTAACATTAAGTTTCTTGCCCTCCCTTTGAGTGTAAGTGCAAGATGGAGAAGCAGCAGAGCTGCCACACATGAAATGCCTCCCGGGGTGCAGCAGAGAAGCAGGAATAGCAGCTCAGTTCTGTGTGGGAAGGGTCATGCCAAAACACCCTTCCATGGCCTTCACTGTTAGGAAGGCAAAGGCATTGCACCCAAAAGAGTGAGGTAAGCACAAGGGCTTGAGGTTCTGTGTGAGCTGTGGGTGTTTTTTACTGAGTGTATTAATTCCAGGAACATTGCAACTTGGCCATAGGTGCTAGATGTGAAATAATCACCTCGCCACAAACCAGAACTAAGGCTCAGAGCCCCACCTCACATTAGAACCCACTCCAAACAAAATCGAAGCCCTGCAAATCCTGCTTTCCCACATTTTCATCTCTAACCACTGTTCTGCACTTCCTCAGATGTAAATTGTGCACAGTCCCAGAATATGATGAAACAGCACTGCAAAAATACACCCACAGGCCTGGCAGGGGAATCTGTCCTGACCAATCTGAAACAGCACAAGCTCTTTCCTCACCGAGCCATGGAAAAGCAAGGACGAGCCTGCAGGCTGTTCAGACCCCCAGAATCTCTGTGCCTCGCTCATTTAGGGTTCTGAAAACCACTTGCTTGGCATTATCTCTAATTTGTTTGCAGGCACACTCCATATTTAACCCTGTAAGCAGAGTTAAATCACTGCACGAGATGGGGTCGGGGCAGGAGCTGGCACAGCCCTAAGGGGATTAGCACTCTTGCCATGGGATTTATTTGTTTGAAGAGCCTCTGTACCCCCTGAGCAATAGGACAGCCTGAGCCTCAGGGTGCCCAGGGTGAAGCTGGGCTACCCAAAGGTTTTCAGAAGGATCCCATAATCCTGCAGCAGAAGAGCAAGAGTGGATGGGTGACCCCCCTCACATGCAGCAATACCTTCTAGCATTCAGTGAGAAGAAATTAAACAACAAACCCTGTGAGAGACACTGCAGATCTTGTTATCTGCCTGGCCTGCACTTGTGCTGGGGGCAAACAAATAGGTCAGACTGCTGTGAGATCTACCAGGATAATCCAGCCTCCCTGGGCAAGGGACAACTCCTTATCACTCACTCATAGCAGCCAGGACACAGTTTAATCTCTTTGTGACAGGTGTAGGGGAGGCATTACACAAATTAACCTGCCTGAGCCACAAACTACACAAGTTTAGGAGCGTGCTGGTGGCTCGTTTCCATCAGCTTTCCTCCCAGGACAGTCAACAAAGAGAAACCTTTCTCAAATATCATCTAAGAGAGGCAAAAGAGTGACAGCTTCTTCAATGCCAGCTCTGCAGTAGACACTCCTCAGCTCCCTATCACCCTCTTCTCTGGAAGAGATAACACAGATTTATCAGTACTGAGAGGGTCGTGTGCCAACTCTTCCACTCCAGGAGGAAAACATCCAAGGAAAATGCAGCTGGGTAAGGCACTAAAGCTTTCAAGGGTCTCTCAAACCACACTCAAAAGTTATAAAGAAAAAAGAAGACGCTGTAAGGAAGGTGATTTATGTGAGAGATTGACACAGGAACAAGTGAAAGTGCCACCATTACCATTTTGACATAGGTCATGTAGTTGGGGTCTTTGGCATAGGAACCGTATTCATTCTCCACCTGCACTGCAATGATGGGACCTCCTTTCTTGTACTGTGGGGGACAAAAGGGAGAGAGGAGGTGTTCACCACGATTTCTCACCACTGGGACCACAATCACACTGGCTGGCAGGGAAGATGCACCAGCGTCAGACGGGCTCAGCTCCACCCTCCCATGCTCCCAAAGCGACACAGGAAACTACAGCCTGTGCTGATTCCTGGAGCAAAACTGGTACACTTGTTACTGCCTCACCCTGCTGCTGTCACACACAGCCCACACTGCCCTGTGCAGCCATTCCCACCCCCAGAGAGGGAAAAGGATTGTGCTTGCCTGGAGAGGGACAACAATGGGCATCAGGCGATCGAAATAGGCATCCACAGCTTCCGTGAAGCCCTTGTAGGTTGTCCTCAGCTGCATCTCGGGGTCTTGCAGCAGCCAGCTGTGGAAAGCAGGAGAGGGAATGTGTCAGAGTGTCCTGTCCAGCCAAGCAGAGGTATTTCACCCACTGACACTGTCACACCTGGGCAGGGATTGTTGGTGTCACCTGGCCGAGCCCACCGAGCAGTTGTGACACCCCGAGCTGTGAATTACACCATGTGTCCATCACTCACACTTGGAAATAAATCCAGGCTCCAATTCCCAATCTCTTCCTCTTTTTTGCTCTGCATTTCGGGCCTAAACTCATTTCATCACCTCCAGCAATAATATTTCAAGGGCTAATCTCACCACTCTAAAGTGAATTCTGTGCATTCCCAAGGGCACTCTACAACCAAGTGCTCCTTCGAAAAAACCCAATCCTTTCTCAAAACAAAGATTTCTGTATTTTCCCATTGTTTCTACTGCTGATTGACAAGGCTGGGTTCTGTCTGGAGTTAACAGAAAAAAGGGCAATTTGTTGAAGAGCAGAACAACATAATGCTGTAACAATTTCAGAGGAATGAGCCTGTATCTTCCTTTTCTCTGCAAAATAAGGCCTTAACTAAAATACTTTTGAAGGTCTTAAAAAACTTAACTCCTCTATGCTAAATGCAGCTTTGTGGACTTAGGAAAAATCAGCTCCTCTTTAGCTGTGAAATGAGAATGGTACTGTTGGTCTTTATTAGAATTTTTAATCTGTCTGATAAAAAAAAATACATGGGTGATGTGAGAACAGAGGCACTTCTCATAATCTAACCTGGAGGTGGCTTCTAGCTCTGGTCATGAGGAACCCTGCTCTCAGGAGTAAGTCCCTGACACCTGAACTCTGATGCCAAAAGCAAGTGAAACGTGAAAAGATTAAAAGAAATAATCCCCAAGTGTCTGCACTGAGGTTTGTGCTCTGTGCAGGAAAGGAAAACAAGTGGTAACCTGGCACTGGCTCCACTGGGATCCAGGCAAGTCCCAGTGCTCTCAAAGCCTCTTACAGCTGTGTGCTTCAGGGGAAAACACAACAGGAGGCTGGAAAAGTGGGGTTTTATTACTGCCAGCCCTATGAGGCAGATTTCTAGCAGGGCTTTTAAAATGGAGCTGAGATGAAGCAAATTCTTACATCGAGCTGCAAATCCTGTTCGTGTTATACAGAGTCAAGGTGCAACAGCAAGATGGGTTCTCCCAGCTCTATTTTCTTGGTGTGACCATTATACCATAAAACAATTATTACTTTAAACATTCAAAAAAATGTAGAAGAACTCAATAAGGTAATGAGTATTCACCTGCTTTGGGGACACAGAAAATAAAAACCTCCATCTAGCAGCCAGCCATTCCAAAGCAACTCCTTTGAAGGAGCCTCGACTGTGTGATCAGGAGCTTGGGATTTGTTTGTCCCTCATGCTTCCTGAACAATTTCCACAGCAACTGAACAGTTTCCACACTCACCTGGGCAGACCCCCAAGGTCCCATTCGGAGCAGATGTAAGGTCCAGGGCGCAGAATCACCCACAGTCCATTTTTAGCTGCCAGGGAAAGGAAGGCCCTGGGGATCCAGACAGAGGAATTACTGTCTGCCTGCAGAACCCCCACTCCTAACACTCCAATCACCATGAAATTCAGTACTAAAGCAGAAGGGAATTGCTTGATGAAGCAGCTATACCGGATTGGTGCTAAATTGATTAAGTTCCCAGGACTGCAGCAGGCAGGGGAAGGAACGAGTCCCCACAGCCGGATCAAGGCACAGCTGGAAATAACATCTTCACCCACACCCCACATGCCCCCTCCCCTCCACACAGGAGTATTTAATAAAAGAGCTGTCTGTGCCACATACCTTAGATCCAGGTTTTCACTGAAGTCAAACTTCCCTCTTTCCCTTTCATGCAGGTTCCACGGCACGTACCTGAAAGGCAGAGCGAGGGCAGTGCAGGTGAAGGATGAGGGCTGGGATGCAAAAAGAAAACCTGAGGCCCCAGTATTCCTTCCTGTGTCTTTTCCCACAGCAGGAAGTGTGGAAATACATTGTTACGGCCCACTGGAATTAATGATGAGGTCCCACTGGTGAGGTCCCTGGGCAGGGAGGACACTTACGTGGTGAGGGTGTTTAAGCCACAGGCTTTCATTTTCAGCATCCGATCTTCCCAGTACTCCCGGGGCACTCGGAAGTAGTGCATGGAACCCCCGAATATGCGGAAGGGCATCCCTTCCAGCAGGAACTGGGAGTTGTCTGTCTGCAAGCCCAGGGTCCTCCCCCACAGCCCCAGAGGGGTCAGCTCACTCCAGTTAAACCTGGAAGAGAAAAGGAGACATGAGCAGCCAGCCCTGGGGGAGAAATGTGTCCTGCTCGTTCCACCCCGCCCAGCAGGACCAGCTCTGACCTTCCTGCTTCTCGAACCACATTCTCAGTCACAGAGCACAGAGATTGTCCAGCAGGCTCTAAAGCAGTTGGAAGATCTTCCCAAGATGTGGATTCAATATTCATTTCACTGGCAGCTTCTCCCCTGAATGCCCAAGCCACTGTGCCACGCTCTACAACTGACACTGCTCAGGCACAGAGCGTGAAACTCACCTGCTGAAATTATGGATGGGGAAGTTTTCACTCACAATACTCACAAACACTTCCCTAACTTATGGAATTTAGGGTCTCCCTGCTTTGCAGTAGGATGGCACAGAGCTGATTTCCAAATCCATGTTCCAACAGCATCTGCATCTCAGTATTGCCATCCTGAATGCCCTGGGGACTCTGGTATCTTCCAACTCAACGCACAGAAAAAATAAAACCCCCTCACCTGTTCCCGGTGAACAGAGACCCTTTTCTTCAATTTAGTGAGCCCCCTGGCTTATATTCATCACCCAGGAGAGACTAAATCAGCTGTCACCACAAACTTACCTCTGCCCACATCACTGCTTATGTTAATGCTGAAAATGTCATTTGCCAAAGGAGCCGGAGCCACGGGGACAGCAGCTCCCGAGCACTTACCAGGGGGAGCACTCCTCTCGGGGCAGCTCCTGCACTGCTCGTGGCCTTGCAGGCTCCCCAGCTCACTTTGGCTGAGCCAAAACCCCGTTTTATCAACACGCCCGGACACAGAGCCGTGTCACTGCCTCCATCAGACCACGCCGGTGGCACAGCTCTGAATGCACAGAGACCCAGACAATGGGCAGCTTGTTCCTTATCAGAGCCAGATGTGAGGAATGAATTCCCAGCTCCAGAAAGCAAGAGTGAACCCACACATTTGGGAGAAACATCACAGTGAGAGAAGAGACGAACACCTAAGCCTCCAGCTGCTGCCTATGCGATGTGTAAAGCAGTTGTTAGCAGAGGGTGAGGATGCTCAGAGCTCGTGGGATTGCTAACCAGCAGCCTGCCTGTCCTCTGACAGGACAGGGAGACTACAAAGGAGCTAAATCTAAGGCTTGCAGGGTACTGCACGGGCTGGCTGACAAGCTCAGAGGGTACCTGAGTGGCACAGCATTCTCACAGGGCTCTGAAACAGCCGGCAGCAGGCAGGTGTAATACCTGGAAAAGGAAGCCAGATTAGATATTCACTGCCTTCAGTCAACGAGACTCACACGGGTTGTCCAGCCATTCACAGGAACAGTGCCGAGCAAGGAGACTGTGATGTGTCAGAAGGTGGGGTTATAACCACAGTTTGGGATGATAGTGCAGCTCAGGTAAGAGAAATTAGTACAGAACACCAATCTGCCACATTTAAAGGGTGACTGCCTGAGTAAGAACAGGACCAAAAATGCTCCTCTACATGAGAAAAGTAGGTCCAGCCAGAGAACGATGACATGAGGCTGGGAAATGGCAGCATGGCTCCCAAGGAATTGTAAGGAATTTCAGCAGCCAGGGACGGGGTTCTCAAGCCCTACACAGGATACCCCATGGCCACCTGGCCCTCTGTGCTGCTAAATGACAGATTGTAACTTTGGCAAACCAAACCAGCAGCTACATCTGCTTCTATTTTAGGTTGAGAGCCTGAGGTGGAAAGCTTAAAGGGGTCTGGAGATGCAAAACTCCAGTTTTTACAGATTAGGTTGGAAAAGAGTCCCCAGGTTGTTTCTGAGCGAGGTAGAGCCCTAAATTACCCCTGCACCCAGAGGTGCTGCTAACTGGTGCCAGAATGAAGGCTGTGCTCAGGAAGCACACACAGCCAGATAAAAATAAACCAATCAGTTAAGCTCATCTTCTTAATCCCAGGCATAACTAACCTGGCTCCCAATATTTTCAACACATTATCCTAGATAAACCCACATTTCTCATTAGGATCTGTTCAAGTAACTTCGGGAAAAAAAAAAACCCACTTCTGTGACTCAGCAGAGCTTCATCCTGTTACCTCGAGCTGGACTGCCCATTTTAAAGTGCACCTGGACTCTGTACTGCCTCCTGAGAGCAATTTATAACTCCCAGCTGCAAATTATATCTCCCAGCTATAACAACCATTCCATTACCAACTAACCCCAGAGCAGAGACTCTGAAGGTGGATTGGACAAGTTAGTCCAATAAGATGGAACAAGACTTTATAAGATGGAATTTGAAGTGCAAAAGACGACACATGGAAAAGGAAAGTCCAAGTTAACTTCTAAACCAAACAGCCACGCTGTTCATCCCTATAAAACACAAATGTGGATGAAGTCCTCTCTGCAAGAGAGATTTAGCTTTGGTGTTCAACCACCCCGTATCCAGACCAGTTGGGAGAAAAAGCTGATGGAAAAGAAAACAGCCAAACCAGGGCAAAAAGCCATTAAGTTCTTTGCTGATGCTAAAGGAAGCGCTCCAGAGAACAAGGGACTTTGCCGCTAATCCCTAAGCTCCACTGAGACCTCCGAGGGCTTTGCTGTTTATTCTGGGCTTCCTCTGGCCAGAGGAAAGTGAAAGCCCTGAGCTGCCCTGGCTCCCAGCTCCTGCCCCGGCTCCCAGCTCCTGCCCCGGCTCCCAGCTCCTGCACCGGCTCCCAGCTCCTGCCCCGGCTCCCAGCTCCTGCCCCG